>JADNRY010000022.1:0-448315 GCA_015501585.1 Rhodocollybia butyracea
CAGCGTCTTTCCACTTGACTGGGGCGGTTCGTCCAATACCGAGTGTTGCTCTAAAAAGGATCGAGGTCAGGTAAATGGAATCTTAGATAAATCAATGGAAGGCGAACCGTTTCCCCGCCTTTTTACAAGCCTTGTCGGCATCATATTGCTAATGAACAGTTTAGAGCCAGCGCCCTCAGAGATGATAATGAAAGCGCCTACAGCATTAACCAGCTCCAACCATGGTTTGACTGCTACTTCGCAGAGTAAAAAGCACACCGGTACCATTGCTTATCCTAAACATGAAAGTTGGCAAACGGAACCTGACCGAAAGACAAAACTCACCCTGGATAAACAGTACCCGGCCGACTATGAAAATGTTTAATGCTGGAGAAGAGCGAAAGCCAGCACAAACAGACCTTGGACATCATCTGCAATTGGATGGGTTAGCCCATTCGATTCAAGTAAAAAGTGGAGGACATACATCCGCAAAGTAGACCCCCTTTCCAAACATGTATCCAGATACAGGAGCTATGTTGTAAGCGGGTGAGAAATTGTACGACCCAAATCAACTATTCAAGCACCTTCCGGAGGAGCGATCCTCAAGCCTTGCGAGAGAATACCAGCAAAGTTGGTCGCACGGGATCCGTGCCAGAGAAGCATCCTTTCACCGTCCCGAGCTTGTCGTATCCAGCCTCTTTCCAAGCTGTAGTCTCGGCACCCCTGCATCATGATAAGTACGCATAGAGGAGCAAATGGCTACTGAACACACCTATCGATACGATAGATATTCTTGACCTTGGCGCGGATGTGACCGTGAGTTTTACCATGAGTATCCATCATGTATTGTTGTAAAGCGTTAAACTCTTCAGTGTTGGGGTCCACGGGATCCATTCTGTCAAGAGCGAGAGACTTGAATTTCGCATCAAGAGGATTGATAGGGTTGCCATCTTGGTCTGAGGCAACACTGGCCTGGATGATTTCTGTCGCAATTTCCTATTGCACGGGAGGTTGATACCAGACACATACTTGAAAGAGAAAAAAAAAAAGTCATACCATGTCACCGAGTGCATCGACAAGTTCCAGTTCCTATACAAAGTTTGGCGAGATGCGGTTGAGATGTATAATCTTACATACCTTTTTCAAATGATCTTGGGTACTGATTGCGGGAGGTGCCCTCCGTCCAAAATCATGAGGAATAATTCTTGAGATGGATTCATTTAGCGTTGGTGTGTATGAACTACTGTTCTGTTGGAACGTACGAATAATATCGGTTGCTCAGTTCGCCGCAGCCCGCTTGCTGGCCACCCCATTTCCGAGCTTCTTCACTGTTCGGATTGTCAATCACCTCGGAAAGAGCCTATGTTACCCATGGTAAGATAAACCAAAGAATAATGATCAGTTGCGCCTACCTTGAGTGCAGCAAATCCCTTCAATATGGTAGACTTGGACAGTTTGCCTGAAGTGTGATTCAGTAACAGCTTCGACAACCATCCAGCTTTGAATCTCACCAAGCGGGAGCTTGTTCGCATCGTAGTTCATCTCAGACAACGTTGCTTCGAAGAACTTTGTGTTGAAGATCAAACGGCAGAAGTCCTGCACTTCGGGTTTGAGAGTAGAGTCGGGAATAGGCTTGTTCTCCGTCGCTTTTCCTTTGCCCTTACTCTTGGGCTTTGTGTCCTCGCCGTCATCCTCATCGTAGTCCCGTTCTGAAAGACAGTCAAGAAAATTCACGTCCAAGGTTTCTCGAGATCTTACCAAGAAAGACATATTTCCCTTTCAGTTCATCAGCAAAGCTGCAGTATTCATGTAACGGGGATTAAGTACCTGACTTGGGCTCCATTCCAATCCTCTGCTCCCAAGGGACACCAGCCTTGGATTTGAACTGCTTTTTGAACTCGGCAATGGCTTGGGCGGTAGGGAGATTTCCCTACAAGAATATGAGAAAGGAGGAGAGAGATTCATCCGCAACTGACTCTAGATTTACTCTGTCCCCTTTCGCCAACTCGGCCCCAGTGAGTGAAGACCTCACAGCGAGTATTGTCATTGAGGGACTGAAGAAGTTGCAGCACATAAAACCTACGAAGAAACGTCAAATGGTAGCTATGCCGTGGAATGAAACTTTACGAACTTGTTGTTGTTATCCCCAATGTTGGTCTGATTGAGCATCGCGTCCCAGACACATTCGTCATCGCTGTAGACTTGGTGGGTTGCTTTGTGGCGTATTTGAGTGATAAGGAGTTGAGTATAGACTGATACCTACCGACGAGGCCCGATACCTCATCAACGGGCGCGGCACCTCTTTTGATTACCTAGGCAAAAGTCTAATTCATGAAAACACACTGAAAAAGACGTCGGCAACGTGCCTTCTTCATGTTGGCCGGTTTGTCAGCTTCATCATCACCTTCCGCGTCAACTTTGGCCTTTTTCGCTTTTTTACTGACAGGTTTTGTCGCAGGTGCATCATCTTCATCATCAGAAACAGCACGAGCGCGCTTGCCTTTGGCAGACTTGGGTTTTGTAGCAGCGGGTACAGGAGCAGGCACAACTGCGGCAGATTTCGTGCGGGAGCTAGAGCGGGTTGGAACGCTAGGAGCAGCATTATTGTCAGCAGCCTTTTTACGGGGAGGCATAATGGTGGTAGGAACGAAGTGTTGGCTTAGGGGTGCTTTAAACTTTTAACCAACAAATGTTGCACGTGCATCCCGCCAATGACTCATTTGGCGCACCGACGCTTCCCGAATGGCGCGGCGAGCAGCGCGTTCCGTGTCACTATGGATCCTAGGAATGTCGTTTTAACGTTTTAACGGTCAGAGAATTCTAAAAACTACTATCTGAGTCTCATATACAGGACTTTAGTTATGTAGTAAGTATAACAGCACGTACATGAGGAACTTCAACCTCTTCTGGTGACGTTCAGATGAATAAACGACTTATAATTTTTAGAGCGTATTTGCAGGCAAATGCAGTCCCCACAAACTTTACATAAGCGTTGCATAACGCTCTCACAGCAATTAGCCGATATATTTGGGCTACATCTTCAGTAAAAAGTACTGCTTTAGTATAGTGGTTATCGCGTCATGCTTGTTGTAATAAGCTTGAGGCTCGCTGTTCAATTCTCGCTTTCGGCGATTTTTTTTTCCGTTTTACAACTTTGCTAGCTAGCCGCTAGCGTTAGGTTAGGTTAGGTCAGGTTAGGCGTTAGGGTTTTTACGCCCGCGCGCAGCGCGGGTTGTTTGGGTTCGGGGTTGGGTCAGTTAGGGTTCGGGGCTGGGTCGGTTAGGGTTCGGGGTTGGTTGGTTAGGGTTCGGGGCTAGGTTTAGGGTTAGGCGGGGGTCCGGGGGCAGCGCCCCCGCTTTAGTGTTAGGGTTGAGAATATATACCAGGCCGGAGGCCTCTCAGTTAAGATTAAAAGCCTGAGCGTGCAATTAAGCGCCTGGATCATAGCCACGGATTGTTATGTAACGCTTATGTAAAGTTTGTGGGGACTGCGTTCACTATTTGCAGTCGCTACGTCACACAGCGATCGCAGAAGACGACCGCAACGTTTCACGCCGTCTCATCATGATAGTGCTACCGCTCTCTCAGCTGCGAATAAATCGGATATCTTGCACGTGACAGTGCTAATCTCGATTCTCGAGATTTCTTCGCTAACTACAACTTGTACAAGAGGCTAAAGTCGCTTGCTAATAAATAAACACCAGCCCAAACCTTGATGTGACCCTTCGGAGCCTTCCTTGAGCTCCTGGTCCAGCGATGTTGCAAGAGTTCGGAAGCAGTAGTGTTCCTGGAGGTCACCTGGAGTCCTTAAATTCTTGCAATTAGGACAGCCTCGAGGTTTACAGCTTTGGCCCCAGCTTTTACGGAACAAGGATCCAGAACCACAAGCATTATTGAAGCAACGAGGCAGCCAGGATTTATTTCTCACAAACCACTTTTGGAAACACGTGACCGAATAGTCTACCGCCGAGCGATCAATGTGATTCTATGTGATATCGGGCAAAAAATGTCAAAAGTTACCTAGATTGATGAACATTTGTACAAAATCTTTACATTTATTATATCACTTTCCTTTTTCATAATCACACCAAAACACGATTGTGATATTAACGAGGGGGACGTTTCCCGCCGTGAATTCCAATAAAAGCGACCATGGCTGCGTCAGTAGAGTTCGCATTCTCTTTCCCTTCTCTTCCAACTCAAAATGTCCACTCAAAGTTCGTTCAACTTTTTATTTCACGATCATAGACCTCGTTAACCTTTACATATACTTCTAGTCATTCAGTTTCTTCCTTCGGATACCAATGATTTTGCTGGACATGACTTTATGGCCACAAGCGAAGGCCATAATCTAGAAGAAGAAATCCCTCACTCCTATCCAGTTTCTATCCGGTTTTCTTCCCCGTCTCTTGAATATCATGGACCAGATGATACAGATTCCTCTGCGTCGATCGAAAGACCAGTTCGTCCTTTGGCACCTAGAAAGGTTTCCCCTCATCAGAAAACCCATATCCCTCGACCTCGCAATGCTTTCATGATATTTTCGTTCCGAGTACTGTCAAACCAAGATCACCACGGATGTCGAACGCGACCATAGACATATCAGTCGCATCATCGCGCATCTTTGGAATAATATGTCCGAAGACGAAAAAGCACCGTATCGTCTTATGTCCGAGCACGAGAAACGCGAGCATCAACAAAAATATCCAGACTACCGTTTCACTCCCGGGATTCGTATAACCAAACCCGTGAAGAGAAACGTCAAGCGAAACGGGCAAAATGACCTTGCCCGCTCTCAGAGGGTCGCAGAACTTCTGAAGGCTGGCCTTCAGGGTCGTGATCTCGAGTCCGCTGTAAAGGATATTGATTTAGACAGTTTGGGAAGCTCTAGTCCCCCGGCGGAAGAGTCGTCTCGATCTTCTTCTTCCTCTCCTGCTGCAACACCTTCGTCTGCTCCGCCCGACGTACGTGGATGGCAACCTACTGGCCGAGAAACCGAGGCAGGCGTCCTCCGAAGCCCATTGCTGGCGCCACCTCCCGCTCCCACTGTCGTCCAACCTCTACCTGTAACTCGGCGTTCGGTATGTTTTTTCCTTTCTTTTCGCATCTTACTTTTGATCATTGACTCATCCGACAGCATAAACCCCCCATTATGGACTACCTGAGACCTGACCCTCCGTCAGCTATCTCTACTGATTATATGCGTCGCACTCAGGTTTCTCCATTTCTCGCTCCGTCCCCTTCTCCGGACGTTCAAACTCAGTTGCCTGACAGGGCTTTCGCTCAGGACTTTTATGCTTCCAACCCCGATCCTACTTTCCATGAGGGAGCTCACTACACACCGCACTACCATCCCAATGGCACTCCTCAGACTCTTTCTTATCAGAACTCTCTGCAGCAATCATACGAGATCACTGGTTCCGACGGCTTTTATTTGGAGTATGTTCCTTACGATGACATGTCAGCCAGCCAGTATCACACATCCCTATACTACACGAACGTTCAGGTAGACCTTCAGTCTGATCTACCCAATGTGCAATTCGGCTATACCGCTACCTCCACAGTGTATACGAACCCTAGTCAGTATCAGTCAGGTCAAGTTACTGACCCCTCAAACCTGCTCGCCTGGAATTCGATGCAATTCCTTGTAGACACCTAAAGGCTCACACCCTTACTTTTCCAAGTTTTACTGTAACGTAACTATTAGCAGTGCACATCCCTTGTTCTTCAACCTGTAGCTGTACTACCCGCTTTTCATTTACTTGTAGATACCTTGTATTCAATCCTTTCTTTTCTCTTTCCTCCTATGTACTGAGGTTCTTAGGTTTAAAAGTAAGGAGAAAACCGCCTCGGCAGCTCATGAAAACCAGTATACGGTGTCATACAATCCCAAGCACAACGGTCGCACGCAAGCTCACTTCCTGCCCCTGCGGATGTAGCTCGTCACCCATTAGGACTAAGGCAGCTTCATGGTCCCCATTCGCATCGCTCACACCGTTAACAACTTCCCTTGGCCCACCTATCAATCCGCTACTTTTCCAGCCCCAGCTTTGACCCACCTTGAATTTGTCTGGAGCGCTCCGGAATCGGGTTTGAGCATTTCCAGAAGGGCTTGCACAGTTTACTGAAAAATATACCGAGATGACTGGGCGCAAGTCAATATAAGGGTATGCTAACTTTGACGGCGAGGCTTGAAAAGGTGGTTCAGACAAAGAAGCCGAAGGGGATAATGATGGAGGTGGCGATGTCGGTGTAGAGAGAGATGGAGATAAAGGTATAGGAGGGGTAGCCGGTGAAGGGGACGGATTTGAGCCCGGGACATAAGGATTGCTCGCGGAAGCACTGGGGATCCTATATTCGATGTTCCTCTTGCCGCCGTCCTTTGAGCTAGAGCTCTGGTGTCGAGATCGACCGAAGGCTGGGAATACAGTTGGCAATGAGGAACTTAGAAACCCGCTTCCGCTTGAAGAAGCAGGGTTAGCGAGGCTTCTCCAACCACCTGAACCGCCAGGTGTACGCTGTGAAGGGGGAGACCCTGGTGCCGTAGAAGGACGTGACGAGGAAGCCACTGGTATGGAAGCAGTGTTACTTCGGTGGCGGGAATTCGGAGGTGAGCGCGACGAAGATGCGACCTGAGGAGGTGCAGATGCGTATGGTGTCAGCGGAGGAAATGAAGGGCCCCGTGAGGTTGAAGTTGCTTGCATGACCGGTGCTGTTGCAGAAACCGCAGGGTCTGAACTAGGTGGTGGTGTTGGAGGGGCAAAGGATTTGAAAATAGACGGCCAACGTATGTCAGCAAGTGGATCGGGGGCGCTGAGTAGAGGTAAATCGCTAGTAGAGGATTGTCTGTGTAAGTAAACACCAAGGTGGTAGTTTGGCAATAGTCCGCTTCCTGGTACACCGGTCCGGCTATCTGGCATGGTTCGAAGGTGATCTGGCGAATTCGGTTTATCCTTTCTTTTCACGATCTGAACGTAGAC
The DNA here is from genome assembly GCA_015501585.1 of Rhodocollybia butyracea. NCBI lineage: Eukaryota > Fungi > Basidiomycota > Agaricomycetes > Agaricales > Omphalotaceae > Rhodocollybia > Rhodocollybia butyracea. Next base: position 6,960 of record JADNRY010000022.1, read on the forward strand.
GTTCCATAAACTCCCTGCATACCAAACAGTCCTCGAACTAAGGCGGTCCTTTTCCTTTAGCATCTCGAGGTTAAAAAATTCAATACTGAAGCGAAGAGGGGGGTGTGAGGATAATAGGTATGAAGGACGGATACCTAAAGAAGGAGATGGCAAAGAGGGAAACGAGGTATGTGCAGGAGGAAACAAGGAGGAAACGAACGATAGAGTATCGGATTCGTTTGTTGGGGTGAGGTAACAGGTGTCCCCAATCAACCCAAAGAATGTCTTTTCGTTCGATGTTTTAGTAGAGGGAGGCCTCTTTTCCTTCTCGAATTGTTCGCCAGCTTGTCGCAAAGCTAGATCTGTCTTTACAGTCCCGGACCTCCTTAGCATCCCTTCTCGGGTCTCCCCTCGATGTAGATAGCTTTCACCAAAACTGCAAGCAAACAGTTCATCCATGGTGATGTTATTATGGATGCTCCCCTCCACTCGTGCGCGGCTGGAGGTAGTTATAGTATCACCAACGCGTAGAGATTCGTCGACGGGGATGACGAAGTAAGGTTTCACACCGAAAGGCGAACTCTTCGTTACTAAAGATAGAAGTTCAGAAACAGTCTTGGTGAATCCTAGTTTCTCTCCAAGGTTGCGAGGCTGCTGGCCAGAATTCATGCCCATGACGGCACATCTTACTATTCCAGCTTGCCAGCTTGCTTCTTGTAAAGTTCGAAGGTCAACATATGGACGCCCGGTGGATGGGGAGATTTCGTTAGAGATGTCGATAAGGGCGTCGAAAACCTCCAAGAGAAGGGTGAGTACTCTTTTAGGATTATCAGGTGAGCCATACCATGTTTTCATAATGAATGCTAGTACGGAAAAATCGATCCCAATGTTCATCCTCTTCTTTCCATTCTTCGTCTTCGGTGCGTTCCCTGTTCTTGCCTTTCATCTGGCGCGTAGTGTCCCTGTCCAGAGTATCCCATTCCTCAGTTTCCTCTCTTTCAGAGGTGCCTTGCAGTCGCAACTGACCGATTTTAGTCCGAACAGCTCTTCGTAACTCGACGACGCGCTTTGCGAATATGTACCTCTCTTCCTCAGGACCATTTAACGGGTTTAGGGGGATAGCTGGTGCTGCTTTACCCTCTACAGAATGCAGGGACATTGAAGTCACAGACATATAGAGTGAGGGAGAAGGTATAAAAAATTCATTGCTGGAGATGAGCGCGTGTATCCATGTAGCAGATAGTCCCTCAAGTCCCGCGGCCGACGCGGTGAAAAGCCGAGGCACACGCTTGATCTCGGAACGGGACCATTGTGGAAACCAGGACGAAGACGGAAGGCCAGATTCATAGGTGTCCGTGTTTGACGGGAAAGGCAGACCGTCCAGGTCATTACCTTCAAATGAATTCAAAGTCGCGTTCGAATCATTCAGCCATTCGGTCACCACTTTCTCTTCTTCTGCAAACATATCAGCGCCCCACCGCGAAAGCCAACAGGTACACGCCTCTCCAATTTTGTCAGATATGGGACCATAGGAGAATCTTGGATTGGACTGAGAATGAGATGAACTGCTAAAAGCTGCACGGGGCGCTATGCTGGAAGAGCTAAGGGAACCTACGGATTGCGATGAGTATACTTCGCTGCTGTAGTTTGCACCTGCTTCCGAGTTCTCTTCTACAGCCTCAGCTACACTATCTAGTCCCACTGCAGGAAGGCCACTATGTCTGAGCTCAGTTTTTCCCAGTGCAAAGTGCAGATAATATAGAACGGTTCTCGGTCCGATTGTCCTGAGTAAGCCCGTTAAGGCTTCCGACGCGAGACTGGGTATGGACAAGTATATCGAGGTAGCGAGGAGGCTTATTAGAAATTCTGGAAAAGCCGGTTGATGATCCGGTGGGTACAGGAGTGAAGAACACAGCGGAAGAACGGGTGGAAAAGGAAACCCAGGGGTCAAAGGCCTGGTAGCGGTTGGTACAAGGGATGGGTGAATGTAGAGACTCGGCCCAGCGCCATAAAGCCTAGCTATGGATAATCTAATGATCGATATCGTCAGGACAGATCCAGACTTCAGAGCTCATGAACATACTTACTCGAATGCAGCCCGTGTGATATTCCTATCGTCCAGTACAACGTGAACAACCTCTTCGGAAAGGCTCGAATTGTAGCTGTTTGTTTCCTGTCTTGAGTTTTTCTTTGCTTCGCTTTCAGAGAACCCTCCAGTGAACAGCGATTTCCAGAACCCTGCCTGGATCAGTACAACTCTGTGCAACCTGTAAATGGCGTTGAAAGCTCCTGATATATGGATACAGACATCTGAGGTTTGGCGTGTTAAGAACGAGTTGTAAAGATGAGACTGGATATCAGAAGAATTCATAAACAAACCCGGGAGAGCGAAACGGTTGTCTCAAAGACTGGATCCAGTGTGGAGAGAGCGCTTGCCGCTTTTTAACTTTAAGCGCCTGTGTCTTATACGTACATACTAAGCAGACGCAAAAGCTGAAGATATCAAGATTATAGACTATAGCGAACCAGACGATATCGATATAATTCAGGCAAGTTAGTACAAAATGTAGTCTTTTTAAATGCGATGCTTCTTCTCCATGTCGTGACGAATATCAAGTGGTGGTCCATTTAATGGGCCTAAAGCAAATGAGAAACTCCCCAGAACAACATAGAAGATTCCTACCCAAGAATACGTCTGAAGTCTCTACAGCCTCGTCGCGACCCATGAGGATATCCAACTGAAGATTGGTTTGAGGGAGTATCGGCATGTGTGGGTTCTATGAAACGATGAGCGCAGGTTCAATAAGAAACAAATTGCCACTGACTGCGCTAACAAGTTTCCTCTCCATCAGCATCCTCATCGGCGCATGAAGACCTTGGGTGTTGCGCAACATCGTGAGTTTCATGTTGTCTTGTGTTTCTTCCCACTAAGCAAAGTTTATTGGTGTTGAGCAGCTCAATGGATTAATGCGTACACTGTGCAGTCTGTCCTTCAAGCCTCCCTCTGTCTTGATTTCTGTGGCGATTGTACGCGGGCCATATCGCAAAGTATCGTGAAGGCCGAGGCTGTTCGAGGTTTCGGCTACAGAAGCTGATTTAGGTGCACTGGCAGGAACAATACGGAAAGACGGATCCTGAGCAACAGTTTAGTAGTAAACTTGAAAGTAAACGAAGGAACAGACCATGGTAGTTGTGGATGAACAAATTCTGTGAACGCGTAATGTATCGCGTGATCATCCTCTGAGTAACATTCACCAGAACCGACTTCAGAGCTCAAATTTCGTCTTTTGGCCTCATACTACCATCATATAAGCAATACTGGACAGTTTTCATATCATTTGCTCAATATCTTATTGGTTTTCAGCTCCAATTACCATTTCGCTCACAGCTTACCATGGCGTCTCGCCCTTCTCGGTCGTCTAGCATCCCAATTCCAAGAAATCCCGCGTCTACATCGCCTGCGAGGAACATAGAATCTGTAATCTCTATACCCTCTATTTCCGCTGGTGTCAGGCCTCGTCTTCAAAGTCATGGAGTTCGGAGTGTTTCCGATGACCATCGAGGTGTTGGCGTTGCCCATGGCGTACGTGGAAGCACAACCAACAGCTCTTCGGCTCTCAGCACATCACCAGTGAGGTCAACCGCAAGATCATACACTCAGCCCGTTGGTTCCCACTTTCGTAACCCTTCTCGATCTGCCACAACATACGAACCACGGATAATACGCGCAGAATCTTCGCGCAACTTTGACCCATCATGTTTGCCATCTTCATCTACATCTCCTGCCCGCACAAGAAGAGCCAGCACGACTGGAACTCGAGCTCCCAGTATTCAACGCAATCGCTCTACCTCTATTACTCCTTCGGCTCCTATCACATTCCCTCCTCCCGCATACCTCGACCATTCATCTTTTAAACATTTATTTCAAACGGAAGCCCCTGCTCCGCCTTCTGGCGCAAAGGCCGAGATCGATCTCCGCACTTACTCCGGCGCAATGTCCCCATTAGTCGACAGCGACGATGACAGCAACATCAGTCCTCCCCCGCGCGAGCCAACGGTGATTTCTGTCGCGTCTCCAGACCCAATTTTGAAGTTACCTACGCGATGGAGTTATGAATATCGCCACCCGTCTCTTAATCTATCAGAAAACGGGCGTGAACTTACTTTTCAAGGTACGCAAAGTTGTCCGTGATTGCGAGCTCTATACTAATCATAAGCAGGCGCAAACTGCAATGGAGACAGGGATGCTGCTGCTGCTCGATCTGTACAGCCTATCCCTCCAGCTTGTGGGGTCTATTATTTCGAAGTCGAGATTCACAGCAAAGGACAAAAAGCGTCAGTCTGCTCTTCAAGTTTATACTAAAATAATTTCATTCATTTTGTTATAGTCACATAAGTGTTGGGTGAGAGACCAGGGTTCCGTATCTGCCTGCTACCACTTAATATTTCTTAGCTTCTCTGGTCCCGGTGTCCGACTTTCTCGCCTTCCGGGGTGGGAGGAAACATCGTGGGGCTACCACGGTGACGATGGATGTTCGTTTGCTGCGGAACGAACCGGCACAAACTATGGGCCCACTTTTGGATGTGAGGGCTCTCCTTGTTTCCGAAATTCTGATTAATTGCTTGCAATAGTGGGAGACGTTGTTGGCTGCGGCATCGACTTTAGCACCGGCCGTGCCTTTTTCACCAAAAATGGCACATATTTAGGTGAGCTACCACTTTCAGTCACTGATTCAAGCGTGATAGACGTTCTTCTTCACTCAATAGGCCCCGTGTTTGAAAATGTGGGTAAAGACGTGGAGCTATATCCTACTGTAGGTTTGCAACACATGGGGGAATCTGTCAAAGTCAACTTTGGACATGAAACGTTTCGCTTCGATATCGATTACCATGTCCAGCAACGGCGTCAGGCAACTTGGACGACTATTATGAGTCGATCACTAGATCCTGCTATTTTTCGTGCACTGCAGATCCACGACGGGACTGAGGAGGAGGCTGTACCTTTGCTGTCTGAGGTGTCCGAAGAGCAGAGCAAGCAGACGATTAACAAGCTTGTACTATCCTATTTAGCTCATCATGGATATGTCAAGACGGCAAGGGCATTCCAGCAACAAACTCGGGGCACAGTAGACCAAGGTCTTTCATCTACTGATGACGACATTGAAATGGACGATGTTCCTGCACCCTTACCGTCCACTTCTACTCTCGAAGCAGATATACAACATAGAACCAGCATTGTAAACTCTGTTCTTTCTGGTAACATTGACTCGGCTCTTACGCAGACCCGCGATCACTACCCTGGAGCATTGGAAGCGGAGGAAGGCCTAATGCTAGTCAAGCTTCGCTGTCGCAAATTTGTGGAGCTCGTCCTCGAGACTGCAGAACTGGAGAAGAAGATGAAGGCTGCGATAGCGAAAGAAGAAGCTTCTACCCCCGATGGGTTGGAGGAGGATAGTATGGGTATGATTGTTGACGACGATACAACATTCTCTGGAAGTCCCATTGGAACCAGTAATGGGGCTGCTGACAGTACAGGTCCTTTATCAAGAACCTCAATTCATTCTCGGCCCTCCCTTCCAGCTAAAAACCAGTACGAAGCATCGTTGAATGAAGCCTTATCATTCGGCAAGACTTTGGACAAGGACTACAAAGCGACGCATAACTCGGAAGCCAAAAACATCTTTTTCCGAACTTTCGCTATCCTTACCTCCTCTGACCCATTGTCAGCCGGGGAGCGATTGCAGAAGTCGCCGGCCATGAAGCAAAGGTCAAGTTAGCGAATGAACTAAATCAAGCTATTCTTCGTATGTATAAATTTTACCGGCTGTTCCTTTAAATAACGCTCCTTTAGGATCGCAAGGCCGTCCTACCCACCCAGCTTTGGAGATGATGTATCGCCAGACATCAGTATGCCTTCTCCAGCTAGGACTGGCTAGAGTAGGAGCGGCAGCGTTTGCAAACATGCAGAAAGAATTCCTTGATAATTGAATGGTTTGTTTGACCACATTCACTCGCTCTCGCTTTGTCTTTCATCTTATGTACAAGTGTTGCTTGATCTACCCTTCTGTAGTCTTATTGTGTAAAGAGGAAATATGGACATATATCTTGGGAGGATATACTATAGTGCTGGCTTCGGTGGCATATTCTCAGAGTTGGTAAATTGGGATTTGTTAAGATTTAAATAGCCATCTAGATATTAACTTGTGATGCGTTATTGATACACTGAGGTGGAAGTAGATATACACGATGAATCCAACTACGAAACGGTGAATGATTCACCGCAGCCGCAAGCGTCCTTGATGTTTGGATTGTTAAAGGCAAACTTGGAGCTAAGGTGGCGTTATGTGAGGAAAGCTCTACAAAATTACTCTGACAACATACCTCAAAGCATCCTCATGCCAGTCCATTTCACTCCCTATGATCGAAAACAGCGCCTTGCTATCAATGATGACCTTGACGTCATCTTGCTCAACTACCTCGTCAAACTTTTGTGGCTTTTCGACGTATTCCAAATGATAGGATAGACCAGCACATCCTTTGTTTCGGACGCCGATGCGTATGAGCTGTGGAGTAGGTCCCCGTTGTAGTGCTTTTAACCGCATTACAGCTTCAGATGTCTAGGGGAAAAAATTAGTCGACTTTGAAACGAATTAATCAGCAACGCACAATAGTTAGAGCCGCCTTGGTAGCTCGTAATCTCGGTCTGGGTTTCTCGGCTTTAGGAGCAGGAGGAGGTCTGGCAGCTGTCTGTGGTGCCGAAGCTTCTGGAGAAAACTCTTTCGTAGGAATAACAATTGGAGGTGTTTCCGTTATTGAATGATCTAGGCCGTTTTCATGGAGCTTGTAGGCAGACATCATGGCTCTACGGGCGGGCACGGAGAAAGTCAAACTGTGAGGATAAAGGAAAGGCAGCGCCGAGAACCGTGCAGCATGTTGCAGGCGCAAAAACGAGGACATGACAGTAAAGATACGAGAGGGGGAAGGATTCGGGTCGGATGTTAGAGGGCTGCTCACGTGGTGTATCCCAGTCTGGATAGTGATCGGGCCAATCAGGATGCGAGTATTTCAAGGCAAGCCCAGAGTAAACTTCGTCATTTGGGAATCGTAATAAATCATCAGCCTACATAAGTAATAACTAATCTAATAATACATAATGTTCGTCCAATGGCTTCACAGCCGGGTATGAAGGTGAGTGGGGTATATGGTTCGACAATTCAGCTCATCATGAAGAGCGTGTCACCTGTAATTGGAAAACTCCGAGTTCTTTCGTTGGTGTCAACCCCCAGAAAACCTTCGAGTCTGCCAGAAAATCAATGTGCTTGACCCCCTTCAAGCGTTCCATCTCTCTCTCTGCAGGAACGCGGCATCTCTGCCATCTCTGGATATACGCGTCGGTTACGCGTCTCTGTTTGTCGGGTGAAAGTGAACTGAAATCTCTTTCAGAACTTGTGCCCCGTAGGTGTCGGTATATGCCATGGAGAACGTCTGTGACAGTAACATAAGCTACTCTGGACGATGGGTTGGGAGTGATAAACATTCTCCAGGCGCCAAATATAACTATGAGACTGGTTACCACTGGGTTTGTGGCTGGAGCTGTCCAGAATGTCTGGGCCAAGCCTGGGTAAAGTCGCGCAGTTTCAACTGGGTACGACATGTCCCAGTAGATCGCAGATGATGTTGCAGCTCTGTTATGTTGTAATGCAGGGCAAAGCTGACATTCTACTGCTGGTAACATCGCGCTTGCGATTGGTGGTGGGCTCAAGGACCCATCAGTTTCAGGAAGTGAAGAGGTCGAGTACGAAGGGGACGGAGTAGCAAATCGGACCGTCTTTCCTGGCATTGTGTTGATCTCGAGTACGAGTGGATGAGTAGAATAGTACTAGTAGTGCCGCAGTGGTGTGCTGGGGTGCTTGTGTGAAATACCATGGTCAAGAATCCTCGTGGTTATATACGAATGAAAAGCTATAACGCTCCTCAAAAGGTATGTATTCAACCGTCGGCTTGTATCGCCTCCGCGTAACACAGAGTCATTCAAGCTCATCGCATCTCATCCCATCAAGAAAGTAAGCGCCAGGAGCCCTGCTGACCAGCCCATATAAGTCCATATACTATATATTTCGCTGCCGCCAAGCGCCACTGGGAAGCACTGGTTTTTTCTCCCTTGGGCGAAAATTGCGCCCTCTGTGGGCGGTCTCTTTAGTACTACCAGCCACAGTCAACAGAACGCAAATTCGAACAGAAGTTCTAAGAATCTTTGAAGCTTTGCAGGCCTTAAAATCGGGTTGGCAGTGTGTAACCAAGCGCTACTAAGCTAAAGCGCTAAAGTCTCAACAGCTCTCAGCCTTCTCAAGTGCAGTAAATTTTCATCGCATCGGACATGGCTAATCTACTTTCCCTCAAATTGTCCGCACAATTGAATTGATCGCTCTTCCGTTGAGAATCCACCGAGAATCCATTCAGTCCTTATCTCCTTTGACATGCATACTGCAATGAACGAGGTTATCTGTCTGCTTTTGGCAGTTCTCCGCAGCGCAGTGTTGTCCCTTGATCTATCTTCATCATCAAGTAACAGGCGTAGCAAAACTCGCAGTTCCCTCAACCCACAGGCATCATTTTTTAAGCTGGCCTTGACAACTCCAACAACCCATACCCCACGACCCCACTCCCGCTGAGTACGGGCCCGTTCGCAGCCCTAAGGTCCAAGGCGCTAACATATTGACAGAACAATGTATTTTTATGGAGGATTATTCCAAAAAACACTGCCACTGCCCGTTCAAATCACCACAGGATGAGAGGACAAAATCAGCAATCTCTACGAGCACCGCCAGAGAAAATCTATCCAAATGCAAATGTTACATCAGTTTGTTGATCGTCAGTGTTCTGTCTGTTTAGGAGAGTAAACTGTACCAGTACCTGTATGTAGTGAGTGTAGATAAAGGTACCCTGTGGCAAAAATACGGAGCTCTGGCCGCTCTCAGCAACAGTTGTGAAAGGAACTATATATGAAACTGAATTTGTTCTGAGAACACTGAACAACGCACGAGTCTGGTCGGCCAGGAAACATCGTACTTGCTCCGTCTACGTAGATAGACTCGGTGTTTTGTTGTCGCAACTGTGAACAAAAAATCCAGAATCAAACATCTTTGTTCTGAGAACAGCGTCAGCTTGAATGCTCCATGTTGGAGAAGGCTAATCTAGCCTTGATCCCTCCTATTCCCACCTGGTGAGGTCCGAACCTTGAGAACTCAGTAGAGTTCGTGTCCCGAATCCATAAAAAATCTCAAAGATTGATAAGATTGGGAAAGGGAAAACAGGAATCAACCCCAAGAGCGTGATACAACATACTGGGAGTCCTTGTCGTACAAGAGAGTAGTAAGCTAGCATCCTCGAAGAAATACAGGAGCCTAAAGTCCTACGGCAAAATGCGCGAATCAAAAGGTCCCCTCGAGGGAGACGCTCTCCGATGGGTGCAATCATTGACAAGCAAGTATGCTCCTTTACGAGAAACAGCTACAGCCTTATTACTCAGATAGGTAGAAGAAACAGAGCAACTATGGTCCGAGAGACAGCTACAGCCTTATGAAAATATCGTGCCAGATCTTCAGATGATAGAAATTGAAGCACGAGAGCGATTCCGCGATTCGTACACAACTGCAAGAGAGCAACTAGGGACAGTGAAAAGGCTCCCTTGAAAAAATAATAAGTTTCAAATTTGTCCATGCACTCGGCTCAAAAATACATCTGTAGTCATACTTGTATTTGAGCATTAGTCCAAGCCTCAAGTTTCCTGAACATAATTTCCTAATTAACAGAACCTTGATTAGATATCTTTCATCTTTTCCGAGAAAGGTCTCGAAGTTACCTGGAAATACGCCTTGAACCCCGTTTAACTTACCGGTCCACCAATCTTCTGCACTTCCCGTCTTCTCCACGATCTCTATTCTATCTCCAGTGTTAAATGACAGATCGCCTTCGGCCTGATGATAAAAATGAGAAAAATTGAGATTCAAGAGAGCAAACGTATTTCACCTGTGCTACAAAATCATACAAGGCTACCACAATCTGGGGCTTCGGTCCCAACTTGGGCTTTGGTTTCAGTGGTGGAGGAGGTGGGGGTGCTCTTTTGGCAGCTGCAGCTGCGGCAGCACTTGCAGCACCGTTCGAAGGGGTGTACGGAGGGGGTGGAGCAGGCTGAGAAGAGGCCGAAGGCGGTGGTGGTGCTTTTTTGAATCCACTGGATGGAGGAGTTCTAGTTGATGCAAGTGAGGAGACAGATGATCCCGCGCGCGACATCCCAGCGCCGCTAGTGTTGCGATTAGCTTGGACCATCTTGGCTATATGCGATCAACACAGAATCCCAGGAAATGGAGGTAGAAAGAACGTACAGGTCGAGATGATTCGTTTGGTGATATTGAGGTCCTCTATCTGAGACCAGGCGTCTGTTCTTTGTTCCTCGTAATTGGAGGTGATCTCATTTCCAGGAACGTTAGAGATGTCATATTTGGCTTCTTCCGCGAAGCTGTTCATTTTCTCCAAGATGATATAAAAGATGTTCAGCCTGAGGAGCATGTCAAGAAAGTCAAAAGGGGAGATAAAATGTACCTACTGCATATAGAAGAACGAATGAAAAAGGGGGTCAATGAACTGCGTCGTCAATGTCATAAATCGCGGGAGATCCTGTTTGAGGGCAGTGTTTATGTAGTCGTATTCGTTGGTGGCCATTTCAAAATCTTGCTCAAGCTACAAACGCAAGTTTGCTACCGACAAAGGGTTGTTGCCTGCTACTCACCTTGAACAGATTTTTCTCATCGCTCAAAGATTTCTCCTTCTTATCCCTGAGTTTGGTCAGAGAATTGTTGAATCTGTCGTAATCCACAAGCTGGGGTAGGGGTAAGCGAAGGGCTACGGAGAATAATCCTAGTGCAGAACCTTGTGATCTCTTTTGGTGATACTTTTGCGGATCGTTTTCATAACACCCTGAAACTCCTTGGTAGGGCTGACAATCCTACTTTCTATCAACTCGAGTTCTGGGGCGACGGAGGAACGCAGGTCCCCCATTGCAGTTTCAAACTTATCGACACTCTTTATGGTATGTGATGCTTCAGGATGCTTGCCAATAAGGTCATATTCACCCGATATCGGATGGAAGATGGTAGAGAAGTGCGTGGCGAATCCTGCTCCCGACGTGAAAAGACCTGTATGCAGGGTACCATAAAACAGCGATGAAGGTTGGAGACATGATCAATAGTTCACCATTAACAGAATCTGTAAACGCCTTTGTATCCTTGATGAGTTTCTCAACCGCCTTTTCCATCGATGCGAAATGACGTTGATAATCGTCGAATTCAGGATCGTTCGACTCTTAACGAGTTGATAAGTTAGTTATCTGATGTAATTTCATGCGTTGGAGCCATACTTTTCGACATCCCGACCTTGGAGGTCACCATGAACGGTGTTCTGAATGCTCCTCAGTCATTATGTGTATTTCCAAAAAGGAAATTACGCACCGTTTAACTGACTTTACAAAACCCTTCATCACCGTCGATTATAGTTAAAGAAATTAGACACGTTGCTGGTGAAGGAGCAGGAAAGATATTGGGGTGAAGGCGATGTTTCCCAAGACATTTTCTCACACGATAACTTTACAGTGGAAGCGCTTTGACCTTCGCTTCGCCAAATCTGTGATCATGTCCAAGCTCTGTAAGAAACCTGATATTCTCAGCTTTTCTTGTCATTTTAATCGCTGGAAATTGTAGTTTTTTTCACAGGTCAGTTCGGATCCGGAACAGCCGCCGAGTGTTGCTTGACTCAACGCAGACTCAACGTGTCATCTCTGCTCAATACCACATTGAACAATGTCGAAAATTCAACAACCCTCAAATCAGATTAAGTGAGCTTTCACCTTGTTTGATTTTCATCAGAACTCAACCGTTCACAACTTGTAGGCTAACCAATGTTTCCATCGTCCGTTTGAAGAAAGGCGGAAAACGTTTTGAAGTATATACAAAACTATGTGTCGAATGTGAGTTGCTTATCGGGACATCCAGGTAGCTTGCTATAAGAACAAGGTCCAAGAATGGAGAAATGGAGTGTAAGCTGATGAGCACAGTCTGTAACTCCTTCATTCACCCATCGATCTAGGGAAACCAATCTCGACGATGTCCTTCAAATCAGCAATGTGTTCGTCAACGTGTCCAAAGGAGAAGTGGCAAAGCATGGTGATCTCAAAAAGGCCTTCGGGACAGCAGAAATACCAGAAATCGTGGCCGAGGTTTATCTTCTCTTGTGCTCAAAGTTACTTGCTCACTTCAACTCATTCCAGATATTAAAGAAAGGAGAGGTTCAAGTTGGAGAGAAGGAACGAGAACACGATCAGTCGGCATTACGCAAGGAAATAGCTACAATGGTCGCAGAAAAATGTGTAGACCCTTCTACACAGAGGCCTTACCCAGTTGGTATGATTGAAAAAGCGATGACAGAAGCAGGTTATAGTCTCAAGCCAAATAAGAACGCGAAGAGCCAGGTTCGTTTTCATATTCAAAGTGGACTCTTAAACTCACAACAGTACTCAGGTCTCTGAATGCATCAAAGCCCTTCAGACCGACTCTACGCTTCCAATACAACGTGCACGTATGCGTGTACGTGTCACTATGCCCAATGTAGACGGAAAGCGGCTACGGGAGAAGGTTTTGGATGGTGCTGAGAAAGTAGAAGAGGATGAAATGGGCCAAAATGAGTGGGAAGTCGTATGTACCAAGTTTTGTCCTATAGTTTTTTCCCAATACTCACAACATGCGTTCAGGTTATGCTCATTGACCCCAGTCAATTCCGAATAATCAATGACCTGCTCCAAAAGGAATGCAAAGGCAAAGGTCGAATTGAAACGATGACCTTCACCGCCACTGCTTCCTAGACCATTAGTCTGTGGGGCACCCCCCTCCTTCTATTCTTATATGTGTATCTCGCGTAAAACCAGTGGCCTTAGATTCCGATTCCAATTCTCGTCCCATGAGCACCAGTCCCATTCATCAGTATGTGTGGTCTCATCATGGTCCAGGCTTCGAGTTGCATTCCGGAGAGATGACCGTAACACCTCTAGACGTGGAGAAGAAGGAAAAGATGCTAAGAGCAACTGAAGCGTATTATCAGTAGTGTTTTGAATAGATGAAGAGTAACGTCACCTCAAATTGTTTAGCCAACTCTTCGGAGGTGTTGAAAATTAAACCGTTCTTTCCTTCTTTCACCAGTTCAGGCAGACTATGAGAACGGTGAGCTCGAGTATTTGAGTATAGAAAGGAGGAAACATACCATTCAAAGTTTAATGCGCAGACAGGAAGCCCACATCCAAACATGTCCACAACTTTCATCGGTAGATCTTTGGCTGAGGAACTGGAATGTAGCGATACGCCTAAGTCCGCAGAGCCTAAGAGAAGAATAAGCGACACCCTAGTCAAGATACTTGCAACCTACCTAGAAATACTGGATAATCTTCTGCCTCCAACCATAAACTAAGGCACTTTACCCAACGCCAAGTAGCCTGTAGGGTATTAATCTTGTTCATGTATTCTTCGCGTTGCGGCCCTTTTCCAGTGACCACCATTAACATTTTGGGTAATCTCTTTCGACTATCCGCCTCAGCAAGCTCTTCTGCTCTTTGCTCGTATATTGTAAGTGCTTCTAAAAGGATCCCGAAATTCTCGTCAGGCGTCCAGGAAGTACTGGAAACAACCAAAGCAACTCTGTCAGGCCTGAGTCTAGGGGGCTGTATATTCTCGTACGTCGGAGCAGTGGGCGAAACGGGATTCGTTCCTACGGGGGAGGGTGAATGTGAGGATGCTGGCAAAGGCTTTCTGTCGGTCATGGATGTAGAAAATGGCGTCTTAGATTCAGGCAAGAAACCTTCGAGGAACTTGTGCCGGGAAATCGATGGTTTCAGTCTAGTGAAGAGCTAATGAAAGGTATTGAGCGCCGTAGAGGTCCAATAAACATAACATACGTCATGGATTTCTTGAGCAGAACATCGATGAAAGTGCTTGGGAGGACGATCATGAAGAATAACTTTTTGTCCGCTGAAAATTTAGGTAAGATATCAAAAGTCTGTGAAGGAGCAAGGGAACAAACATCAAACCCCATTCCTCCACGAGAAAGTTTCTCATAGCTTCTGTCACAAATAAATGTGCGTAGGCTGTTCGACCAAAGGTTGCTTCAAACCTAAGCTGGGATTATTAATCAAGTTGGCAGGACGAGGGTATGATACATACCATTTGGCAAGCTTTACATATAAATGTGTTTTGGGGAGCTTGAGCTCGAGGATGCTATATCCCAGATTATGCCAATCGATAATTATTTTACACCCTTGGATTCGACCCACAAGCCATACGAGTGCGAGAGTAGGGATACTGGGCGGATTCTGCCGGATTTTGCCATTAGAATGCAGCTTGAGGGAATGATTCGAGACACGTACCTGCACAAGGATGTATTCCGGAGGTTCATCTATGTAGATGAGCAGCTCATGAAGGATGGCGATAATTTGATGAATAATTTTGAACGGTGCAAGAAGCACGAATGGCAAAAATTTGAGGATCGTTGGAGGTTCAGGCAGATAGCGAAGTTGGATCTTGGGTACGCGCTCCAGAGCTGGTATGGGTTTAGAGCCTGTACCTTAGTGAGTCGAGAATCACAACCGTCAGAATATCTTGTGCTTGCCTCCGTATCCTATGATATATGTCATAAAATTATTCTCTGCGAAGCTTTCAGCATGGTACATCATCCTGGGGCTACGTCCGATATCTCCCAGAACTAATATTGCGACAGAGCGAAGTGAATGTTTACTTTTTTTGGGTCTGAAGAATACAATGAGACGATAGGAGAGCCATAAGAATATGAAGCCGACTACGACACGGGGAACGGTCAACAAGTTCATCAAGTATTTAGCGCGCTACGATCACGGGCGCCTCAGGAGTTGAATCCAATAATGCCTCCTCGTCCTAAGCCAATTCCAATCCCGCGAAAACAATCTTTTAGTGCTTCCAAAGATGCGCCAAAGGTCAAATTTGAGCATACTTCAAAATCAATGCCTCCGCCGCCTGTACCAGTTACTCCGATGGGCATCTTAGAGCCCGAGATGAACGCGTTATCTACTTGTTTACAGGTGAAAGTCTTGCATATTATGTTCATTTCCTTTATTCACAATAGCTATAGAATGCAGCTGTAAAAACCGCTCAAGTCATGCGATTCCATCATGACGCTCGTCAATTGTAAGAGCATTGATTCTTGTTTCGCCTCTTCTTAGCAATCCATCACCAGAAACGTCCGAAAGCATGCTTCAGATCCTCCTCACACTCTCCAAGCGTCTCTGGGTCGTGAATTAGAAAAGTATGATCAACTTTGTGATGCTATTGAAGCCCATTTGGTACAGTTTTCGACTTTTGACTTGCACAAGATTAAATTTTCGCGATAGATTCGTGCAATATCTGTTCTGCAACGGGATGTCCAAAAGGAACAACAACGGATCCGAGACGAAGAGAAAGCGGCAGCAGAGGCAATCGCCATCAAAGCCGCCGTCGAGGCAGCGGCTACTGCGCCTTCATCACCCAAGGTCTTGCCTTCTAGCTCTATGGAATCTATCAGTACTTCCACACCTATCGCGTCTACCAACCAATCTCCTGTCGCAAACAGCGGTCCTGCTGGACGGAGACCCTCGACTATATCTATATCTTCTCTAAACCGACCCGCATTCCCACTGAAACTTGATCTTTCTGCGCAGTCTCTTCGTATGTCAGCAGAGGATGCTACATTCTTAGGTACTGGCTTGCGCTCACCTGTTACGCTTGCCCCCAAGTCTGCTCGCCCTATGTCAGAATATGACTACATGGCAGCCTTCAATAACACCAGAGTCGACATCGACCTTACTCTTCCCCAAGAGGGAGGATCATCGAACGATATGAATATTCCGATGGGTAACTCTGCCGATAAACCTATCGAGCTGGATATGGAAATGGATATCGACCAGGCTATGATGAGTGATCTCTTTGGTGACTCGTCCGAAGCCGATAATTCCGAAACAAATGCTGATGTTGGAGCACTATTTTCCCCTAATCTCGGAACCACTGGAAATGAAGGATCAGTGAACAACAGCTTCCTTTCATCTATTGGCGTTGGCGGTGGTGATACCAATGCAGACATATTTGCGTCTTTCAACGTCGGAGCCGGAGGAGACTCTACTGTACGTCCCGACGCAATGACCCTATCCACAATTGAGCCGTCGCTTGCTCCATCTCCTGGTAGCATTATCGCAAGCCTATCCCAGTCATCAGCGAATGGGAATTCTGTTCAGACCGAACCATTCGATCTTGGAAATCTCGGATTTGACTTTCCGGTTGAAAGTAATTCGGATTCAATGAATCTTGAATCTCTTTGGATCGATAGCACTGACGGAAACAGTGGCGTCGAGGAAGATGCAAACAAGTCAGCTGGGGTACTTAGCTAGGTAGAAATACCGCACCTTGTTGACAGTCTGGAATGCGATGCAATGGACGCTGGTGAATTGAGTGGCATATTTGTCTCTTAATTTTCGGTCCAACTCTCGACTCTTAGATCATGCCATGTAATCAAATCCTCATTCCTTCGAACTGACCACTCTTTCAGCGATTGACCTGACACGTTCAGATACAGTTCAAACATAAGGTCACCAGGTAGAACCAACTGAGAATAGTGCAAATAATGTGTATTCCTCTAGTGTTATGTCAATTACTCAGATGAGAATTTCTATTTGCCGAATTCATTTAGATGCATGGGAATTGAAAAGAGCGAAGTCGCTAGCGCCGGCATATGCCATTCCTATTCTCACATCTTTCTCTTATATTTATAACCCTCTCGATTTCTTTTCCCGTGCACTTGAAACGATTCTTCTACACTGGCTGAACATTGATGGTCTCTAATGGTAGTTTATCATCGGTCTACTTCTGTTCAAACTCATAATTCAACCCTTAGGTTTTCGTTAATAACAAGAAATTCGCCTGGTTTGTTCTCGATAAGATTATTCCAACGTCTCGCTGAATTATCGATCTTCAGCGAATCGTGCATCAAAGGCCACCGTTCTTCATCCTGTTCACATACGGACCGGCCTCTGTTTGAAGTCAAGAAGAAAGGAAGGCCTGTAAGCCAATGCGAAAAGTGTCGTGCTTTAAGGCAATCGAAAAAAGTTCACTCGAAATGTAACTGTCATGCGCAAGAAGACAAACCACCCAAGCTTCCAGTTCCTCCTGGTCGGAAACGTACGCCGCAGTGATATACTTGTATGTTTTTCATTTGCTAATACTTGCACGCAGCCCCGAGATTCATTCCGATTGCCCCTGCTCTTCCCAATGGTATCAGAGATGTTATACAAGCTTTCCCACCTTCAACTAACCCACGACAAAGAGGTAAGTAACATCGCATCGTCTTTCTATGACATAGACCACTGATTCGGTCTACTTAGTTGACATTCTGCTTAACCCCTGCTCATGTAGGAACCCAGCTTGGGATTGCAAATGTCTTGAATCTTCCAATAATTCTCAGTCGTCGACCGGTCTCGCTACTCTCGCACAAGCTGCTGCGCTTTGCTGCTCTACAGAAGCCACTACATCTCGTAAATCCTTCCGCTCACCTTCTTCAGTCCAACTCCCGTCTCAAAAACGAGCTAAACATGTCCATCATAATCATAACAACACTCCAGGTCCAGAACTTCCTCCATTCTTATTCGACACTTCTTCACCATCTCCTTCCGCAAACGCCGTAGACTTCGGTTTCATGCCTCCGATCAATGAAATCGCTTCTTTGGCTGGTACTGGCTGTACATGCGGTGTTGAATGTAGCTGTCCGGGATGTGTGGAACACCGAGGCACGGAACATGCAGATCCAGAGCGCGAGGATTGTGTTGATGGACCTTGTGGAACGTGTGTCGATAACCATCAGGGAATAGGCCTTCCAAATTCTTCCATATCCCTCGACTCCGGTCACACTTCATCCCGAATGATTGACCAGTTTTTCGCCCGAGCAGCTGCTCTACCTGCACCGCCAACAAACAGAAAGATGGGTATGGGGATCCAGCTTGATCCAAGCAACATTATGATATATCCCACAGTGGCAATAGAGACCAAGGAGCGTGGGGTACCATTTGGGTTGATCTCTATTCCTAAGCTCGAATGTTGTGGCGGAAACTGTAAATGTCCAACGGGTGATTGTTCATGTGGGAAATCTTGCCATGGTTCTTGCTTGGAGTACCATGGTAGCAGCTCTGTGACTCTGGTGGACAGTCCTACGGTCAGGGTGATTGCTGCTCCTACCCGAACCTGTTGTAGTAAATAAGAGATGCATGTGCTGTTATTATA
This sequence comes from Rhodocollybia butyracea, assembly GCA_015501585.1. NCBI lineage: Eukaryota > Fungi > Basidiomycota > Agaricomycetes > Agaricales > Omphalotaceae > Rhodocollybia > Rhodocollybia butyracea. The sequence goes on from JADNRY010000022.1 coordinate 25,310, forward strand.
CACAAATTTTTATTGAATTTTTGAGAAATGTGTCGACACTGGCTCTGGTAAGTAACGCAGCTGCTCCTTTTCAAGCTTGGACTTGCGTGCATCCAACTTCGGTCTCAAGTCGGTTCTTTTTGGGAGTGTTCTTCCACCTCCTGTCCGTGCTTATAAGTACCGCACCAATAGTACTAAACTCGTGCTCATAATCGATAACTAAGAACACTCCAGGCGTCATCTTACCGCCTCTAGGGTTGTTTAAATTGCGTTTTTTGGTCGCTCCAATGTGAAGGGATAACTGTCGGCTTTGTTTATGAAATTTCGCATCCAGTGTAGAATCGCCTGCAGTGATGTATCGTACTTAATGCACAATAAGAAAATAATAGTATACAGTCAAAGGTTCTTCACATAACTCCTTGGCAAGTGTACATATAGGAGAGGAAGAGGCTGCACGCAAGTGAGTAGAGAGAAAGGCTCAGCGAGATTCAATATGGGCGATGTAACGCTGGGGCGCAACGGGATCGAATGCGTTTAATCATTAAACACTGTAAAATCAATCAAATGAGTCACAGGAACGAGAAGGAGAAATGGATGATAGCAAGCCTTGCTACGTACGTGTCATCTAGAATTTAGTTGAAAGTTATAAGAAACGAATGGTGAGATCTTGAATTGGAATGATTCGATAGCATTGACACTCACCATCGTAATGGAAACGGGTCTAAGGAGATAAATCAGTTTTATCTAGTGGTAAGAATAAGGGTACTGAATACCTTCTTGGGATTCTCCGGCGCATGTTTAACATATCTATCGTTATCGATTGGTCTTTGTGTTCAAGAGTAAGCATATGCGAAAAGATCGTCGCCATAATGAGTGCACATACCGTTGTTTCTCCTAGGAGCGATGATGCTCTTTAGATATACGATCATGATAGAAAGAGGAGGAAACGCACTTTGCACGAAGCGAGCATACTCTGTAACGTAACGCATACAGCTATGACGCTCAAAACAGGGGACCATTCATTGCCTAAAATCGAGGCGCAAATCTACAACAAAACCGAACCAAAACGGGTAAAAGGATTGGCTTGAGTGTGATGGAAAATATAAATGTCGAGCTAAAGGTCTCCGTACATGTCCGTTTGAATACACGTGCTTTAGACAAAAGACCGTAAGTCGATTAATACCAGAACAACTGTAGCGCTACATACTGGATGAACGGGAGCTTGTTTCCCTTCAGTGACGATGAATTGCACAGCCGGACTCGATATAGGGTATTGGGGATCGAAGCGAAATTGAAGGGTAAATTGCTCGTTCTGAACGTTGTTTAGAATGAAAGCGAATTGAATTTCAGCAATTGTTGAGGTGTTTCGAGTGCGGCGAATCGATAATCAATGACCTACGAGTGCCAAACGATTGAACATACCTGATACAAGGATTCGCCCATGACCTCAATCGTGAACCACCAAGTTGAGAAATCGTCTGCTTTAATAAGGTTTATGCCTGTGAAAACACCAGAATTGAACGCCCGCACTAGAGGCTTGATGCAAACCGTTAACGCACCAACAGGACATCCATCGTTCTTTGAGTAGTAGTTTTGTGAGTTATATATGAGTGTTATAGTAGTTGGTCCATTTCACCTTGATCTCCATCAGTTCTTTGGAGAGTCTTCTTGCCGATATCGAGGCCATTGTAAAACTGGAAGCTGAGAGTTCCAGAGATAGGCCCACAAATTCACGTGACGTCATAAGCGCCCGTGCTCAATATTATATAAAAGCAGCTGCAGACAATTTTTTTTCTTTATCATTGAAACACCTTCTCCGCTTTAGAGTCGCTTGCCTTTTCGTCCAAGAGAAATTGCAGGTGCTCGTGGAGACGAAGAATACTTTCTTTCCTCATCACAGCTGTCAGTGTACTCTATGTTTTACGCTTTCGTCGTGGTTGGTTAGATACATTTTAGTGTAAATTACTTCTCAATCCATTTTTTCATCCCTCTTTTGAGCCTCTTCAATTCTCTGCTGTCTGTCAACCGTAATATCGTCTAGAATCTCCTTTGCGCCGGTTTCAATGAGCACGTTGGCCAGCCTGGTACCAACATTTTCTGCTTGTTCCTCGCTACTCACAGTCTCCTTCATTGTGTGTTCAACATGCTTGCTTCCATCCAAAGCCGTAACACAACCGGTAATCGTGAGTACATTTCCGTCCAACGAAGAATCGATACCGACTGGAACACTGCAGCCACCTTCAAGTTTTCGCAAACACGCTCGTTCAGCGAGACAGCGCAAAGCAGTTTCGCGATGAGTGATTTGTTTGCAGATTTCAAGCGCTTCTTTGTCGTCTGAGCGGATTTCGATGGCCAGCGCGCCTTGGGAGACAGCGTGGTAGAGCAGTGGAGGCGACAAATCAGAAGTCAAACGATTGCCCATTCCAAGTCTCACCATCCCTGCTTTGGCAAGAACAATGGCTGCGTAGGGACTGTCTTTAGCATCCAGTTTAGCCATACGAGTGTTTCTAGTGCAAAATGTGAGAGCAAAATCGCTTGAGTTCGAATTACATACAGATTTCCTCGAACATCCTGAAAAACCAGTTCTGGGTATTTTCTCTTCAACTGTGCTACTCGCCTCACAGAACTTGTACCAACTACACTACCAGCTGGAAGATCATCCAGTGTCTTCCAAATGTTTTCCTTGTCCTTTCGAACAACCAAGCTATCAACGGGATCCTCGCGTTCCATAATCCCAGCAATGACACAGCCCTCGGGCAAGACCGTAGGTACATCCTTGAACGAATGAACAAGCATATCGACTTGCCGATCAAGGAGCGCGACTTCGAGCTCTTTTGTCCATAAAGCTTTGCCACCGAGCAAGTACAACGCCTGAGATTGGTTTTTGTCACCAGCTGTTGTCATGAACGACGTACTGAATTTCGGTGCATCGGAACTGGAAAAGGTAGCTTTCATGCTTTCCAGAGCAATATTGGTTTGGATCTGGGCCAATTGAGAGCCCCGAGAGGCGAGGATGAATGTCCTAGAGGAATCCGACATTTTGGATGGAAGCAGAAAACAATCGATAATCGCATGTTCCAGATCCACGTATATACATAATAAGCTACATTAAAAGGCACTACACTAGTCTATTCGGGCACAGCAAATCTACGTCGACATGTACTGAGCCATTCTATGGGTATAGAGGTTAATAATGAAAAACCGAGCGGCCAGGAATGTTACCTACGGTGATGATTCGGACTCCGGGTTCCTGTTTAGCTTTTGTTCGAGCTTGTCAAACTCGCTAAGAGAAATCTCTTCTTCCTGGTCTAGAACCTGAAATCAAAGCATTTAGATATATGCTGAACACAACTCGACAGAAATTATCACCTGCTCAACACCTTTGACCTCTGGAATATAATGCATAAGCATCCTCTCAATACCACTCTTCAGTGTCACCGTGCTCGAGTCACAGCCTCTACAACTTCCTTTCAACTTGACCTTGACCAGGCCTGAATCTCCTTCATCAAACCCGCGAAACTCAATATCTCCTCCATCTTCCATAATTGCAGGTCTCACCCTCGTCTCAAGCAGCTCCTTGATCATCGCTACCGTCTCTGAGTCTGTATCCAAAATCCGAGTATCCTGCGGCCCAGCGTTGTCTCGTTCCTCTTGACTTCGAAAACAATGCCTGGCCTGAAGAAAAGTGTTCCATAAGAGTGGAGTATACTTCGGGTTTAATTACAGCCCATGGGTGCTCAGAGTCTTTGGATACAGTTACAAAATCAGGTCCATAGAAGACTGCTTTGACACCTTCGACTCCCATTAGACGGATAGCTAATGGAGAGGATAGTGCTGCACGAGTATCGAGGAACTCTGCTGTTCCGTCGCCCATTACGGATACACCCGGTATAAATTTCAGGGAATCATCATTTGGTGTGGATTCAGTTTGGATGAACATGGAACGAGCTAGAATTTGATCAAGTTGAATACGCATTTTGAGAAACGAGATGCCTTACTCAGTGGTGGGTTCTGTTTAGCCGTAGGCCTCGAGGAAAGACCTGGCGACGCTGGCGTTGCAGTAGCATAGGAATGTCGCTGTAGAAATCTCAGTCCGGAACTCAGAGAAACAGATCTCGAATGCGAAAGCAGCGAAGGGCCAAGGTTCTGCTTCTTGTACGAAGCTTTTAATGACGATTTGAGAATTGCTAACGACATGGTGAAAGTCGGAGTGAGAAGTATTATTACTCAGAAGAACCGGAATAGCCGGCCCACGAGCGTCTCTTGATGCCAATTCACGTTTGTTTACTTATGTCTCTGGAGAAGCCAGTTCCTTTCCAAAATGCTTTAGACTCGAACCATCTCTTTCAGGTATTCATTATTTCGAGCTATCCGGCGAAAGGGACGCTCAGTGCCAAATTATAGCGCCGCATTGGTCACATAACTTCAATCCAAATTCGAAATCTGACGCCGTTTCCTGCTCGAGATACCCTGACTTCTGCTCTCTCTAAACCAGCACACGGACATCTCGTGGACGATTTGGATGCAACAACCACGCGTAGACGTGCTCGGAGAATTTCAACAAATTCCATAGTCACACTGCGGAGTTTGAGATCTGATGACGGGGAACCAGGAGACGTTTATGAAGGAAGAAAGAGAACTAGCTCGAAAGTTAGCGACAAGTCGGGTACTGCTGGCCGAACTGCTCCCACAATAAGGCCTCAGCGAAATCGGACAACGTCTTTGGCATCAATATTCCCTACTACGGCTCAGGATTTAGAGTCTTCAAAAAACTATCTGGATCATTCTCAGGCTGGTCTTGAGAAAGTTGTCGGCTCTAGACTCGTACAAACATTTCTGGCGGTCACAGCCACACCTGAGCCTTCCGAGCTCGCTGCTTCTTCGTCATTATCCCCTCCTGGCACTCCATCACCGCAGAAAGAGACATTCAGTCCTCCAAATCATGGACGGACAGAATCGTGGGCCCCTACAAGGTCTGCCGTTCCTACCTCTCCTTTATCCTCTTCTGGCCATGTCAGGTCTCTGTCATCTGCTTCTGCCAGAAAGGTTAAACTGGCAAATGGCAGTACACTAGCCTCCTCTTCATCTACATCTACATCTGTTCCGAGTTATCTTTCTCCAATACACCAACCTTCCACAAACCCGACCTTTTCATTTGATCCCAAGTCAGAGTTTGCATCCTGGACAGACTTCAGAGCAGTAAAGCTCAAAATTGGGTTATGGGCCAAGGTTGGCTCCAGTAGTTCGGGTCACATCAATGGAAAGGGTAAAGGGAAGGAGCAGTCGCTTTCAGGTCAGACACCTGAATGGCAAGCTTTGGAAGAATGGAATGTGGATTTGAACGAACTAATACCCCTCCCAAAGGCGAGTTCCGACGATGTACGTGGTTTTTTTTTTTGACCTTTATCTTTTGATGTGGTTTGCTCATTTTGCAGTTTCTCTTATAGGAAACGTCATCATCTCACCAACTTCCTTCCAATACCCTCCTCGTCACCCTGAATCCACCGGGTCAGACCTTCTACATCCATGCACCTTCATTATCTCACGAGAGATCCCCGTCTCCAACTCCCGGGTACTCATCTGACCCCGAGTCAATAGTCCGGAAAGACTCCGAGATTAACTCAAGTTTGACCGTATTCCCTTCCAGAAGAAAACGACATAGAGGTAGACAAGGAAAGGAAAGTGATAACGGAGAAGATGTGACAAAAACAGCCGGATGGAAAGACCTGTTTAAGTAAGAATGTTTCCTTTTTTGTCCACGAACGTGCTCATGCTAGCCTTCTTTTTTTTTTGGTTAAAGACTGGTTACTATCTGGACAACTATCAAGGATAATGAAAAGTCGTTGGAAGATCTTGTTCGAGGGCTTGATGTTCTCATTGCCGACGATAAGATTTTACCGCTTGCATGTCGATTCCTTATGTTTGTTTCGTGTTCTGAACACTTTTTTTGGTTTTAGAAGCGCGAAATTTCCCGACGTGAACGTCGAATATCAGAATTGCGATCAGACTGTGCGATTGTTTCCACCAAATCTCAAGAACGTGAGTATCTTCTCCTTATCTATTTACACGGCCTCAGACATGCTCAAGTTCGAGACGAAATTCTGCTTCGCCGAGAACGATTGAGAGAACGGCAAACTTTACTCGCTCGAGTTAAACAGCAAGAACAGGACGATTTACAAGAACAGGACGAAATAGCGGAAGACTTGTTTGATGAACGGTATGCATATTTCTGTACAAACGCGAATTCTGTGTGACTTTTCCCTACGTTCAGAGCTCGCGTCAAGTCTCTTCGTGGTGTATTTTTTCCGATTCGTACCACACTGATATCAACTCTTTCATATCTATTCCCAATTGAACTGCGTTCACCACCGGATCTGCTCTTTACTATCGTTGACGTTCCACTTCCTATTCCTCTTACTCCAAATGATCCTGCCCCCCCTCTCACCCTTGCCGTGCACATCGACGTGAACGAAGAAACCGTTGCAACCGCCTTGGGATATGTTGCCCTTGTCGTTCAATTCCTCGCCGCATACCTTGGTTATGTTCTGGTATATCCGATAACCTACATAGGAAGCCGTAGTCTTATTCGGGATGGGATATCTGCCATGGTCGGGCCTCGGATGTGAGTTATCTCAGCTATACCCATACCTTGTGTTATTGATGCACGTGTTGAGCAAGGTTTCCCTTATTTTCCAAAGGCGTAGACAAGTATCGCTTCGAGTACGGCGTCTTCTTGTTGAATAAAGATATCGAGATGGTAGGTCCAATGTTCCTGAACTACGCTTTCCCTGTCGCTTCGGTCCGATTATTAATCATACCTGGGATAGTTAATGGTGCAACAAGACCTGCGCGCAATAGATATTAGACATACCCTTCCTAATCTCAAAAACCTACTTTTAACCCTGACAGACGGAGAGGGTGTCCCTGTGGGGTTCGTATCATTGGAACATTGTCTCCGGTGCTTTTTGGTGACGTTTATTTTCTTTTCAAACAGTCTTCCTTCTGGTTCTGCGCGCGCAAGCTCACCAAATTCGTCTTTATCTGGCTTGGAGTCTCCTCGACCCCTGTCTCCTGTAGAGACCATTAATGGTGGCACTACGCCGAAAGCAAAAGAAGTGGATCTACCTCAGGAAAGCCAGACCACCCCGCCAACTAGTGGATCATCGACTCCCACCGCTCTTTCGCCGGCGGTCTCGAAGGATGCGCTAAAGAAAACCTCGAGGTTCCTGGGTTTTACACCATTGGCTGGCTTCCTACGCGTCCGATACCCATCCTCGCTGCTGGGAAGTACTTTAGAGAGCTCAAGCGACGAGGCGGCGACATCATCTTCCCAAAATGATTATACTGCAGCTGACGGTGAATTAGGAGACAGCCTGGATGAAGACAGATCCCAGACTGAGGCTGAGGAGTTAGGAGCATCAGGGCAAGTATTGGACATGAAGGTCACCGATCGCGTCGAGGACGCCGATTCACCAACTTTACGCGTGAAAGGTCGATTGAACGGTGTATGGAAAGTTCAATAACACTTGGTGCAACCATGTCATTAATATTTATTCCTCAAGTCGTAAATTTCAGACGGAGAACAGGCATGCGATGAATGCGAAATAAAATTGTTTTTTTTTCCTTCGGGCTGACAACTGGCTTGTATCACTCTCCGTGTATTCGTTATACAAGGGAATTAACTGTCGCGCGCATCTCTACCATGAAGCGACGACATCGTTAAGTACTTCGTAAATGCTTCAGAATATGGGTCCACACGTTGATCCAGATTTCAGGTTCATCAACTATATTGGGGTCTTGAGGGGCTCTAAGTAATATCCGACGTGTCCGTCTTTTTTCTGCTTGACTTCGAGGCTATGAATACCTGCAAGTATGCGAGCATCAGCCTTGGCACCATGCTAGAGCTAGAAAGACTGCTTTAGCAAGGTGTAAGTATGTACGCAGTTGCAATACTTGTCGTCGGATTTCGGAAGGTTACATATCTACCTGTTTTGAAGCACCGAACCTGAGATCTCCAAGTATAAAAATAAAATTGAAAGCTAAATTCGTTGGCGTAGCATATGCTAGCATAATATAGAACATTCAGATGGCCTGGGCTTAGTGGGTTACGCTAGGTTAATACGCTTTTGTGATAGAGGGGCGGGGATGGACCCTTGATGTATTTCCCGCCAAAGGGCGCAACGCTCCGACGAGAAGAGGGAAGAAACCAAGGTTTGGTTTCCTATGACAGCGCATTGAGCAAGCTCAAGTAAAGAGGCTTTTTTGAGCATATTTATCATTAGATTGAAATTTTGTGTCCAAGGGACTCCATTGCAACCATATATTGCAGTGATGCGAAAACTTCAAAAAGGCACATAGGGTCAACGGACGGGCCGGTAATGAGTTTAAAAGGCAATTGCCGTTACCGTCCGTTCGCCGTGTTTTTGAGGTCAGGGTCCATAAATCTTCGTGCTCACCGACCAGCATATAATAAACTCCGAAGTGACCTTTCCATTCTCTCCTGTTTCTTATTCGAATCTGGAGTAACAAAAGGGTATGCTTCACCTTTAAAAAGAGCTAGCAGACACTCATCCGTCTTCTCGTACCAGCTCAGTTCGCCACTTGTAACAACACCCACCTTGTAGACCCGAACTCGGTTTTTTCAGGTGAAGCGAGCCTGTTCTATTTTCTTTTACTTCTTTACTCATCGACGGGTACTTTCAGGATAACATTGTGCTTCTAAGCTGCCTTAACTTCTTCATCTGCTTTTGCTCGTTCGCTTCTTTTCTGTCGTTCACCGCCTGAATTTCCGTACAACTCAAAATGAATATTACCGCTCAAAAACCTACTTCACCTACTGATAATTCACCTTCCCCTTCGGACGAACGGAAACAGAGTCCTCCAGCCTTCTTGGACTTGGCCGATTCCGTATGTGTCGCAATTCTGGCGTATAACTTCAGTCGTCCGAAATTTTCTGTTTTTTTCAGGCCGCGAGACTGGGAAGTAATATGCCGGACATGTCCGCGGTGTGTTTTCTCTGTAGTTTTCGCCATACATCCTGCTTACTTTTCACATCCAGCGGGTTGAACTCAAGCGTATTGAACATGAAAGACAGCGTGCTCTTCAGCGCAAGATGTTCGAGGATCAAATGCGTGCTCTAGAACAACAACAGGCCCAGGAACTTCTTACCCTGCCAGTGGAAACTTCTAACGGCATTCAGCACCTTGCTGTTTCTGCTCCCACCACACCGCCCAGAGTTAACGCTGCTTTACAGGGTGAAGCTCACCCTGGGGCAAAATATGGCCAAGGCGCTCATCTCGTGGACGCCGACTCTCTTTCAATGGCCGTTGGTGCTGCGGACAAGCGCAAGTCCGTCACCTATGCTCCTTCCGTCAACATTTCTCCCGACTTGTCCGCAGCTCACGCGACGACCAACTATTCTCGTTCTGCAGGTGCTAAAAGCATGCCTGCTAGCCGTCGAACTTCAGCCAGTAGTCACGACGATGAGTTGGCCGGCCATTTGCAAGGATTATCTCTGGAGGGCCAGCGCTCCAGCAGGGCCTCCCCTGTCCCTGCTCCAGTTTCGGCCTCTATCCTTACCAGAGGTTCTCGATATGCTAATGACGAAGGTGCTCGTTATGCCAGTACTTACAATGCGGGAATGATGCTGGATGAACAGTTGGACCAAGAGATGCACAGTATGTTCTGGATTGCGTCGTTCAAGCTGCGTCTAACTTGGTTTTTCAGATGCCATGAGGCACCTTCCCACCTCGGATGAGGACAAGTACACCAACTCATTCGCAAACAAGGTTGAATGATTTTTTTTTTGAGTCGTGGCTCAAGATTGTGCTAAAAATCAATTTAGGTATCCACGTCATCTGCTGCCCTGGATCTCGCCCACATATCCCAGAGCTCGAATAATCGATCACTCGACAATAGGGAAAAGTCTTCAGAATGGCCTCAATATGCTCGTGTCCCTGAGGGTATATCATCAGCAAAAGAGAGACGTACTGTAACTAACCCTGGTCTGTCACCCGAAGTGCAAGTTGGTCTTGGTTCTGTCTCTGCATCAGCTACGCCTCTTCTCTCGCAGCATCCTCAGGGTATCTCTCACCAGCCTCCTTCACCTCGTCATGGTTCTCCTCTTGGCCTTTTGGAAGGCATGAACGGCACTACTCGTTCTGTTCCTGCTACGCCTCTTGGACTGGCAAGCAATCATATCCTGAAGACTCCCGGAACCCCCCTTGGCGACTCTCAGGGAATGAACGGCCGGTTATCAAACCAAGGGGCACACCTCAGTGAAGCTATGAACGAAATACAGGCCTCCCTGTCTCGCATCCCTTCCGCTCGATACGAGAACGGTGCACTCAACTTCAATGGGATGCAGCAAGGATTGGACGAACCTTATGGTGTTGACGCTGGTTATGGTCTCAATGGTGGTCTGGATGGGCGTTACAATTCGTACGCGGGTGCCAATAATACAAGTGGGTCGACAGCTTTGTATCATCATAATGGCTCTCGGTATGGGTTGGGTCTTCCTGGACGTACCAATCCTGGCGTTGACAGTAAAATGAATGGTTTGCATGGACCCAAGCACAAGCGTGGCGACATGGATCGTGAGTGTAAGTTGAGACTAGTCCCACTTCTTCGAGTTGACTCATTTACCCTTTTGTCAGTCAATCGGTTTGCAGGGACACGTCTTGAAGACCTTCAGGGGGAAATCCCTGCTCTTTGCAAAGATCAGCACGGCTGTCGGTACCTCCAGAAGAAATTGGAAGAGGGCCTTCCTGAACATCGTGATATGATTTTCCGTGAAACGTTTGGTCATTTCGCGGACCTTATGACTGGTCAGTCTTGATGTCTCCTATTTTCTTGACGCTGAACTAACCTACGTTTCCTTCAGATCCCTTTGGGAACTACCTCTGCCAGAAACTTCTCGAGTATTCAACCGATGATCAGAGGAATGTCATCTGCGAGTCTGTCGCTCAGGATCTTGTTAACATTTCTTTGAACATGCATGGCACACGCGCAGTCCAAAAGATGATTGACTTCTTGTCTACTCGTAGACAGGTAGGTCATAGAACCTGTGCCGTATTCGGAGTACTTACCACTGGCTGCGTAGCAGGCTGATATCAGATACAACACTCAAATACACTCCATCATCGTGGCCCTCAGCCTACACGTTGTGGTGCTAATCAAGGATTTGAACGGAAACCATGTCATCCAGAAATGCCTAAACAAATTGTCGCCTGAGGACAATCAGGTAAATCTACCCAATATTGGAGATGTCGTGCAACTTATCTGTATTTAGTTCATTTACAATGCTGTCGCTGCCAATTGTGTCGAAGTGGCTACCCACCGTCACGGCTGCTGTGTTTTGCAACGCTGCATCGACCACGCTTCTGATCACCAGCGTATTCAACTCGTCAACGAGATCACCTTTAATGCACTTACCCTTGTTCAGGATCCCTACGGTAACTATGTGAGTACAGTCAGACATTTGTTTTTCCTTGTTGCCCTTAAACTCTACCCTAGGTTGTACAATATATTTTGGACCTGAACGACAATAGATTCAGCGATGCTGTTATCCGTCAATTTGCTGGCAACGTGTGTGCTCTGTCTGTGCAAAAGTTTAGTTCCAATGTCATCGAAAAGGTGTGTTTATTTATCATCGTTCCTGGAATTGCTTTTGATAGTTTGATCAGTGTGTACGCGTCGCGGAACACAGTACCCGAAAAATGCTCATCGAAGAGCTTCTCAACCGCACTCGTCTAGAGAAACTATTGCGGGATTCGTATGGTAACTACTGTGTGCAGACGGCGTTGGACTATGCCGAACCCGCGCAGCGCGCTCTGCTCGTCGAAGGAATCCGACCAGTTCTTCCTTTGATCCGTAACACGCCCTACGGCAAGCGTATTCAGAATAAGCTTCAGCGAGAGCAGATGGACCAGTTCGGAGGCTACCACAACCAGCAGGCCTTGGTCAACATGGCTCTCAGTAACCAGGGCATGGGGCTCTCCCCTGGCTCAAGGCACATCCAACCTAACCCTCTCGCCGACGTGTATGGCGCGCAAAATGGATTGTATTCAATCCAATCGCAGGCTTCCTATGGTCAGGCACCTTTGGCGTCCCAACTTCACTCCCTGCAACCCCAGTCTATTGACAGCTACGTCCTCCACGGCAATTCGAGCCATAACCAGGGACTCTCGCCCTCGCACACCAATGGCTTTTCCGGAGCGTCTTTCGCTGGTGTTGGGCACTTTGGTGGATCTGCTTTGCATAACACGATCAGTGACCCCTACCAGAGGACGACCTTTGGCTACGGGATGTAAAAGGTCCTTTGTTAGCTCCTTCATCGACAACACCAAACGGACTGAAATCTACTTTACCTTACTCGAAGCACCAAATTTTTGAATCACTGTTTCAATTATCTCTTACATCAACCATACGCGTCCTTTTTATCCCTGGGTATCGAATCCCTGATCTATCATACCAGCTCCATTTGTATTTCGCCACCTGCATATCTTCATCCCCGATGTTTCCTACACCTTCGCTGTTTTGATCATTTCTTTCTTTATTGGCACTACATCATTTGTACAGGTTACTTCATTCACTCTAACTCGGTTGTCTGTCTAATAGTAGTCCGTTCTCGCAGCTCTATTTGCCATTCTGTAGTTATTCCCTCCCAGCTGTATAAATTCGTTGATTAGATACTTGCTATATTGCGGAAACTTATATCATATTGTTTATCGTTTTTCATTCCGAGTTGCTCATTCCAAGTTCCTTAAGAACATATTACAGCTCTATAATATGATGATAATGAGAACAAAGTTCGTTCGTCTCTTCGCAGAAAGCTCATGTCATCAGGATTGCAATACTAGAAAACTCGAGATGGAAACATTGAGGAAGATATATCCCGCATACAAGCAATAGCGCATAGATGTAACGAAGTAGCAAATTGTAGAAATCCTTCACCGGTTCTGAAGGCAAGTATGGTTAGTCGGGATGAACAGTATGATATGCAGTGTCATTGGGACCCACTTTGACAAAACCGATAGCAGCAGATTTTTCGCGGAAGCACTGGCGACAAAGGTCAAGACCGTACTTGCGTATAAGACCAGCCTGATGAGCGCAGAGGCGGCTAAGAGTCAAGAAAGGAAAAATCACAATTAGAAAGTTGTACCGTTCACAAAAATTACATTCACTCACCATTGACGGGAGCCTTTTCCGTATTTTCTGGGGCGAGAAAACCAAATGGCGTCGTGGGTCATTTTGAGGGCCTTGGTGTAGCTAGAGCTCGAGAGTAAGACCAGAAGTAAATGTACTACACAGAGCAAGCTATTCACCTCTTACGTGCGTTTTGAGATGATAGGTGGACGAAGCCTAATGAAAGTTCACGTGCATAAAGCCTCACGTGTCACCTGTATAGCTGCTGATCAACGATCGGGCGCTTGAGCATATTTTAAGCGCCCGCTGCGAAACACTGTATTTTTCGCTGAATTGCCCATTGTCACTTTTCTTCACTTTTGTACCGACACGACATGAATAAACACTACAGAACGAGTACCAGAGCCTACAATACTGCATCTCCGAATGAATTGACAGCATGTGACCGTGAAGCAAGTTAGCCTTGGCCAAGAAAGGAAGCTGTGATGCTCCATGGACCCACAGCCGAATAACTCTCTTCCGTAAACTGCCATCAATGTTCTCCCTCTCAAATCCCCTCCTCCTAGCTACTGTGCTACTGGTGGGGAGAGGTCTGGTCTGGATTGTCAACCTCCTCCTCATATCACCGTTGTTCGATCCACTCAGAAAGCTCCCGGGAGAACATGGTCCATTTTTCCTCAGTCACGTCCGAAAAGTGACAGAGTACGTGTGTCTTTGCAGAAAATGATGCGAAATACTCAGTCGTCACAGCCCCAGTCTCAGCGCCGCGCAACATGAAGAGTGGAAGAGGCGATATGGCAAGACTTTTAGATATCACGGGACCGGACGAGTAGGCATGCCATTTGCTATACGCTTGCAGATGAGGCTGAAGATATTCCTAGTTCGATTACCGTTTGATGACATTCGACCTGCGCGCTGTTTCTCATATCCTCATGTCACCGGTTTACGAGAAACCAAAGATCACGCGTACATTCCTCTCGACAATGATTGGGAAAAGTAAATCCGAAACTTTCTATGTGCCGTTGGCGTACTAACCGTCTGCAGGCGTATTCACGACCGAAGGCTCCGAACATACATTTCAGGTATAATCTTACCGATCATGATACAATTCCTCGCTCTGACTTCTTCATGCAGAGGAAGATTATTGGCCCTGCCTTTGCTTTGCACTCCATTAAAACATTTACCCCGATTTTTTTGCAAACAGCAGAGGAACTTCGTGAAAAGTGGGACGAAATGATACTTGATGGGATAGACACCTTCAATGTGTGGGATTGGATGTCGCGGTCTACATTCGACGCTTTTGGCCAAGCTTGCCTCACGTACGACTTTCGTGCTATCCATGGGGAAACAGAAGAATTGTATCTCGCTTTCCGTCAAATGATTGACCTAGCGGATAAAAAAGGAATCTTGCGTGTTCTTTTGCCATGGCTGGACAAATTATGGGTCAGTTGATGCAAATATGCCCAAGTGAACACATGAATAATCTCTTGGTTGTAGCCTGACGAAATTGCTCGTTCTGTGCAGCGAAGTCGCCAGGTAATATTGGAGACAGGCCGGAGGCTGATATCTGAAAAGAAAGCCAGTCTCGCTGAAAAAGATGTAAAGATTGAGAAGGATCTCCTTACCATGCTCAGTAAGTCCTCTATGCAATACTTTCTCTGGCTAAACAGGCTTTGCACTTAGTTCAGTCAAATCTCTCCAATGACTCGGCGAAACGTCTTTCTGATACCGATCTATTGGACCAAATATCCTCCTTCTTTGTCGCTGGCAGTGATAGTACTGCATTGGCCTTATCGTTTTGTTTAAACGCGCTTGCTGAAAACCCTGATATTCAAACGCGTTTACGGGCTGAGCTGACTCAACCATCAGCCTCTGCCAACTTTAAGGATAAACCTTATGATGTACTCGACTCCTTTCCTTTCCTGGATGCTGTAGTCCGAGAAACACTGCGCCTGTTTCCGCCCGTCCATGGTACCCTTCGTGTAGCTACACAAGACGATGTAATACCGCTGTCATCCCCGGTCGTTTTAACAGACGGTACGGTAGTTCCAGCTGGAGAACACATTCGGATAAGAAAAGGTAGCATAATACATATACCGATCGAAGGTTTCAACTTTGCCAAGGACATCTGGTCAGAAGACACTTTGGAATTTCGGTAGGGGTTTTATTGTCTTTCAGGATATCCATTAACACTCCAACTTCAGTCCCGATCGATGGAGTTCCCTACCTTCTACCGCTCGACCCCCACAGTTCCCTGGCCTAGGAAACCTCATGACCTTTTCTTTTGGCCCAAATTCTTGTTTGGGATCTCGTTTTACGCTAGCAGAGATGAAGGCTTTCCTTTATACAATTATTCCTCATTATTCTCTCTCCATACCCGAAGGACAAAGGATAGTCAAACGCAATGGGATGTTTACACGACCAGTCGTTAAAGGAAAATCACATTTGGGCGTACAACTTCCCCTTGTTGTTAGACGCATTGACGAAAGCAGTCTGTCATTGTAATCCAAGGTATTTATCCTATGTACAAATTTTCATTTCAAGATGTATATATATACAGCGTGTTGTCAATACTGTACTTAACCCCCTTGGTGGTAGTAAGTTAAGTAGTAGTCAAGCAATTATGTAGCAGAAATAAAAGCTGCAGCGTATCATATTCGTAGAGAATTAAATGTTTGTGGAAGCCATTTTCGTTGCAAGATAGACAAGATCATCATCTTCCTTGTCGGATTCTGAGTCAGAGTCATGGATGCAAATGATTTCCCGTTCTTCATCATTTCTGCTGGTCGACGGTTTGGTAGGAGACCAGCTGCGAACAAGGGCAGACGGTGAGTCTACGAGAAACAATCGTCAGATATTGTTTGAAGCCTGAACAACACAGTTACCGACCTCGAGGTTTACTGGCCGCCATCCGGCTAGACCGTGGGGTACCGGGGTTACGCTTGGCAGGAGTCTCAAACAAGGCCACAAGACGACCCGCGTTGCACGCGCCGCATCCTTCAGAGAACCGGTTTGGGACAGTTCGTTGGTATAAGAACTTTGAGCTCACCTTTTTCGTCAGTATTGATTGACTTTGAGTGCCGACCGTAACTTGCAAATGAATTAGTGTCGCTGAAGGTTCGGAACTGGGGGTGGCCTTACATGAATGAGCAATGGTCGCAACCTGTAGATAGATCAATTATTGGTCAAGATATGCAGGGAAAGGACATACGCCATTTCCAAGGATAATTAATCTCGTAATTATGAGTCGTCTAGGACACTCATAACTAACATTCTGACTGCACTTCGAAATTCGACTCACCGAAACTTCAATACCTGGACAAATCTTTTCAACTTTGCTAGCCCTAGAAAAGATGGTTAGCTTGAGGATCTAGACCGTTCTATAGCTTACCATGTTTTGAAAATTTGACCGTGCTGTTCATCTGTTTTCCCAGAAATAATCCAGGTGGCCAAATGACACATCTCATGAGACAACGTTCGGTCAATCCGGTCTGCAAGCCTCAATTAAGAAAAAGCGTGTAATGCCTAATCTCTCCACTGGAACTAAGTACCTTCATTGTCAAGAACTTTAACAGCCAGTTCGATTTTACTGACAACACCATCGCGGTCCCTGAATTATCCTAATCAAAACACAACTCTGTGAGTGGATAAATCATGTACGCACCTTTTATAGCTAGCTTTCCCAGCTGTAGTGAGAAGTCTGTTGACAAAGGTTAAGCCAAAGTCCCAACATGCATACAAGGAGATGAAACCTGTTGTTCCACTCCAACTTGGTTGAATATGGGATCTTGTTGTCGAACACCGCTTCATTGAGATCAGCAAAACGACTCTTGGCGTACGTCTTCAATCGTTCGAGTTTAGCTTCAGCCTCGGCTTTCTTACTTGTTCGAGGCTGCTTTTTGGAAGGCGACAATGAGGATACTGGAGTAAGCTGAACATCTATTGTTGTAACGTTGACTGGGCCAAAAATCGTTCCAATAACACGTTGCGGAGTTGAGGGTGTTGAGGAGCCTCCAGCTTTGTTGCTTCGCAGAGGAACCGGTTTCGGTTTACGGGGAATTTCATTACTACCAAAATATTAGCCAATGGGTCAAGGAGAGTAGAAGAGTTTCATACAGCACTAAGATACCTTCATCATGTCCAGGTGAAGTGCTCGAGTCATCTGAATCCGTGTAATGCGCAAACTTCGGGGAGCGAAATACGCTTTTGCCCTTGGAATCCAGCTTAGGATACAACCGAGAAGCGACTTTGGCGGAAGAGATATTTTTATCCCCGAGCTCCCTAGGTTCTTCTGCATCTTCGGAGTCTGAGCTTTCGATGATTCTGCGAGCAGGACGGTACTTTGTAGGCGACTTAGGTGGTACCGAGCTGCGGGGGAAAAATTTAATTAGAATTAGGGCTCATTAACGTTACCAGCGCATACCTCTTCGGTAAAACTACTACAGAAGCAGAAGAAGCTTCGTCCGTTTTGGCAACGGACCATGAACCTGGCATTTCAAGAGCGTTGTCATCCTTGTATTCTCTGGACGAGTAGATCAGTAGTTTATTGGAAGAAAATGAACTAAAAACACGCCACTCTTGCTCCTCATCAGACGAGATTTCGATAATTTCCTTGCCGCTTCCCGATGCCTTAGAGCTTCTTCGAGGAAGCATATTGAGCCAAGAGAGCAAAGAAGTAGAAAGCTTATGGCTCACAATTGTCGAGCTCTTTCTTCTTCACTATCTGGAACCACTTCTATCTCAGCATCTCTTCTATCGACTTTTGCATCATTTGACCGAATGACTTGCGCCTTCGTTCCAGAACCAGTCAAGCGGTTTGGTGTCGCACTTAGGATTAGAGAGGGTGTCTTTCGTAGCGTTGAGTGCTTCCCCTGTGGCATATTCGCATCAAAAGGTCAGCGCAAAAAGAAAACGGTGCTGGAAGAGGGTAATATCAATTTGCTTCCGTTAAACATCACGATCACGTGCCAGCAACACATCTTTGATGGTACCTGGATCTAAGACTCAGTATATGCGAGAGATTTACAAAGTACTTGAATGCGCCCAAGGTCTCTCTACAGCTCCTAGTACCACTCTGCCCTCCAGAGCCCATAAGTGTGTAATCGTCGAACGCCCAACCTTCAGATGGTCAGGACGGGCATCATCTCCAAGCATAAACGACAAATGGTCATATGCCAGATAAGATTCGTTGAGATCGAGTGCGATAGCTCTTCGATACTCGCGAGCTACCTTCTTATACACAAATCACTCCGAATCACCCACTTCTCTCCTGCGAGGACCTCTCTCCCTTCATGAAGCATACATTCGGCGCCGTGACGATGAAGCAATGCCATTCCCGTCTCTAAGCCTACTGCTATAGGCTCCATCGATTCGGAGGCCGAAGAAGGATCAGGATAAAAAACTGTTTCACCACCAATACATCCAGTTGCAGGTGAAGTCAGGTAGAGAAGTAGAGTCCAAGTTGTACGAGCCTGGATATTGGACGGACTAGAAGGAATCGTGACATTATTCGAGTCATCATCTGTGGGCAACGGTGTTAGATACAGAAGAGTGTTCAATGCACACTTACAATGCTGATCAAAGAACTGACCCTTGCTATATCGATATATCCTGATATTGGGATTAAGTCCGACCACTTCACCACCCCAAAGTTCTTTCCGTGCTCCCTGATCAAGTTGTAGCCCATCTTCGGACTGAACATCACCCATAACAATGTCTTTCATTCCCGTTTCCTCCCATAATCGTTTCGCAAACGCGGCATCTTGAATTTGGTAGCGATCGTTCACCCTGACGGCGTCACCTTTCTTTGGTTCTCCAGGTGTCGTTACAAGTGGAAGACTAGAGAGGAACGAAACATAAGTTGCACAGAGAGAAGATGGCCAAAAGTTTGGGATCGTGATGATCTGGTTTGAAAGAATTTCTCGGAGAAACAAGGCAGATGGTGGGATGATAGGTCTAAAGATCGGCCAATTTGGAGGCAGCGCTTGTGAAGAAGATATAACTTCTCTTTTCTTGCCTTTAGGTGCCATCTTCGTGGATCGGGGGAGATATCCACCGGACCGTGTTTCGAGTGTACGCAAATGCAGTCCCCACAAACTTTACATAAGCATTGCATAACGCTCTCACAGCAATTAGCCGATATATTTGGGCTACATCTTCAATAAAGTTTACTGCTTTAGTGTAGTGGTTATCGCGTCACACTTATTGTAATAAGCTTGAGGCTCGCTGTTCAATTTTCGCTTTTGGCAATTTTTTTTCTCCGTTATACAACTTTGCTAGCTAGCCGCTAGCGTTAGGTTAGGTTAGGTCAGGTTAGGCGTTAGGGTTTTTACGCGCGCGCGCAGCGCGGGTTGTTTAGGGTTCGGGGTTGGGTCAGTTAGGGTTCGGGGCTGGGTCAGTTAGGGTTCGGGGTTGGTTGGTTAGGGTTCGGGGCTAGGTTTAGGGTTAGGCGGGGGTCCGGGGGCAGCGCCCCCGCTTTAGCGTTAGGGTTGAGAATATATACCAGGCCGGAGGCCTCTCAGTTTAGATTAACAGCCTAAGCGTGCAATTAAGCGCCAGGATCATAGCCACGGATTGTTATGTAACGCTTATGTAAAGTTTGTGGGGACTGCATTCGCCGAGTGTACATAGAAGCCGGAACGGCATCCATTTAGTAGTTGGGACTATGATAAATAAAGGGGACTGCATAAACTCTGGTCACCTTTTAGTCCGTTCGTTGGATGACTCAGACCATGGAGGGTACACTACTTATGCATTATGTCCGACTCTCTTAGTTTAAGATCAGAATTTGAAAGGTAGAGCAGCGACACGGTTGTGCTTCTCTACTGGGTTGTCTCCATTCGGACTAGTCTCCCCTAGGCAGACTCGTTATACACTGACGATCCATGTATATAGACATTCGGAGGTACGCCCGCGGATCGTTGAGGATGTCCTCGATCCCACAAGGAACAAGCATCATGAGATCCGGGAGCTCAACTTCTTGACACTGTTTCAACAAGCTGTTCAGCACCTTTGTAAATTGTTGCGTGCTCGGATCGCTGTAATCTTTCTATCAAATGATACAGACGGCAGGAGATTTTGTAAGAGATTTTGTAAGAATCAACGCTTATAGGAGAACAGGGGGGTTGCAATGTGGAAGGATTTAAGACAGGTGAATCAGAGACGTGATTCAGAAAAAGTAGTGTCAGGGGTATATAGCCTAACCTGGTGCGGTGGCTGAAGCCGCAGGTAGAGGAGGAGACAGCGATTGCAAGACTATAGCACTTGTTGGGGGACAAGTTGAATTCGGCCCCATATCATGTAGGGAGTGGCGCCGCTGCAGAGACAGAGATATTCCTTGTGCACCGAGCGAACTTGATGAAAATCCGGGCAACCGCCTAGATTTTATTTCGCTTTTACACTGACGGGGGGTCCATTGTATTTGTAGGCATAAGCATAACTACAGTAAAAATTGTTCAAGTCATACTAAATGGGCGCCTGGATTCTCTTTGGACTCTTGGCACCTGTTGAGCTGAGATGGAAAAGTCCCTGGTCGAAGACACTGGCCAAGTCACATAGTGTTCTCGCTTCAACGACATACATGGATTGTCAAATGTGAAACGGAATGACTCTTGTATGATACATTCATTGTATGGTGTGGTGGCAATGTAAGTATGCTCTAAGTAGATTCTGAAAACGCGGAAAACTAATATCCTCGAAGTCCCGAATGAGACGAGGTGTTGAGTACTTTGTATTAGAGTATAGATAGGTCAAGAGGGAAGGAAATTGAAGTGACTGCTGCTTCCTTTTCCTTTTGAATTTTTTTTTTTTGGCATCCTTGCGCGCGTGCTATAGTGACCAAACCTTCACAGTAGAGTCGCGTCCGCCGGTGACGAGATAGCGATCCATGTAGCGTAAACTCTCCACGGGACTCATATGGCCATTGGTCAACAACGTTGAATGCTGCATGCTGGTACGATTGTAAATCTGAAAAAAAAATAAGCACTATTTCAAGCAAATATCTATGGTCAAACCTTGACTCCATTTTCTCCTGTCGCTGCAATAACTTTGCGAGTATCAAACTGCAAGGCAGTCACCGGATGATCGTACTTGAGAGTCTCAAAGACGCCTCCAGTACGAACGTCCCAGATTCGAATAGTCTTGTCCAAACTTCCACTGGCAATGTGGATTTCGTCAAATTGGAGGCAGGTAACCGGGGCTGTATGTCCTAGTAATGTTCGGTGAGCCTGTCCAGTACGCACTAGGAGGACATTAGTTGACAGGAAAGTAAAAATTCAGATAGACGACGTACTATCCCACATCCGCACTCCACCATCCCCACTACCGCTGACCAAACCATAGCCCCAGAACTGAACTCCGCCAACAAAGTCCTCGTACATATCCCAGCTTCCATCTGCACGAGGAGGCATTGGGACGGCAAAGTTACCCACAGAAGCCGCGGTTCCAGCAAAGAGGTTATTCGGAATTGATGAAGTGAGAGACTGTGATGGATGAGCTATCGCCCACAGGATATCCATGGTCATGACACATTGGCCGGTTCCTAAATCCCATTGTCTTAAAGTCTTGTCTGACGCACCAGTAACCTAAAAGCGACGATTAAGCGCGGAAAGCCATTGAAACATCGAATGACGCACCAGGCAATTATCCTCAAAGAACAAAGTAGTCACCGCTTTTGTATGGCCTTCCAGTACACGAAGGCAAGCTGCATCCTCCTTTTGCTCCTGTTCCTTGCCATTCCTGATACCATTTGACTTGGTATTTACATCGTCGCCCTCATCTTCCTCTGTTACATCACTCAAATTAACCATCTCCCCTTCATCGCCCCATCCGTCGCTTACGTCCATATCTACACGTCGTAGATCCCATAACCTGACTGAAGAATCTTCGCTACCCGTTACACAAACGGTATCTTCCACTTGGATGCACTTGACAACCCCTGTATGTCCGCGTAGGCGGCCAAGTTCTGTTCCAGAGAACAGATCCCAGACGATTGGCTGTGAGTCCTCGGAAGATGCACTGACAAGGGTGCCGTATGGTTCTGAGAAATCAAGAGCTGTTATTGGTGCAGCGTGACTATCCAGTGTCTGGATGATATCTTAAAATTATACAAATGGTCCAGAGTTAGGCACATACCATGAACGCAACACCTGGAGGTAGCTCGTCGTGTTCAGAAGGTAGAAAGGCAGGGCCTGATGATCCGTTCAATCGACTTGGCAAACAATATCACCAGGCACCACATACCTTTGCGTCGCCTAGAACTGTGCGGTATTTGAAACGACTGCGGTATGCGATTTGAACTTGACTGTGGTACTCGGTTTGAACTAGATTGCTCAAACTCTAAGCGTTCTTTGACCCCTTCCACTAGAAGTGATATTGAAATCATCGAGTAAGAATACGAGTAAGAAACTAACACTCATCATCAAGCTCCAGCTCGTCCTCCTGAAGCTTAATAAGATCTTGCTCAAGTTTGGCTCGAATGTCATCTAACGCCGCAATTTTGTTGGTGATCTCCATGATCTCATTGTTGACCAGGCTCTGGAATTCATATGAGTACAGCAGGAAGACAGAAGGCCGCACGCACCCTTTTGACATGGATATTCTCCTTGTCACGAAGGATCTCTTTCCTCTGACGCGTCAGCTCGTCTTTACCAAGCAGCTTAGTTGCGCTCAGACTTTCTCTCCCTCTTTTCTTTCCTTTCCGTAGTGTAGCATCGGACCTTGGAACTAACACAACATCATCCTCGCTGGCAACGCTCTGTCCCTCATGGTCTTCCTCTTCCATAAGAAGACCTCGGCATTCATCCCAAGCTTCTTGAGCCCGATATGCGGCGCATCGACACTCCGCATCTGCCTTCTTCGTGATTTGCTTTGCTCCGCACTGGGAACTGTCGCGTTAAATCCTCGAAGCAAACTGACATTGGAAGCAA
Source organism: Rhodocollybia butyracea (assembly GCA_015501585.1). Lineage (NCBI taxonomy): Eukaryota > Fungi > Basidiomycota > Agaricomycetes > Agaricales > Omphalotaceae > Rhodocollybia > Rhodocollybia butyracea. Next base: position 48,361 of record JADNRY010000022.1, read on the forward strand.
CTCCGTCTGGTTCAGGGACTTCAACATTGAGGAGCTGCTCTGTTGCCTCTACGATTTCCAAGTCGCGCGAAGTCAAGCGACGGGAACCCATTCCGAGTTTAAGCGGTGCACGGCCCAGAGTCGCAAAGTCCATCCGTGAACGGGATACTGAAGGATGGCTGAGGCTTTCACGAGGCTTGGAAGAGGCCGCATATGTTGCATTCATCATTCTGGGGGTCATTATCACTGGTGCTACTGTAGACCGGGAGAATCAGGAATGGTCTTACACGAGTCGGAATTCACGTACAGTCTGATAATATCTTTGTTTTTCGTGAAAACGGCGCCTTGAAAGCCTTCTGCATGACCTGCAGAGTAGTAGGCGGAGCTACTGAAGTATTGATAGGATCCAAATTGTGCCGGCCATTTCCTCTGGGGTCATCCTGGGATGAGCCAGGCCTATCTGAGGACATAAAAGGGGAAGATGAGAAAAATTTAGCAAGACTATGGACGTCGAGAACAAGTAGTCGTTACAACTCTCACGTGTCTCCTGGCGCTCAATGCAGCTGCTTTGGGAATTGCACTGTTGCTACATGAAATAATTCTAGTATACAGTTGGAATACACAAATCTCTATCTATGCAGTCATCGAAGACCCAAAATCAACTACGAGGTCAACACCCAATGCTCTGAGATCATATTCTCGTCGGAAGAGGGGAAGCGACGGACGGTCAACCTTGGATGCTGGAACAGAGGAATTACTAGCATCTGGTTCTGCTTGCAATAAAGAATTATTCTCCGGTAAACTCCTTGACTTTAGTAAAGACAATAAGCTTTGAGCTAAAGACAATGAACGAGCCGTCGGTGCAGGCATGACTGTTTTGGGCATCAGAGTATTGCTCTCGGTCTCCTGGCGTTCAAGCTCTTGCACGAGACTCTGTTCTTGTTTTTCGAGACTGTCTTTGACCTTTTGCACGCTCAGGATTTCCCACTGGGACGTGTTGAAAGGTTCAAAGAAACCAGCTGTTGAGATATCACACCAGCAGCGATCCACTGGGGAGATGGCAGGTGGAAGAGGTTTGGAGTAGGAAGGGGAAAGCGTGGAATTGAGTGCCTGGCCAAAAGTCGTAATGTTTTCGGCCCAAGGCGTTGAAAGTGGAACGTCCAACGATATCGGTGACCAGTAACACGTTGAAACGAACAATGTAGTAAGCAGAACGATGCAATAAAAGCTGAGCAGAGAATTAGCTTGGAAGTACTGGAATATGAGAAAACTTACCATGGTTTTGCGTGAATCATCAGCGTGAGGAGGAAAAGCAGTAGGAAGATCGGGGGAGCTGTGGGCAAAGGTAGAAGTATCAAAGGAAGAAACCATCTTGTACACCTTTTTTAAAGAAGCAGAATTTAGCACAAAATAATAAATGAAGCATTGATATAAAACTAACCACATCTTGCCTTTTGGTGAAGGATCGAGTTACGTGCCGTTTACTTACGTCAGCTGGTTCGAGACCTTTCGATAAAATTCGTTCGAACTTTATTAACTTGCTCCTCACCATCAACTTTTCTTTCTAATGCCTCAACATCCTGAAATTCTCTGGGCTCAGCGCAGCTCGACTTCAACGCCTGAAAAAGTACGCGTGTTGAAAAACGCGATCAGCTCACGATCTGCACCATGCTGACGCGTCTTTCCCCTTCTTTCGCTTGGTAGAACGTCGTTTATCTCACAATAAACCTTCCCGACATCAAAGAGTCTTCTCTAAAATTCGGGATCAGTGAAACGACACTCAGTTTTAGTGCCACTGCTGGAGAGTTAGTCGTCGGTTCCTCTCTTTTAAAAATATCGTTTGATCATTTTCGTTCGTGCAGTGCGGCCAAAGGTATAGAAGAGAAGGATTACGCTTTCGAGGTCGAGTTTTACAAAGAAATCAACGCCACGGTTTGTGCTTTTTTATGCTTTTTTCTTTGTCAACCCGACTGAACCATGGGTGTGGCGTTCGGTCCAGGAATCGACTAAGCGCCTAAACTCGCGCTCTCTGTATCTAATCCTCCGTAAAAAAGACCTGGAGGAAGAATACTGGCCTCGTATTACCAAGGAAAAGGTCAAAAACTCCCATATCAAAACCGATTTCAGTAAATGGGTGGACGAGGATGAACAGGATGAAGCTGCTGCTCCTGCAGAGGATGACGATATGATGGGCATGGGTGGCATGGGTGGGATGCCTGGGATGGGTGGGATGGGCGGAATGCCTGGAATGGGCGGAATGCCTGGAATGGGCGGAATGCCTGGAATGGGCGGAATGCCTGGGATGGGTGGAATGCCTGGGATGGGTGGAATGCTGGTATGGGTGGAATGCCTGGTATGGAGGGCATGGACTTTGAAAAGGCAAGACCCGCTTTTCTCTCTCTCTCTTCACCAACTAAATGATTCCATTCTTTTATTGCAGATGATGGCACAGATGGGACAGATGGGTGGAGGAGGAGATGGACCTTCAGGCAGTGGTGGTGATGAAGATGATGAATCTGATGATGATGGCCCTCCACCCCTCGAGGAGGTTGAGGCTGCCAAATAGATGATGGACCGAACAATATCTGCTGGATCTTTCAATCGCGTTTGTTGAAGTTGTATCTTTCTTGTATCTCAAATCGACATGATTAGAATCTTAGTTTCGAATGTCAAAAATTTTGTGCGATTGCCTCGTCCTAAGCTTATTTGCTAACAGTTTTGTTCCACTCATCCATCAGTTTTCTTCAAGTGACTACTAGGCTACTACAGCTATGTACATGAATTAAATAAATACACCCCCGTCATATTCATGGGCAATAATGATAATATATGAATTAGATCATAAGAAATGGTGGTCATTGAAGATCGTGAAACCTTTGTATCCCCCCCTTGCTTTATGCAGCAGAAGCAGCAGCGGTAGCAGATCCTCCAGCAGATGCAGTGAACTAGAGAAACAGCATCAGGATTTTTGTCCAAAAGCAACAAGCAAAATTCCACATACGTAAACACAGTCATCGAGACCTCCGTGCTGGGCTACCGGGACAATCACCGGCTGGTGGTTGGATGAAGAGTTGATCGAACAGAGACGGTAAGTTCCAGCAGGGAGACCATTCGTAACAGGAGCGGACACGGCACCGTTCACAGCAGGAGTGTTAACACCCTTGAAGAAGGCAAAGGTCTGTGGGTTTGTTGGGGCAGTGTCAGCTAGGCCGTTGATCGCCTCGACGACGAAATGAGTGTGGCCAATGATTGTACCCAGTGCGTTGAGCTGCTGTGGGGCCGCAAAGTAGTTCTCATTTGCGTTCACAAAGTTACCAGTTTCGAGGTTCTGAATGTTCATCGTAATGTTAAACGCAGTGTTGGCAGTGATAGTGTCACCGTTCGCTGGGCTCAAAAATTTACTAGAGGGCATGTTGCCCACGCCAGGAATGGTTCCGATTGGAGCAGGGTTACATGAACCACTAGTGATTTGCAGGCCATTGGTGATAGGGAGGTTGCCCTGGGTCAGACAGTAGTTGATGAAGTTGTTGTTCGAGGTGATGGAAGCAACCTGACCAGTTTCTTGGACATCTTGGCCGTTGTTTAGGAATCCGGAGGCGATGACACGGGGGTCGAGCGTTAATGATGACTGAGGGTCGGGGTTGTTCTCGGTTGCCCCAGCTGTGATGGAGTCGGTGGACAGAGAACCAGTCGCAGTGATTGTGTTTGAGCCCGTAGAGTCACCCGTAGATGTGTTGTTAGAGCTGGTTACAGAAGAACCAGAGTTTGAGTTATCCGTTGTCGAGGTGGACGTAGAGGTCGATGCAGCGGCACTTGAGCTCGAGCTCGACGTATCGGAAGTACTAGCTCCAGTCGACCTCGAAGCAGAAGTAGCTCCGGTCTACACGGTCACGATATAAATTAGGAATTGGTAAAATGCTATCCAAAGAGGAGAGACTTACAGCAGCAATGCGAGTGTCCAAGTCGGACTGTGTGGTACACGTAGTCAGAGTACCGGAGTTTCCACCATCCAAGGGAATAGCAGCACAGATGGTACCGGCAGCGCACTACAGATCCGCATGCAAGCTGAGCAATCAATAAGAAGAAAATCAATATCGAAGACTTACCGATTGGAGAACAAACTTTCCGCCCACACACTGCGCAAACTTTCCAGTAACACATGCATCCTCTCCGGCAGTACAGGAGGCACTCGTACTCAAAGTTTTGTACTGGTTGTTAAGAGCAATAGCCGCTTGGCCGTTTGCTAGATCAGTCGCATCGCGACGCATGGGCGCGCAGCGGCGGCCATGGCGAGAGCAAGAGCAACAAAGGAAGAACGCATTTCTAATGAATCGATGGGGATGGGTATAGAAAAAGAGTGTAGTTGTAGTAGGCAAATGAAGGACACCAGGTCAGATCTTGTTGAAGGAGAAAGAACAAGCAGCCACGATCTCGGATCGAGAGAAAGGAACGAAGACGAATGAGTAGAGTGAAAATGGACAACTTGTTCTGAGATATTAATCTTTTTTATACTGAGCTGCATATTTAGGCACAGGTGATTTCGGTTCGATTGACCACTTCTCTCTAAGCAATGGGAGGCCAAAGATGGATACTATTCCGTTTCAGAGTATCCTCGGCAGGTCCAATGATGCAAAGCGCTGCTTGAAATCATAGAAACTAGATCCGTTCAACATAATCAGTTATGATGTATCTATAGGTGCCGCATGGTTTTACAGAAAATGCCACTGTTCAACACAGTTGACACAATCACATACTATTTGAGCGAACAGGTGAAACAAAAGCTCACCAGTGGGTCCGAATAACCCAACAGATGAAACGAGAGCTCACCAGTGTGCTCGACAAAAACCCAAGATACAATATGCATATTCCAACAGTGTTCTTTGCTTGTATGAGCTCTTGGTAAACAATGAATTGAGATTAGGGATAAGTAGCAGCATATCACAGCATATCACAGCACATCACAGTGATCCGTCAACGCAGCAATCATTATTTTAGCTTGCAGAGAACCGAGAACGTTAGCGAATAGCAACAGCCCATGGGTAAGTACCAGGCTACCATAGGCTGCTATCTGCTGCTATCCCTCCAGCGACCGTAGTTCAAGCACTGGATTCCGAGACAACCAAGTTCATTCCGGAACGTTAATAGTGAGTTCTATTCCTTCGGCTACTCGACGAACTTGAAGACTATCCGCCTTTCTATGAGTAAGATACTTGGGGTAAAATCGGACACTTACTGGGTCAAATCGGGTACGATAAAGTCCGGGTTTGCATCAGATTTCTCCAGAGTGTCTCGGGAGGTGGATGTGCAGACTGCAAGTGTTGTCGCCCCAGCAGCTCTTCCAGCTTTCAATCCAGAGATGGCATCCTCCACGACCAAACCTGCAATGATACCAAGGTCAATGGGGTTCAGAACTGTTTGCTCTGTTTGTCCTACTCACACTTTGCGGGATTTGCGCGACAGTGAGCGGCACCGATAATATACGGCTCTGGATGAGGCTTTCCCTGTGTTACATCGTTCGAGGTAACGATTTTGACGTCTGGCAACGGAATCCCGCATTGTTTTAGAGCACGAGGAGCATAGTAATTGGTAGCTGAGCCAAAAGATCAGTAACAGCCATATTAACAGTAGCGGCAGATTACTCACCAGAGGTGACAATGGTGTAGTCGGCTTTGAGGGAGTTGAGCTAACGGGAACCAATGAGATTCAAGTAGTGAGTATGGAGGAGGCCGAGATCTTTTTGATTCTGATCATCACCGTTGAGAGCAGTTCTAAAACGCCAGGAAGGACGACTGGTCCGCCTTTAATGACTTGCTCTTCGAATCGTTCTATCTCTGCCTATATAGATGGGCATGCCATAAGTCGGGAACAGACATCAAACGATAAATCGCGAACAAGCAGTTGCTGTTCCTCTTGGATTCCGCATATATCTTTCAAGGTATCGTAGAGTCTTTTCCCATGGGTTGCATGAACCATTGCAGCCGTATCACCGAGCCCATAGTCGGTACAGAAAATGGCCCAGGCATTGTATAATCCAGGCGTAGAGTCAATCAACGTGCTGGCGAGCGGCTGTAAACAAAACAATCATGTATTTGTATATATCTGTATACTCACCCATCCATATCAAAAAGGATCTGGGGGACGCACAATAATGTTCAGTCAGTGACATGGTTGCTGGATACTAGCTGATACGCACCGCATCTACAGTGACAGTTTTGGGCGCTGGCACTGGCATAACTGAGAGAGAGACGCTGGAGTACGAGCACAAACTTGGCCAGAGCTCTTCACAACTGAACTTGAGTCTAAGAGGCAAACAGGTCTGTTATTGGCTGACTAGATACCACTCTCAGATAAACAAGAAAAGCAGATCAGTGTGAAAAAAGTCACGACTTGTCGAAATGGCCCGAGGATAATCAGACTTTGCCTGTTTAGACTAATTATAGTCACCAAGGACAACGTTCAAAACAATTGACAGCTACCGAAGGTTCCATCAACGTCCAGACTTAAGGACCAATCAAGGACTCAAAAAAATTTTATGTTGGTAACACCGTAACTTTGCGGGGACCGGCGGTCGTAGACATGCATGCGGTGATTCAAGAAAGCACATTTCAAGAAAAGTTACTGGAGAATACGGCCTTGAACATCTGGCCGCAATTTCCGAAATCTACTTTGGTTGCCTTGGTTTCCATCGCATCCCTGGGTACGTCCTTTTGTCGACGCAGGAAGAAAAATACAAGGCCTAGTCTAAAACGCAGTCCAAAACTAGCTTACTAGCTTCATCAAGCTTGAACGTCGTCTGTAAACGTTTGGGCTGTCGTTGTTGGCACACTGTGCGATCAACGCTTTAATCAGCGCTGGTAAGTATGTGACTGACAACGAACAGCACATCAAGCGACTGTCATTACATATTGAACCATCTGACCGCTAGACTATAAATACAAACCATTAGAAAATGTCCCACAACCTTCGTTCTCCCTTCCTTCCTTTCCCTCACCTTCCCCGTCTCTTTTTCTCCAAGCTCACCCTTTGAACTTGCGATCAGCGATCGTTCAGGCTAGTCCTTCATTTTCACGACTCTCTTGACCTGGTTGTCCTGCACATCTTTCTCTTCTAAACTCTCGCTTAAAACACATTTGGAATCATGAAGACCTCCTCGATACTCCTTTCTCTTACCCTCGCTGCCGTGTCAGTGTCGGCTGCACCCAGGGGCTTTGTAAGATATATCTTTGGTTTAGTTATGGCTCTCCTCTGAATGCCTTTTTCTCTAGGGTCAGCAAGGCCAGCAAGGTCAGCAACGTGGTGCTGGCAATAACGGTAAAGGCGCAGCTGCTGTAAGTTGAATTACTGCAATATGACCCAGTTCATACTTATACCCTTCTCAACAGGCCGCATCCACCGTTGCCGTTGAAAGCAATGCTGCGACTGCTGCTGCCGCTGCTTCGTCGTCGGCCGCCGCCGCCAACAACGCCGGCTCTGGCGCCGCCGCAGGCGCTGCAGCTGCATCCAACAGTACAGCCGCAACTGCCTCTACTGGATCCACAGCTTCTACTGGCACCATCACTGCAACTGGCTCTCTTTCCACCGACTCTCTCACGACCAATGCCACCGCCAACAACCCTGATCCTCAGTCATCAACGACACTTGACCCCCGTGTCATCGCCACTGGTTTCCTGAACAATGGTCAGGATGTCCAAGAAGCTGGTCAAGTTGCTTCCATCACCTCGAACAACAACTTCATCAACTACTGTCTGACCCAGGGCAACCTCCCTATCACCAATGGTCTGCAAATCACTTCCGGTTCATGTAACCCTGCTCCCATTGGAACCATTCCCGCGGTATCACTGATGCCCTCGTCTAAATTCTCGAACCCGGCAAACGGTGACACCATCACGGCCAACCAAGAGTTTACCATTTCGATGAACATCCAGAACCTCGACACCGGTAACTTTGTGAACGCAAACGAGAACTACTTTGCGGCTCCTCAGCAACTTAACGCCCAGGGTCAAATTATTGGCCACACACACGTTGTCATTGAGGCAATCAACGGCCTTGCTGACACTACCCCAACAAACCCTCAGACCTTTGCCTTCTTCAAGGGTGTTAACACCGCTGCTGTAAATGGTGCAGTGACTGCTGATGTGACAAATGGTGTCCCTGCCGGAACTTACCGTCTCTGCTCTATCAACTCTTCGTCTAACCATCAGCCCGTGATCGTCCCAGTTGCCCAGCACGGAGGTCTTGATGACTGTGTTTACGTATGTCAAATTTCGCTTGTTGCTTTTGGGCCAAAATTCTGATAGTATCCTTCTAGTTCACTGCATCTGCTGGAGGATCTGCTACCGCTACTGCCTCGAACTCTACTGCCGCATCTGGCGCTGGTGCTGCCGCAGCTGCTTCCAACTCTACTGCTGCCGGCGCTGCTGGTGCCGCCGCAGGAACTGGTGCTGCCGCAGGAACTGGTGCTGCCGCAGGAACTGGTGCTGCCGCTACTGGTGCTGGTGCTGCGGGTGCCGCTGGCGCCGCTGCAGGAAATGCTGCCGCTGGTGCCGCCGCTGCTAAGAACGGTGCTGCTGCTGCCCAGAGCGGTAACGCTGCTACCGCACAAGCTGCTACAGCTCAACCCGCTAAGGCTGGTGCTGCCAAGGCCGGTTCGAATGCTAACCAGGCAAAGGGTGGAAAGGGCAAGCGTATGATGTACTCGCGCGCCACGCTCTAAGTAGGTGATAGGAGCTTTGTTCTTCAGACATCGCTTGGTACGGTAACTGTTTATCGTTTGTACTAGAGGTCGATACCCTTCCCTATGTTTTTTTAATGTCGTACGTAGTTGTGTCTGGAGACAATGAAAACAGCTTTGGGTGAGCTAACTTTCTTTTCTGCATTTTGTGTGCTGTGTTATGTAAGCGAGTGTTTCTTGCAATTTGATAAGCCCCGAAACCCTTTATTTCTTGCCGCCATGGCGGGCTCAAAATTTGCATATGTCAAGAAATTTGAGCTTCCTGATGCTCTTCTACCGAACATGTTCATGGTATTTCGTCTTGATGGACACTCTTTCCATCGGTAGAACGAATTCTCACCTGAATTCAGCCCTCACATATCCTGATTTCCGATTAGTTTCTCTGATGAACATGAATTCGTGAAACCCAACGATGTACGCGCTCTTCGCCTCATGGACCACGCTGCAAAATCCGTATTGGAAGCGTACAGCGACATTGGCCTAGCATTTGGTGAATCAGACGAGTACAGGTGTGTCCTTCGTCGGCACGTAAACTTCCACATGGTCATCTTGACTTGCAAGGCAGTTTTCTCCTGCGAAAATCTACCACACTGTATAATAGAAGGGAGTCAAAAATAGTCTCTACACTCACTTCGCTATTCACTTCAAACTATGTCTTCCATTGGCCAACCTATTTTCCGGATGTTCCTTTGCGATATCCTCCCTCTTTTGACGGACGTATTGTATTGTATCCCTCCCAACGAGAAGTTCGAGATTACTTTGCCTGGCGACAGGCTGATAGTTTGTATAATTTTCTGTCTACGTTTCCGCTAAACCTCATCTTCCTTTGATGCAGCACACATCAATAATTTATACAATACTGTATTTTGGGCACTTGTACAACAAGGTGGTCAAACGACGACAGAAGCGCATGCGACCCTCAGAGTGCGTTTCTTTTTTTTATTCTGCGTCGCATTGATCGATTCTGATCTCCTCGGTACAGGGGACTGTCTCAAAGGATAAGCACGAGATTCTTTTCTCTCACTTTGGGATGAACTATGACAAAATAGATCCTCGGTACAGAAAAGGCAGTGTTTTCGTTCGAATAGAGGTGTGTACAAAAGCTTTCTGTATTTTTGCTATTCCTCTAATAGAAAAACACTTAGACACCCGAAGCACCTGAAGTCACAACCGAAGCTACGTCTTCACAGCCATCGGAGGGGATACCTAAAAAGGCAAAGAAGGGCAAGGTTCCAACCACCTTGGAACTCCTACACTGCGATCTTATAAGGGATGATTTTTGGGAAAAGTATGCCCATCTGTTGGACTGATACATATCATATTCCACGGAGATATTCTATACTGTCGCCAATAACGCGTCTTCCAGCTCCTTTTGTCGAGCAGCTTCCTTCTCCCGCTCCAGTTCCCTTTCTCTCACCGCTTCACTCTCCCGCGTGCGGATGTATGTTGGTTTGATGTGAGGCTTATATTCAAGATGTTTCTTCGCGTAGAAACACATATACGGAGTAGACTTGAGGCATGAACCAAGACTCGCATGTGTTACTCTGGTTGACTTTGATTGAGTTGTCTGTTATGAGAGAGAGTGATGTTACGCACTTGTCATCGTCAAAGCGATACCACTAGAAACAACCCGAGAATAGGTATACATTCAATGAGGAAGCACGCAAGAAACCTACTTGACTATCAAACCGGGCAAAATTAGTATAATGCCCGTTATCCATTTGGCCTTCGTGGTTAATAACCGCGAAAAGTTCGTAGTGGTACATGACAGGCAATCCAGTGTTTTCGTTTTCGTTGTCTTTCATAACCATTGTCGTGAAAGGCATCATATCCAGAGACGCAGGTATACGGACAGGAGAGTCGAGTTTCTTCGCCGAGGCAGATTTGTCAGAGCCCTTGTGCTCAAATCGCTGTGTGTGCATTAGATGCATAGACAGTTCACGGTCAAAAAATCACTACCTTGAATTGGAAACTAAGCACGGGTGGCAATTTTCGGAAACTAAGTCTCTTGCTGGCGCTCTGGTAGTAATATATTTTCAGAGAAACGGCGATATCGAGTAGAAGAATTGATTACATTGGAGCCTTTCGCGCACTTGCTACAAGTATATTCCTTTGGTCCCAGTTTTTCAGGTCCGGTATACCTAGTTGAAAGGATATATAAAGCACTGTTAAACAGAGTATAGAGATTTGACCCACTTTCGTAAACATGCCCCAAGGCTAAGCACAGGATTACCTTTGTCGTCACGGAGGACTTTTTCTTTCAATTCTAGACTAACATCAAGTATCGGATCGACGGTGCTCGTCACGTTTCCACATCGCTCGCATTTGACATCGCTCTGAAGTTGTCCCGCAAAGGTCGAATGAACAATGCAATTGCACGATATGTTTGTAGAGCCTTTGCAATTACTGTGTATGTGGTTCAGCGATGTGATAAAGAACTCGTGAGCGTCGTGTTGTGCATAGCCTGCCAACTCTTGAGATTTTCGCCAGGTTGTCGCAAGGAAGGAGACAGGTCCATACGGTGTAGGTTCATCGGAATATATCTATATTGGCCGCACTATCAGCACTTTATTGACCACGAAATGGGCTGATTAACCTCAAAGTACAATTTGTCCATCTCGCAACATGCACAGTCCTGTGTTTTACATAGTTTGTGATTGTGGTTATCTCCAAGAAAGTGATTTCTTAATAGCGGGTTGTGGACGAAGGATTGAAGGATGACGTTCATGTAACAAGTTTGACCGAGATTCAGCAGTCCTCTCCGACCTGGACTCAGTTAGTACAAGTAAAGGCGAAGAGTATCAACCAAAATTGCCTTGACATGAAATGGGAGTTGTCCCTTCTAAAGCAGTTGTCTGTTCTGCTTTTCCAGAGGGCTCCCAAAATTTAAACGGCTCTCGGGGTACCTTGGCCACTGCAGCATCATTTAGGATGGATCACTTAGAGAAGAAGTGTTTTCATACATGTTCGTTTCTCTTCGGCTCTGAGATGGCACTCTAATTGCGCCCTGTCCAAAGCGTGGTTGTGTACTACATCGTCACAAGCACAGCAGAACACTGCTCCTGAGTTGATGTCTGCGCCTGTGAAAGAATTATGAGTAATATCTCAGAGTTACTTTGCGCAAGACGGACGCACCAAATAGATGACCATGTTCCTTTAGATGCTCGACGATATGGGAGCTTGCCCAACACCCCGAGTAGTTACATCCTTTCTCTAGGCAGACAAACGGGCGAACCAGGGCAATACCACATGTTCCGCAGGTAGGTACAGTTATCTTCATTTGATTGAGAAAAGCCTCAAACAGCGCTCATAGACTATCTTACCTTTCGCCGTTTAGATGGGCTTTTGCCATTTGAATGACGAGAAACACTCCAAGAAACAACACGTTTGTACTTGCTCTCCATAAACTCTGTAAAGTCGGTAATAAAATGAGGGCAAGGCTTATAGTCTTCAGTAGACATTTCGAAGTGCGAGGTTGATTAACAGGATGAAGAATGAGTACAACAAGCGTCTAAATGCTTTACTGATTTCGGCCCGTTTGATCCGGCCGACTCTTAACATCGATAACAGACGATTCTTTCCGTTTTACACAATGGCCCAACAGTTTACTGTTAAAGTCCCTGCTACTTCAGCCAATATCGGTCCAGGCTTTGATGTTGTGGGACTCTCGCTTTCTCTCCATCTTACTCTGACTGTAACCGTCCCCCCTGCCTCCGAAACCCAATTACCCCCCATAATCACCTATTCCGGAGAGGGAGCTTATGACGTTCCTTTGGATGCCTACAAAAATCTTACAACAAGAGTCGCACTATACGTTCTACGCTGCAACGGCATTCGTTCTTTTCCTTCAGGACTCAGAATCCATGCACACAATGAAATCCCGTTTGGCCGAGGTCTGGGATCATCAGGAGCAGCAGTAGTTGCTGGTGTTCTTCTAGGAAACGAACTGGGACAGCTTGAACTCACCGCGGAACGCCTGCTTGACTTTGCGTTGATGGTAGAAAGACATCCAGATAATGTTACTGCCGCTTTAATAGGTGGTTTCGTTGGATCTTATCTGCGGGAACTCGACGAAGCTGATACAGCCGCTGCCAGTGTACCTTTAAGTGAGGTCCTGCCTGAATATCCTTCAGATGCGGGTGAGGACTGGGGATTAAATCCGCCTCCTCCTCCCAGCGGCATCGGTCACTACGTTCGTTTCGGGTGGTCAGAGCCTATCAAAGCGATAGCCATCATACCACGATTTGAGCTTAGCACAGCTAAAGCAAGAGAGGTCTTGCCTCAGCATTATTCACGTAAAGACCTGGCAAGTGCTAACGTTGTTCTACTCCTTATTGCACTGAATCTCGTACTTTTAGGTCTTTAATCTACAGCGTCTCGCTGTCTTGACTACTGCCCTTACACAAAATCCGCCAGATCCAGATCTAATCTATGAAGCGATGAAAGATCGTATTCACCAGCCTTACCGAAAAACTTTGGTAAGTTCGACACTCTCTCCATTTCTCGTCAGTAATACTTTTCGATAGATACCTGGATTACCGGAAGTCACATCATCCATCACCCCTGCAACTCATCCTGGCTGTTGGGTATCTGCCTTTCCGGTGCTGGACCTACCATACTCGCTCTTGCCACCAAAAATTTCGAAAAAATCGCAGAAGATGCGCGACGCATATTCAAGACTCGGGACATAGAAGTAGACTGGAAGTTGCTGACGGTCGCGGGAGGTAGCGAAGTAAAACAATCTTGAAAGCATTATAATATATCATCAGTTGATATGTACTAGTGAGTGCGATATCCTAGAACGAGGGTATATAATCCGTAATCGAAACTAAAAAGAGTTACAAAAAATTGACTAGCCAGCCGCAGTAAGACATGCTGCCCTAGTCGCGACAAGTGATCCCGCACTAGAGTCGAACGGCAGATCCACAGTGAACAAAACATCACTACGGTCGTTGTTGAGATATACAGGAAGATTGACCAGATTTGTTCGAGCGCTGTCATCAGACTGGACCCAACGAATTTGCGACGGGTTGAGGCGAACCACTTCACCAGTATTGAGCACCAGCTTGTCTGTTGCCCAAGATGCACCCTCAAGGGCCAATCCTACCATCCATGCATGAGCATACGCAATCGATACGAAAGAAACTCAACGAAACTTACCGTCGACGATGAATGCTCCAGGATCGTTAACTCGTTCAATGTCAATCATCAAGTTCAGCGTCTCCAAACTCCATTTCTTGCGGTGAGCAACAGCTTGTCTCGTAGCAGTAATGTACGCTTCGGGGAAGAACAGACCACCAAGCCAAACTTCTATGTTACTGAGGTTGTCTACGCCAGCAACAGTGTCAAGTTGAATAAGCCGCTTAGCGAAGTTGGCTATCCAGCCCGAGACGGCCATGGCCTTTGGAACTTTATAGAGCCGCCAATGGTTGGGGATGGTTCCTATGCACAAGTGAATACACATAGATTCATTACGCAGAAAAACACAGTACCCTTGGTTAGGGAGCTCATGAGACTCCGAAGATGATTCGTCTGTTTTAGCTCTCCTTGGCAGACCTTGACCACATCACTAAGATCCCTTCGGACTTGACCCAACAAGCGGCGGCCGATAGTTCCCTCCCGTGAGAATAGCCGGTACAAAGGATCTTGGTTTTCCCCGGTTTGGGCAGGAAGAGTATTGAATTTCTACAAAAGATTAAGCTGAGTACCGCGTCGTGTCGTACCAGTGAAAGCAAATCACCTCTGGTAGCAAAACGAGCCATTCTTTACAACGATCGAATAGTTGTCTCATCCATGCTGGCTGGGATGTCGAAGCTGCAACGGCCGTCGGTTCATCTTCATCATCGTCCTGCATCCTCATTTTACGCAGTTTACCAAGCAATTCGTCACCTAGTCAAAGGTAAATCGGTAAAGAAAATCATGGAGTAATTTTTGTACTTACCTTGAGCGATTGCAATGACCCGCTCAGCGGTGGGAGGAAGGCTGAGCCACGAAGGAGGTTGACGATCCGGTAATTGTTGCACCCAGGATAAAAACTGCTCGATCTTAGTTCCGTCTGGCACACCGAGCATCTTCTGGCCCGTGACACTGGGTACTAGGTCAAAGTCCACATGGTATGCATTCGGAGTGAAAAGGCCATCCACAAATGCATCCAAAATTCTCTGGTCAAACTCACTATCGACTCTGCCTCCATAGACTGATTGTTTAATGAGCGTACGAAGTGCATCCCAAGGTATGCTGGCAGGGTCAATGTTTGCTCGGCCTTTGGTTACTGAACCGAGCCACGTGTCAATAGTGTCCAAAGCCGATGATAAATCAGAATCGTTGAAATCGTACACCTTGCTCCATCCCAAAGGAACATAACGCAATCGTTCTTGAGCCACGGCGTGGAACCAAGCGAGTAGGAAGTACAGGCGAACCTTTTCGGCTGGTCCTTGCGATAATCGAGAAGGCGCGATACTACGCAGGGAATCGAGAAGGTTCGCTTTAATACCAGGTGGGGGTTCGTTCATCAACAGACGAGACTGTCGAAGGATGTTTACAGGAATGGATGGATTGGCTTCCATCGTAAGGAAGAGACGGAAGTTTCGGTGAGCATTCAAGGTTTGTAATTTCTTTTCGAGCTGGCCAAGCCACTCGGGAGCAAGGTGTACATTCTTGAGCAGTACCCAAGTACCTTGACGAGAAGCCGCCGCAATGGCCTGGTCTGCCAGAGAAAATCCTTCCTGGGAGCCCATAGCCACGGAAGAGGAGCGTGCACCTGTGTTTTTGATCAAATTCTCGACTCGGTAACTCGCGTCGTAGCCTGGAACTGAAACCAACGCTAAAGGTGTAGCAGAAGGAACTTCGTCCGAGACCATGGAACCCAGTTCATATGAGGACTGTGCAGACATATCGGTATTAAAAGCGACTTGTACGAATTGAGCAGTAGCTTGCAGTAGACGATCAGGACGCAAACATTTGATGATAAGCAAGGCTCGAAGCGCTTCCAGAGCCGCTGGAAATGGAACCAGTGAGGGAAAAAAATTAAAGTAGTCAAACAAAACTTACGAGTACTGGGCTCCCAAGGAGCTGGCACAGTATGTTCAGGGTATTGGATTCCAAGAAAGCTCTCCATTCATCTTCATGCTCGTTGAGGTGTGTTACCACTGGTTTGAAGATAGGATTCTTCGCAAAACTCTCGAGACGCTGAGTTTGTTCTGTGGTGAGGAACGAGTCACCCTGACTGCTGGATGTAGCAGCCGTGACACCATCTCCACTTTCAAGTAGGAATTCCAGATCATCAGTGATATCTTCCACCCCACGCAACTTGACTTGGCTAGAAGAACAGCCAGCATAACTCTGTCGCGATACAAGAGTGCACGAGAGGTTCGTTTGTAGACGACCAGGAAGAGATCATTAAGAAGAATATCTCGGCGTTGATTGTAATCCGAAACATTCTTCAGGTTGGGGTTGTGATGGAGAACGTAGTCGAAGATATCCAGGAAGAATTGGAGGGAGAATTGATAGAAATGGTTGACAACGTTCATCTGTTCTAATACAAAGAAAACCGCACTGCAAGCCTGAGCCAGGGCAAGTATTCCGCTGTTACCTGCTCAACCTCCTTCATGACAACGTCCGTCTCTTCGACTTTGTGCGTGATCTCAGCAGCCTCCCGCTTCAGGGTTTCGAGAGTGTCTATGACTTTATCGTCATCCAGAATGTTTCCGGATGACTCATTTAAAGCCTGTAGCAATAGCTTCTCCAAGGTACGTAATCGAAGACGGAATTCGCCTTGAATCTTCATGAGGTCGGTGCGCTTACGCTCGGTGTCGGGCGTTCTACTTTGAGGACCTGATCCAAGGATTGGCTTTGGAGACTACTACGGGTCATCGTAAAGTTGACGAAGGTGACTCGACTGCAAATATCAGGAGAGAATTCGACAGAAGGATCTCGAGTGGAGAGGAACATCGTAAAGGATGGGAAAAATCAATATCTTGGCTACCAAGACGAATGACACACGTCCCCCGGTCCTACGAATTTCCTTGTTCAACACGGCATTAAGGATAGGATCAAGACGCTCCACATCCTGAATGAGGAGCGGGTTCCCGAAACGAAGAGCGCTCTCCAAAACTTTGAGGAACGCTTCATCTAAGAAACTAGTTACAGTAATCTTCCGGTCTTTGTACTCGTTCATTAGGAAAGTGGTCGCTTGGCCAGTAGGGTCAATGATTAATGGGTAACGATTGAACCGTTTGAGCATAATCGCGTTTTCGGTGGTGAGGTTGTCGGAAGGCAGAGACTTGGATTGCCAGCTCAAACGGTCATCCGCCGTAGAAAGATACTCGGTGAGGGAGAGCTCTGGCTTGAACTTGATGTTGGCATCGTAAGATGATTTGACCACTCTTGCCACATCATTTCACGATAGTGCTGATCGAAGAATCCCCATACGCCAAGAATGCTGCAGAGAGAAGTACATCTCCAACGATGGTGGACATTTCGTCATCGAATGTACGGCTCCCAGCCTCCCAACGACTCCTCTCGGAAGAAAGACTCTCGAGTAACTTCATACTGCGGTCAACCTTGCTCTGAACGCGCTCCATCTCGGACTTAATCGCTTGAGTCTCACTGATGAGAAGCGCATACTCCTCTTTGTATCTCGCGATCTTAGCTTCCAGCTCCGCAATCATATCGATGATAGCTGAGGCCTGCTTCTTGGTGGTCTCTGCCTGTTGTTCGAGAGACTGAACTTCGTTTCGCAAAGGCTCCACCTTGTCCAAAATTTCGGAGAATTTGACTTGCGCCAGAGCCCATTTTACCAACGGACCACATGCTTTACTGGCGCGATTTACAGTCTCAAAGTTGTAGGAAGGGCGGCTGAGGAATTCCTTCTTCATAAGGTCGCGAAGCGGCTTTGTCATCTGAGTGGTGGTGTCGAAGTTTACGATGCGCTGAATAAAATCGTCGCGACGGATGATACTCTGAATGGTACGCCAGCTATCTATCTTGTGGCCAAGATTGTGCATACAGATTCCATTGCCAACTTAACAGCCTCTGGTGGATTTGCCATGGCACGAACTTCCTGCAAATGTTGACGTTTAATATTATTGACCGCTGCTTCTGCTTCACGAACAGCAGGCTCGGCATCGGCAAGATCAGCAGTGGCGATAGCTTTTCGTTGCTCAATGTGTTTGTCTTGTTCAACAAGAGCAGCCTGGATTTCTATAGATGCAGATTTTTTCTGTTCGGCCTCCTGTTGGTCTGCAACCATGCGCTTCAGCTTTTCGTTAGCTTCGGCATCCTTGGCTTCTAACTGAGACCGCTTGATCGCGAGACTCTTTCGCAGCTCTTCTACCTGTGTGACGGTATCCCGAAGTTTGTCAAGGCCAACATGTAGGTGGCGTTGCTGTTCTTCCAGCTCATCGCGCTTTTCAGCATGGAGTCGAACATAGTGGTTGATGCTGACATAAGCATTAGAAAAGTTAAGTAATACCAGTTGAAGCTAACAACTCACAAATCCAAGTAATGACGGGAGTCACATAATTATATCGGCCTTGTCGTCGGCTGAGACGTTGATTTATTTGATGTAGTGAGGAATGCACGTAAACGAGCGCATTGACCACAGCCGTGCGATGGACGGGAGGCATAGAAAGCTCTCTATACGCGATAGGAAAGAGAGCTGGAGGGTTGTACGACGATAGATCCAGATCAAGGGACTGAGTGAACTCCATTCCAACCTGATAGAACGCTTGGTCGGACCAATCACCAAACCAATCGAGAACACAACGATTGAACAAGGCGGGGGAGGTTGCAGCTCTGGAAGCCAATCCATTCGCAGGGGGGTTCATAGTGAACACTACGTGGAGATTACGAGCAACCTGCTGCGTGAACCATCGGTACAATTCTTCTGGTGAGTCAAGCATAAGACCGTCTCGCTGAGAGCCTTCTTTACAGGCAGTCATCAGAGCTGCATGCTCGTCACCTTCAAATAGACCTGGAACTTCGGCGTTAGCCAGCAGAGTGTTCATACGTTCCAAGAAACCCGAGTCTAGAACATTAGATTCGTCCATGATGAAACAGATCTTTTCGCCTTTGCAACCTGCCCGACGAAGAACAGTCCGGAGATCTTCGTCGAAATCGTCGCCAGTGTATTTGTTTGAAACCTTGATTTGGAAGATGCTCAACCCGTTCATCCAGCAACAAAACGAGATAAGGTTGTCTGGGAGCACAGTCAACATTTGATGACTAAAAAGGAGAATTATAATATACCTTTCCACTTCCACTAACTCCAATGAGCAGTAAATGACCCTGGACCTGGCGGAAGACCCGATCTATACGCAGGACGTGATCTAGAACGTCGTTGAAGAGGACGAGAGGAACGTCTAACTCTTCTTCGTAGAATACTTTGAGACGTGCTTTGGTATACTCTCGCAAAGTTTCTCGGTCCACGGGAATGTAGTCCTTGGAGGTCCAATTCGAAAATAGTATAGGTCGGTGAAGCGCATCATCCTTGTTAATGGTAGGGAAATGCTCGAGAGCGACCGTGTCTATGTTCTCATCTGTCCATGCCCTTTCTTGTTCGGTGACCAATCGGTCCTGGAAAAGTCGCAGTGCTTCATGAGCCCAAACCCGCACAAGACCCTCAACCGATAATATCTCCAAAGGACGAATGGCTTCGTAAATGCCTCGAACCCACCGGGTTAATTCACGAGGACTGTAAACATAATGTGCCTGAGCATCGGTAGTGAAGCGCTTTTGTGATGAAAGGTAAAATGAAACCATGGCGTCTGTGAGAGGCTCAGCGTAAGTACGTAGGTTGGGTACGACTTTGAGCGCTGCCCGATTATATGTTCCGTAGATCTGCTTCAAGGACACTTCACCTGGGTAATCGACCATAACTAAAGGTGCGTGACGCAGGAAACGATGACTGAGCGGAACACGACCAGGGTCGGTAGGGGGATTACAAGCTCCAACAAATTGGATGCGCTCCAGCTTGACCCAGGCCATGTCACTGGACCGCCAATACCCGCCAGACTCAACAAGCTGACGAATGAAGGAGATGACCCGTTGAGTCCCATACTTGTCTGGTGCAGGAAGATTGATTTCATCGCAGAACACGACGAGCCATCTTCCTATCTGGATGGGAGCCAGGATCACGCCATTAGGCGTTTTGCGGTACTCACAATACTGCTCGAATGTCTTTAATATCAATTCCGGAGTGGTGGCACTGGAGAAGTTCAGGCCTACAACTTCCATATCCGGCAGTTTTCGGAGGGCACTAAACAGGGTCATCGTTTTACCTGAGCCCGGTGGACCACAGAGCATGAGAGGTTTGTGTTCCGAGAGCCACGAGTAGAGAACCTCTTCGTGCCGGACGGTATCCATGGTTGGTACGACGACATCGGCAGCGGTAACGGCATGTGCTTCAATCTCGATGGTAGGTACTCTTCCTTGCCAAGCTGCCCATTCACCATTAGACACTTGGACATCGTAATCGATGAGGGAGCTCCCGGGGAGAACGGGAGGCAGGTCTATGGCTGTCTGGCCGCGCAAAAAGTTTCCCATCTCGGCACGTAGATCCAATTTAGCATCGCCAGAAAAAGCCCACACGATGCTGACGAGTAAACGCTTGGTGACGTACTGCTCTACGCGTTCAGGCGGCAGAGGAAAGTCGGGGTGCTGAAAGTTGTACTCGATGATATTCCGCACAGTCTTGTTGATGAGGGAGAAAAGGGTGTTCAAAGCACGGGTAGTAGTGAAATCCATGATATGTTCGATTGATTCTGCAAAAGCAAGGGCTGAGCTAACCAAATCGCCTTCAGCAAAGTATTGTGCTAGGATTGAAGCAACCTGCTTCTGGGTTTCGAGGGCAGCAGATGCAGCAGTGTCCGACGGAAGTGCTTCGTTGTTTCGGCGAGCAAGCGCATCGCCCGCATCCTCCTCGTCGGAATCGATGGGCTGAGTTGACAAGGTGCTCAGATAGTTTTGGTAAACCATCGAAGGTTCAACGATATCCTCGCTAAACCAAATCATACCACAACGACTGACAGTGGCAAGGGTAGCATATTTGAGGTGTTCAACCTCGAACATGATACGGACATTAGGGGGAAGGTTGAGACGTTCGCCATTGGGTAATGTGAGAAGTTTGTTATCGTCCAGAACACTGGCAAAAGGAGATCAGACAAGAACTCAAAGTCCACTTAGAAGGATAGACAAACCTATTCAAGTTTTCGACCCATTCCGGATCGACATCTCCGTCAAAGATAATCCAATGGCGCTTTCCACTTTCTCCACGAGCATCGTCCACTATCCTTCTGAGAATGTGGGTGAATAATCCGTCATTCCACTCTCTAGTAGTCGAATCCAGAGTACCGTAAAGCGCATCTTTATGCATGGCTTTAGGATCGATAACATACTCTACGCCCTCGGTACCATCGAAACGTTCCAAAGCAGCCAGCAAGACACGCCAAGCGTTAGATTTTCCAGTACCGGAGGGTCCAACCATCATCAATCCATGCTGGATCTTTTGAATCTGATATAGCTGGAGGATCTTGGAGATCCAACGATCACCGGTCACCAATTTGCGCTCCTTGCACACTTTGTAAATTTCTTCACGGAGACGATCCAAGTCTACGGGCATGTAGTCTACACCTGGGAATACATCCGCTAGAAGACTAAGACATAATCAGTTCGAGTGGGCGTAGCCATTTTTTCATAGCCAACTTACTTCGTAAGGAGCGGTACATCGTCTGCAACAAGTTTGGGCACGATGGTTTCTGTAACACTTTGAATCAAGATAATCTGCTCCGAAATAGTATCGGAGAGTCCAATAGTGGCATCTGCGTCCGCATCCTCTCTGGCGCTTAGCAGACGTTCACGTTTAAGTATACCCGCACTAGCAAGGACGGCCTTCAGTGCTCGGAGACCGAAGTCGTAATGTGGCTGAGGAGAAAGTTGTTCGTCACAGAGATTGAAGAACGGAACGATCTTGGAAGCCAACGACTCTGCGGTACGGAAACCTTGAGAGAATAACATGACTTGTGCGATTAGCTCTCGGTCAGGACGGGTCATTGCCATGCTAAGAACATCATAAGAACATGGAAGAAAACAACAAGGGAACCTGCTTACGGCCTAAACAATTTGGTCAAGTTAGGGGGTAATTGGGACCGACCTGCGTAGGTAGGGTTGGTGGTAATGAAAATTCCTACAAACATGATCAGCGAAAGTCGTATCGAAGTAATATTATGGTGTACCAATGTTCTTGTTAATCTTCAAGTTCTTTCCAACGAGCTCAATCTCAGTACCAGGGTTCTTGACCAGCGCTGCAAGACCTTGCTGTATCGTTTGGACTTGCTGAGAAACGGCACTAAGGATACGCTCTTCGAGCCGGTTAAACTCATCGAAGCAACCCCAGGCGCCAACTTGACAGAGACCGACAAAGATACGACCCATAGCTTTGAAATCAAAGTTCTCGTCACAGCAAAAGACCAAGACGAATCGGCCCAGCTGCACCCCGAGGGCCTTTACCGACTCGGTTTTACCTGGAATTCAAGTTAACGACAGGAAAAAATGTGAACAATATGCGTACCGGTTCCAGCTGGACCGAAAGGTGCGCCACCGAGCTGGTTGTCGAGGGCTTGTGTGAGGGTGAGGTAAACCCTGTCTGTGAGTGGGGTCTGAACAAGTTTATCAAGAACACCAAGGTACTCCCATCCATACGGGAAACTGGCGTCCGCAGCTTTGATGGTCAATCGGTCAAGGGGGTTAGAAAGAGACTTGTCGAGGTAGAACCGCATTTGATATAGCCAAGTGAACCCACTCTTCTCCGTTACACGCTGCTGGAGTAGGGACCTCATAACATCACGTTGGTGCACGAGTTCCGTGATGAGATGCTCGCATTTTTTCCTAGTGACAGGGCTGAGTTCCTGTAAGACAATGTCCGCAAGGAGGTCAAGGGCCTGGTTGACAGTATCCAGTGCCTGCTCAGGTGCCTGCGCTGCCTCCAGAGCAACTTCGACAGATGTAGTCCAAGCAACCTGAACAGCTAAAGTAACCAACTGAGCAGGGTACTTTTCCATCCAAGTTACAAACTCCTCCATTAGGAGTTTGGACCCTGTGCCATAGAAAGTCTGAAGCTCGGTGACTGCATCGGATAGTAAATTGGCCAAGGAAATTTGCATTGACGATTCAATTTTTGCGAGCCAGTCGTTGATCTTGGGAAATTCTTTGAGAAGGATAGGCTCGGTAAACCGGACCTCCTCTCCTTCCCTCGAAGCCATACCCAGGATCTGAGTAAGGTCGTCATCAAGCATCATGGTAGAAATTCCAGCAAACATCTTTTTCAGATGCTTCATAACACGAAGGATGTCTTTGCTGTTACCAATGATTTCAAGCAGATCATCATCACCGACAAAGTAGAAGCGAGGGAACGAAGAACGCTCTCGCTCCAGATATTCTCCAAGGGCCTTCTTGATCTTGTTAAGAAGGTCAGCTAGTCGCTCGAGGCTCTTTTGAATGCCCTGGATATTCATCACATCGATGACGAATGGCGATTTGTAAACTTTCTTCATGACTGTGAGGAACTCAGCATTGATGTTCTGGAAACGAGCGGTTTCGACAGGGAGCAGATGCTTAATATCAGCGCTGCCAGAGAAGATACCCTCGAGATAAACCCATTGTCGTTGTACGTCCAGCCAAACGTCTGGTGGTGCTTGATTAGTGACGGGATATAATTGGGGAAAATTGAGCGCACCGAAAAGTACATGGATTCTATTCAGCTTTTCCTCCCAAGAGCCCGCCTGCGAAAAAAATCAGTTGGATCATTACCTGAGTGGAAAAAATTCAACCTCCTCTTCGAAAACTAAAGACACTCGGTCATTTACGAGGATGTTGGTACAGTGAATAACCCACCTTTGTAATGCGGCGACAACTTCATTGCCGTCAGTGAATTTAGATTCTCGCCACACTTGTTGAGGAGTTCATCGTAACCCCTAAGACGCATTCAGTTAAAAGAAGCATACTTGTAATAAATCATACAAACTTTATAAGACGACACTTGTTCTGGTAATTAACCAACTCGAGAGTATAGTTAGTCCAGAATTCCTTGACTTGCTTGATGTATTCTTCCAATGCTAGCTGAAGGGCAGATATAGACATGTGAGATGATAGAGCAACTGGACACACCTCTCCTTGAGCCTGGAATATCACTTCCTTGATGAGTGTTTCGTTTCTCTTGAGATCCAAGTCATAAACATGTCCCAAGGTCATTCTAAAGTATCCCAGTCAGCTAGGGCTATGAGTCATCCAAAACAAAATGCATCCACCCACAGTGTAAGACTAATCTGTGCAGGGAGCTTCAACACTTTGAACAACTGCTTCCAATGCCTGTCTTTCAACGCCTCCGACTTCAGATCCGACACAATAGGGTTCGACTTGAGGAGACCCCGTAAAACATCCTGGACATATTCAAATGCCGCATATTGTCGCATTCTCGTAGGCATCTCCTTCGTTGAATTCAACAGACCGTCTATATGCTGCCGAAGCTTCCTCGGTTGCACCGTCGCCCAAGACATCTCTCTCAATTCACTAATCTGATTCCAAATTCCGCTGAGAGCAGTCCATACAGCTTTGAGGTCGCGCAATTCCTCAAACACAGGTTCTAAACGTGTGTGCCTTGTCAACTCCAGATCCAGCGCCTCTTTCGCGCGACAAACGAGATCGTAATCCTCTTGAACACGGGTCAACTTGCCCTCGAAGACATTTATAGTGTTCATGGCAGTATCAGCGCGAATATTGCCCTGGACGGGTCGAGTCTGCTCCCATTCCGTAATGATATCGTTGATTTTATTTTCGACAATCTTGTCTTCAGCAACGATTTTGAGTTGCAAGCCAGCTTAACAGAAACCACTGTTGGTATATAGAGGGACAAGAGGACAACGGCGTACCAAGTTGCTCCTGGATGGAATCATTCTTTCTTTTCAAAATTTCGTTGTAGGCACTCCATTCACCTCTAAGCTGATCACTGTACAGCCAATCGTCGGGAAACTGGTATCTGAATCGTTCTAGTGTTTTCTCGCCATTGGCACAAAGCTCAATCATTGGACCCCATGTTTTCGTTTTCTTTTTGAGGTCTTGCACGAATGTGATGAATGTAACGGCTGCTGCCGTCGAAGAATTTGCTGGAGCCAAAAGCTGATAATTTGTGAGCCAGTATAAGGAGAAATAACAGAAAAAATATGACCTCCATGGGTGGTGGACGCGTTCAAGTGATAAAATGAAACCCACGTGCTCCGAATTTCCTTCTTCCAAGTCCCTCTTCCACTTCCTCGATTCTCAATCTTTGTCCATTATGTCAGGCCGTCAGCAGCGTGTGATGGTTCAGCCCATCGTAGGACACGTCTTTATACCCTAATTCTTCTAACGGCTCATCTTTTTTTTCATTTCAGAATGTAATCTTCAAAAATCTTCAACAGGTCAATATTCATCTGGTTTTCTCTCAGCTGAACCCTCAATTAGAATTGATTTCAGAGGTCTAAAGTCGTTATATGGCTATATGACAACATCGAAATGCGAATTGAAGGAAGAATTATTGTGCGTTGCTTTTGGTTGCTGTTCAGCGTTTGCGTTGAACTACCGCTTACAAGGGCGATACTGTTCATCCTTATTTTTTTCCCCTGGATTCTTCGCCTTGAAATATTTGATGCTTACGATCGCACAGGGATTCGATGAATTTATGAACATTGTAATGGACGAGGCTGCTGAAGTTTTCGTGAGAGATGCAAAACCAAGACGAGAATTAGGTGAGGATTTTATTGAGCTCCCAGTGCTCGCCTTGCTTATATTCCTATACAGGCCGTATCTTGCTCAAGGGTGACAATATCACTCTAATACAACAAGTAGTCTAAGATTCAACGTACTTTTCCTGTCCGATATACTTGTTGCTGTAATTCATGTATTTCTACTCTGGTCATGATCATTGATAAGAGTGCTCGCACCGTTCATATGGGCAGCAATCGCGGATATGTTCTCTGGTTGAAGGGTATCATAAAGTACTTTCCAAGTTATCTCCGAGTCATAGATTGTATATCGGTAACAGACGCGTAAGATTTAGACTTTGTCGACACAACGGACACTCGGCCTGTTGAAAATGGACTAAGAATCATCCACAGAGAAGTAGAAAACCAAAACTAACCTTTTCTCTCCCCCATCCAACAATGCAGCTCCAGCAATAAAGATGACCACACTCCGTAGATACAGTATCCGTCCTTTCTTCAAGACAAAGGGTGCACGTTCTCGAAGCCCTCACAGCAGCCGGTAAACTCCCAATGTCCAACATGGTCCTCTCATCTTCCTCCGCAGGCTTCGCTGGTTCACTTTCTGGGTCAATGATTTCAAGCATCTCCGAAACTGGTCTGTCATCTAGGTACGTTTCACGATTTGTTGCGTCTTGCGCCGCCCGCTTTCCCTTCCTATCCTCGAGTGCCGACGTCGAAGATTGACTTTTGACAAAAGTTATAAGCCTGTAGAGCAATCTGACCGCGATTAACACCCCCAGTAAGGAGTACGACGGTGGACGTGTATGAGGATTATGTGGTAAAGAAGAGATCTATTCACACAAGAGTGGTCAGTGACCATGACTAAAAGAAAAAGACATCGCACATGTCGGACACCAAGAATCCGTTTGGACACATCGTAGTATACCCCTCGGATATAAAACACAGCGAGATTAATCTCTGTCAGAGTCTCCAAAGCAGTCGGAAGGCCTTTCAATAATGTTGCCAGCGTAGGACTCCGTGTAGAAACATAGTTCATATTCACGAATCGCGTAAGAATGTACGCTGGTAATGAGGGAAAGAGAACCAAGGCCGCGCGAGTTAGTCGGGAAGGCGGAATAGTAGAAGTTTGTTGCCATACATCAGTATACTCTTCACCTAGAGTCTGAGTTGCTTGAAAAAGCGTTCAATTTAAGCCACCAACAAACCTAGCTGAGCCCCAAAAGCTTACCACGACCAGTTGTAAGACCATAGTAAAGCAATTTTACAACTAAGTCAAGTTCCTTGTCCCATCTCGTCAGCGTCCGAGCTCCTGCACGGCATTTAGGGCAAAAAGATCAGAAAAGAGTATATACTTACCAAGCCATGACCGGGCTGTATTCTCTGCTTGTTCCCTCAAGAGCGCAACATGGTATAGATCTCGTTGATGAGCACGAACTGCGCAGATAGTCTGAATACATGCGTAGTGAGAGTTTTATGTACTTACTTATCTGAGCTTGTTGTGCAGCGGGAAATACAGGAATACCAGTCATGAAAGCAGCCGGAACGGAAGAATATTGCTCACGTGCACGTCTCTTCCTTTTCATTCGTCAAGTACAACTTCAAGCCGCCTCGCTATATCCTTTCTTTATTCTGGATAAGGGGACGAGTGACCTGCAATTCTGTCGACTCAACCATCCTTTTAACGCGTAGTTATCGCTAAAACAGTAAATCATACCAAAAATGCAAGCTCAAGGACCTTCCACTACAGATAAGCGTACGTCAATTATTTGCGTATTCCTAATACTTTCTGACTAAAAATCTTTGATAGTCAAGTAAGTTTGTGCCCACCCACCGAACAAGGGATTCACGCTGTATCACCTATATTTCTTCTCTAGAATGGGAGCTATGATGGGAGGTACCGCGGGACTAGCAATGGGCTTTCTTTTCGGCTCATGGACCATCATACGGTGAGTACAAGTTCCTATTTGCCTTCTCCGACACCAAGCACCATTCCAGATACGGCCCAGGCCCAAAAGGCGCACTAGCAACTCTCTCCAAATACATGCTCAACCAAGCCGCGTTTTTTGGATTTTTCTTCTCCATCGGCGCCGTACGTATACTTTACTCCGCGTCCAATTTTCCTTTTTCAATTAGCTGAACTTCTCTTCCCTTCCCTCAGGTCATCCGAAGCGACTCCAATTCTAATCTCTCACCCCTACAAGCTTCTCAAATAATGGCGCGTTCTCCAGCAATGGCAATACGCTCACGTACAGAAGGTGCACAAATGATGAGGGCTCGATGGGAGGAGGAACGACGGAGATTTCGCCGGGCATGAAGTGTGCTGCAGCATCATTTATGTATTTTCAAATCTTGTGTTGATATATCCCCTTACTCATTTCAGAACCTGAGTAAAAGAGTCACGAAAATATATTCTGTAGCGTAAATTAGCGACCTTGTAAGTTGTATAAATGACCAGCGGATGATGCTAACAGAAGAAAACTCTACAGCTGTATGTATAAAATAACTGGCCCCCAAGAATGTCTTTGAAGTTTATAAGTTGAAATGAAAATTAATGTTAACCCCTACACCGACCGCTATAGCATTTACTTCCCTGGTATCGTCGTCACACTTGTAGTCGTAGGCGTGTACTGCACTCCTCCGTGACCCGGGAACCCGTAGAAACTACTCTGCTGTCCCAATTGTCCCAGCTGTCCAGGCAATTGACCTGCTCCTGCCCCTGACCCGCGCCCAGTCTGACCAGTCAAGCTCGAGTAACTCTGCGACCTCAGATGTAACGGAAGCGTAGGGGTCGGCGCCGAAGACATCGGGATAGTAGCACCTGTACCTGCAGAATATGGATTTGGGTTCGGATTCTGACTCGAAGGCGCAGCAGCAGCCCACTGGTTACCCGGTTTCACGACCGTGTTAGCCACCGCAGGTGTCCGTGCCTGCGAACCATTAAGATTCGGATTCGCCGCCGCCACCGATGGCGAAAATGAGTTCGAAGAATTGTTACTACCAAAGAACGAGCTATATGAAGGGGCGAAGGAACTAGGCTGAGGAGTTCCAGACCCAGAATGTGTTCCATTCGTTCCCACTGAGTTGGGCGTAGCAGCTGGTGTATATGCATTATACCAAGCACCATACGCAGTGGTACCCGCACTACCTGAGGCCGAGTACTGTCCATACGCCTGATGCTGAGGTGTATAAGTGGGATAATATGAAGTGGCGCCAGAAGTTGTGGCCGGTTTGTATATGTACGGAGTCGTGTTGGCGGTAGCGGCTCCGGGACGGTACGGGGTTTGTGCTGCAGAGGTAGGCGCACCTGTGTAGGCACCGTACGAATACGCAGAATAGCCGTTTGTTGCAGCTGGAGGTGCAGAAGGAGCAGAAGTCGAAGCAGGTGCAGGTGCAGGTGCAGGAGCGGGAGTAGGAACACCGGTTTTAATTTTGATAGTGTTATCATCTCGTAGGACAGTAGTGCGTCCAGGAGGAAGATTGCCATACCAACCAGGCGTCGGCGCATTAGGCAAAACACGATGCAGGGTGCGTAGGACAGCGGCTGGGGGGATGAGCGGGGCATTTTCATGATTTGATGACCGAGGGCGTAATTCTGCGAGCGTAGTTAGAGAGTCGAGAATTGCTTGGGCTATAGGTTGAAAAATCAGAAGGGAAAAATCAGAAATGAAATGAACACCGTACCGGTATCCCATTCCTCAGATCCTTCTTTAGGCCTACTAGAACCCCCACCATCGGCCATTAGCCTCTCTTTCTGGAGTTCCTGTAGTCTCCGCAGAGCCCTTTGATTCTTTTCGAGTAGTGCCGACACTGCCAGCTCGAGTTCCAGGCTTCCTAAACCAGTTTTTATCGCCTCCAACTGGTCAGATGGAACCAATTCTTCTAGCTCTGCCTCTACATCGATCATAGGTGTAACTTCCTGCGCCTCGTCTTCATCCATAGGGGCAACACTTGTCATTTCCTTACTCTTGTCCTTTGCCCTGTCAGCTAACCAACTCTTTAGCTCCTTTTCCTTCTGATTCTTTTTTGTCTGACGTGCGAGCAGAATCTGGCCTAACTCCTGCCGACCGAGTTCAACGCCGTCTTGGTCGAACGAAGGAGCGAAACTGGCGTACAGGCCGTAATCTAGAAAGGACCCAGAACTGATTTTGCGAGAACCTTGCACCTTGATCTTGGGTGAAAGAAGAGTTTTATGATAAGAACCTAACGTAGGGACATCGGAAACCGATGTAGATGGATAGGGAGAAGGCAAAATTGCGACGAGCTCAGAGTGGCCTCTTGGCAGGTCCTTGAGCTCGGAAGAAGAAGCTTCAGAGCTCAGTGAAGTCCAGTAGTCACCGGATGGAAGATGCTGGACAAGTGCATAACGAGGCTTTCGATGTATATATGACGAAGATGGTTGTGGGTCAGGAGACTCGTTTGGAACAAGTGTTTCGAGGTCGCCTGGAAAGTCGACAGACTGGAAAGAAGCCTGATCAAGAAGGGACAGTGCAAGATTACAGAAAGCTTGTTGCTGTGTAGCTGATTTGGACGGACGCGATCGAGGATTTCTGAGTGATACTGGAAAGAGACGTTCCACAGCAGACTGTAAATGGCAAGTTTAGAGTTGGTAGTAAGACCAACTAACAATACACGTACTCTCAGATCCGATAATGAGTAATTTGAAGAATCTTGGAGCAAAGTCTGTAATGAGACTGGAGATTCATTGACAGAAAAAACTCGGTCAAGAAGACCTTGTGGGTCAGTTCTAAGACAAAGAAAAAGTAAGAGCAAGTAAAGGTACAAAGCTGTAACCACAAACGCTTGAAGAATGTCAAGAATTTTCCGGCTCTGTTCGGCCTTGATTGGGACATCTCCGACTGACGGAATAGCTGGGGATTGAGTTGGGTGTTTTCCAGGTGGCTGCTCATCGTGTGGCGACTTTGCCCGTGTGCGTTTTTTTGAAGAGCCTGGCGAAAGCTTGGGCGAAGACGGCGGGTTTTCAGAAGCAGATGACCGAGTGAATCTGGCCATTAAACAATACGCGACGCGAGGTGAGATCCTTCAGAACTGAAAGGCTTGGGTCACGAGAAAATACAGTCACGCTTTACGTAGCAAGCGTTAAATTAGTTTTCGAGTTCCAGTCCCAGTTGGGTCAGTTTTACTTCAAAATCTTCAGCTCATAATTAGTTTAGGTCCCTGGCTTCCAATCCACATTCTAGCCGCCTTAAGCGAATCCTGCGACTCGCAAAAACTCTCGCCGATCCAAGGCAAATCCGCAACAGAGCCACAGAAATAAGCGCCAAGTATTACTTCGCCGCAACTTTCATCTCTGTCAATGCGCCTACCTCCAGTTGCGCCCATTATTCGCGCAAAACTCGGCTCTAGACCTGCAAACGGTCATACCGCTTTTCTTCCCCAGATCAGAAAACTTGTAGTCGAATTCTGCGACAAATGGCCTTCGTCCGCTAACACTCGCACTTTTCTTCTCAATCATATCGAGCACCTGGCCCACAAAAATCCTCACGTTGAATTCGTCGTCAGACAGCGTATGCATAAAGAACCAATAATACGTGGCTTCTATGGTGAGTAATCTCATCATAGCTTCATCTTCTCTTATTGACTTTCTTTTCACTTCTAGTCAACAACAGAGATAAAGTCGTAGCATTGAACGGTCTGGAAGTAACCCAAATCCAGCAAAAAGTTCAACTTCTACTGGATTCTTCGGGAGCCAAGATCAAACCATTGAAGAAGTCCGTAGAAAGCTCTACAGAGGCCGCCAGGGGAATCTGGTCTGGTCTTCACGCCGAGCCGCCCACGCTCTAATTTGGCTTATTCGCCTTCCTCGTTCCTCGTTCCCCTCGGTCTGCGCCTGTCGTAGTCGAATTGTTACTGCATGATCACGTGAATTGAAAAAACCTTGAGGCACCTTGCGGCCTAAAGCGTGTTTGATCCTCTCTATCGCCTTCGTCTTGGGCTTTTCGCCGTTTCTATTGAGTTTCTGTTAACCTCAACCCATCACTTATGGCAGCTCTTACACGTGTAAACCGTGCGTTTAAGGTATGCCCTGGCATCCCTGTGAAGTTTAACGCGGGGTGTTCTCGAGGCTAGGCGTGAGGCCAAAATTTCGATTGAAAAGCTCTCAGGTTTTAATTACGACCTTCTTTTTCCACCCGCTTCTTCAGCTTTCGCTCTCTTTTCTGAACTTGTACAAATCCTCGCTCCCTGATTGTAACTTGCACCCCGCCCCTCCTTCAGCTTTTGGTTTTCGTTCTCCGTTAGTTATTAGAGAGGATGTACCAAGTGAGTTTTTATACAAGTCGTGTGCGGGCAGATCTTGAACATATACCAATTTAGCAATCCAACTCTTCCCTCATTTCAGTCAATAGCGATGAACTCAGATGGCTCGATGCCGATGCAATACTTCAGGAATCTAGCACAACTGAAGCTAGTCCTTCCCGTGCAACTGTAGGTCTCCTCTTACGTCCTTCGCTTCGTGCTCCTTACCATGTAACCAGCCTTCATCTCGTTATAAAAACGCCAAACGCCATCATTACCAACGTTCTACCAAATCCAGCAGTGCAAAGGTCGTAAATCGCATGTCAGGATCCTTCAACAGGCGACATTCGCGTTCTAACCTTAATTATATTGTCGTGCGTTTTAGTGGCCATTTAGGACAACAAGGTTCTGATTGATTAATAGACACCGTCGGTATCTTCGTCCTCATATCTGCCAACAAGCACATTAGAAAGCCCCAAACTTTCTGCCAGCGCTTCCCTCCCGATAAAGACACCTCCACGTCTGGCAAAACGTTCGGGATCATACTCCTCCACTCATAGCGGCTCTCCGGGTTCGGAATGGATCTATCGCCGACCGAAATCGCCCTCGGCGGCATCACCTCCTCGTGTTTCAGCAGTCAGATACGCTCGCCGCACTGTTTCTGATTCGACAAATAGTACCAGTACACCTTCTCCTGCATCCACAGCAGACAGCAGTCGCTGTGTCACTCCTACTTCTGGCACGTACCGATCCGGTTTAGCTGCCAGTTATTTTCCAGACGTCTCCACTAGCTGCCTAAATGTCAGCTCATCTAGCCTCCCAGCCCATCTCGTCAATAGCAGCCGAGATGCCAGTATCAACGGTAGTGGTAGTAGTGTCGGAAGTATTGGGAGTATTGGTGTCTTGATTCCTTCGTCTTTTGGATTAAACGCTTCGGCGTCAAGTCTTTCGCATCAACCGTCGGCAAGCATCTCGAGAGCTCCCTCGACGAGTGGGAAGACGGGAACTTTTTGGACGTCGATACTCCATCCACGGTCTGGACCCAATTCTACGATAGATGAATCCTCAAGTTCAAGAATGGCTCGTCTGACATTGGGTAAATCAAAGGATAAACCACAGCAGCAGCAACCTCAGCCCTCGAGTCCTCTAGCGATTCATACCGCCCAGACCATTCCGTCGATATGGTCAGGCGCCAACTTGGAGGGCGCAACCGGGATGAGCCCCAAACGACGAAAAGCGCGGGGAAGTCTGAAAGAGCTGGGTATCTCCCGAATCCCCGTGTCCAGTCGTATCACGAGCAACCATTCGCAAACTTCACCCCTGTCACTATCGCCACCAATCTACAACACACCCGTAAAGAGAAGAACTTCACACACCCGCTCTGAATCCATGTCCTCTACAACGTCATCAACCACCTCTTCCTCGGTCGCACTCTCAAACTCGGCCTCCTCACTATCATTGACCCCCTCTTCTCCTCCTCCGACACCCGTCTCTCCTACCATCGCCAGCTTCGGCAAAACGAAAAAGTTTCAGCCGAAATTCGAACCACACCATAGAGCCATCGTCGAAGTCGTTGAAGATGACGACGCATCTCATATGGACATTCAAAGGCGTAAATCTCCCTCCCCTACAAAGTCTATCCTAGCTTCCCGCACACCGTATTCGGAAACGTTACCCGAGAACAAGTTTGATTCCGGTATCGATTTGGGGCTAGAATCTAGTATTCGGAAGAGGACCAAGCGAAAGGACAGCGTTAGCACCACCATCAGCAACAAGTCTGTTAAATTTGCTGAACAGCCGACAGTCCATTACGCCAGCGCGATATACGAGTACTGGGACGGAACCAACGGACCTGATCCTTTCGACTACGAGATGGGTATCGACGTGGGTGGAATGGATATGGATACGAGGAACGACGATCATCTGAGCGAAGAAACGGCCCACCAACATTCCTACATCCGCCACCCCTACGCAGCGAGCGATCTCAGTCTCGCAGACGCCGCAGACGAAGTCTCCACACAGTTGGGTACTTTTAATTCCCGTGTAGCTCATTCTCGTGGACACGGGCAAGAGGAGGCCTGTGCCACACCAACTCCAGATCGGGGCAGGGAGCGAATATTGAGCGGTACTGGTACCCTCCGAAGCTTCGCTTCATTGAAACGAAAAAAACTCATGCTCTGGGTCGAGTGCAGTTAATTCAACTGTAACACGTACTCCTTCCACATCTCCGTCGAGGTGTGCCACTCCTCGTCCCATGATTTCTGGCCCTTATGCGCTAGGGTCACTGTCTTCGCCGCACCCTCCATCTCATCATGGGGTACACTCGCTGTCACTGCCCGCGGCGGGTTTGAATGATGATGATGCGAGTGCGAACAAGCTGGGACTGAGGGGTGCTGGATTAAGGAGTGCGCCCTCGCTAGAGAGCTTCAAGAGTGTGAAGAGTGGGAAGAGCACTAGGTCTTTGAAGAGTCTCCCAGAGAGCGTGAAGTCCAGCATTAGCCTGCGGGCGAAGGGTATGAGGGATTGGTTCAAAGGAAGGGTAACGGTCAGTGCGATGTAGAATCTTGGCTTACGCTGGACGAAATTTCTTGAAAATGATACCATTGGTGCCAGATGGAATGGATGGATCTTGGTCTTTCACTGTCTTTCACTCAGGTTTTTTATTATTTGGAGTAACATATTGGTACATATTTGCGAGCTTGAGTTTTGATAGACAACACAATAAAGATTAGAAATGCAGATAGACTGGCAGCTCAATAATCTAGTCATCCTCCTTATCGAGATCCCCCTCGACACCGACACCTTCGCCTGTGTCGTCAAACTCCAATCCGTTGGCTTCGTCGACCATGTGAACGTCGTTGTCTTCTGGATACAGGACACCTGCCGAATCGGATTCAGACGGCAGCAGTTTGGAAAAGCCGTTTGTAGGAGGGACAGGCTCCGTAGACAAAGAGGAAGCCACCATATCCAAGATAACTTCCATATCGCTGACCCGGTCCTCCAGTTCCTCCACGATCTAACAGATGTTCATTATTAAGAGTGTCGCAACGACAGAAACATGGGAAACCCACCACATACAGTTCTACTGGCCGAGTTGGAGCGAGATTCACAATCTGTAGCTTTTCGGCTTTGGTGAGGTCGTAGTTTGCCAAATCCTTGACAAGCTTCGTTATGCCGGTTTCAGTTTGACGACGTGTGGGTTGATAGTCAGCAGAAAGATGCTGGATGGCCTGTAACTTGTCAGAAACGGGCGACGAGCAAAAACAATCAGTACACACACTTCGAATTGTATTGTCCGCACATTTTCAGCAATTTCCACTGCGGAAACATGTTTTGCTACAGATATACCGGAGGCTTCCTCTTCTTTTTTTATACGTTGTGCTGTCTTTTGACGCGCCTTGTGATCGTTTTCTTGCTCGCGTAGAAATTCAAAGACTTCAAAATTTGACAGAAGCGCAGATCGGGCGTTGACAACCTAAGAACGTGGAATGAATTTAGGAAAAGTAGATATATAGAACCTTACCTCCATGACGTTCGTGTCCAGGTCAGAAGCGCCGGTTTCTGCAAATAAAAAGAAGCCAGGACACAGGCGAAAAATGAATTCCTTCTAGCCGACTTGAACGACTGACCTCGTCATATCATGATACTAGTGACGCGCTCTACCAACTGAGCTAAGAAGGAACTAGTCTTGTCTTCTTTTTCTCAGCTATGTTTACAAGTTTCTATCCTAGGAGGAGACGAGCGATACTCAGGATCCTTATTAATATTACGGTACTTCTCTCGAAGTTCAAACGTTCATCGACATCATACACCGGCACACTTCAATAAGATTTACTTCAAAAAAGGCTGACGCCACGGTGACATATACCGAACTCGTCAATCTTGCGTTCCCCAACCCTGGACAGTCTATTTATCAGGTCTCTGATAAAGGTACCGTGCCTTCATAATTCTACCTGTACGTATTTGCAGTTCGTAAGATGAAACTGTACGAGGAATATTAATTTGTATATATCGACCCCTCAAGGCCTCAGTACCAGTACTCACATGTACTCACAAGCAGCTCGTGTAAGTACTAAATTTGGGTCATGGGGACATGGAGGGCGGAATGGCTTCAACTATTACACAAATCCTTCATACCTGTCAGCCTCAACTCCATGCTGCATTGCTTTTTTCCTCTCAATTACACTTTCTGGTTCATTGTGGCAATATGCTCAAACGGCAGATATCGATTTGCGTTGGAACAGGGCAGCGAAGACGTCGGTCTCGTATACAATGCACCTCCACAGATACACCTCAAATATAGAAACTTATCGAATAATCAATCGTATGATCACTGACTTCTTTATCCGTCTTACGTTCATTCAGAAATAATAGACCCGCAGTTCGCAGTTGAAGGGGCTATCTTGGCATGAGTATATTCTGCATAAGTTCGATATTTACCACCGTAGACTCCGGCCCAGGAAGAGGAGACTATCATACAGCGAAGATGAACGAGGAGTTGAACAGATGAGGTTCTTCAGTTGAAGCATGACTCCGAGGTTAATAACGCGTTAACGTTTCAACGATGATGAAATTCGACGCTGGAAAGATACCACGAAAGGAGTATTGCTTGTTGCGAGCGGATACCTTTTTTTTTTTTTAGCAATTATGTCACCTTAGACAAATTTGTTCTCGGTTGTTATTTAACCTAAAGCTACGACCTTTCTGCCCTTCCTCCGCATCGCACGGGGCCGATTTGGCGGAGGCTTACTCTCACTCTTCACAAAGGGTGTGTCAACTCAAGCAGTGGCGATGATGCAGAAGGAGGGCGTAACTTGATAAGTTAATACTCTGCCGAGTCCTGGCAAGAGTCGGAGAGATGATCCTTTCTCATTACATAAATACGTATGCAGTAATGTGGATATATGCGCATACTTAGGGCGGCCCCAGTGGTCTGTCGCACGTCGAGACTTCAGATCCAGAACAAGCAGTGATAAAACGTCAAAATAAAATAAACCAACCTTATGTACTCACAAAAACAACCCAAGGTGGGGTTCGACTTTATACGCGGCATGAAGGTCTTGTTTTGTACTCACATTTGCATTTATAACCATGGGCACATGGTGTAGTTGGTTATCACATCCGCTTAGCAAGAACGTGCTTGA
The DNA here is from genome assembly GCA_015501585.1 of Rhodocollybia butyracea. NCBI lineage: Eukaryota > Fungi > Basidiomycota > Agaricomycetes > Agaricales > Omphalotaceae > Rhodocollybia > Rhodocollybia butyracea. Next base: position 85,224 of record JADNRY010000022.1, read on the forward strand.
TGCGGGGGGTGCTGGGTTCAATTCCCAGTGTGTCCATGATTTGATTTCTTTGCTTTTTTATTAGAAATGAGGGAATTTCTATACACTTCGAAATAACAAGTACGACAGTACAGTATGCATGCATTACACCACATAGTAGTAATAAGGAATCTATCCACAATCGGCACTCTGAAATAACAAGCGGAGAGTACAGTATGCATGTAGTAATAAGGACATAAATAATATGCAAACGAAACCCAAAAGTGAAGTATGTAAATCAAATAAGTTAGAACAATAATGTGAAGTCAACCTGAGAAGCGAAGACCTAGGAGGCGTAGAAATCATCTACCAACCGTAACCATAGGTGTAGAAATGCGAAGGGAAGAAGGCTGACGTCGAGCGGGTTGCGATTGACCAGTGAACTTGTCAACCAACTTTGAAGGAAGCGGGTCAGTGTACCAAGGATCGTTAGTTCCAAATGTCCGCCGCTTTTCTGGGACAGAGGACTCTGAACCAATGATAGAGACAGGCCCATCCAGATGGACGGTGTAGCCGATTCCATCACCAGAGTCATGAGGATTTCGAGAAGGAACGTCGGTACGCTGTTGACCCCAATCATCGATCGTGTGTCTGCGTGATGGGCGAGAAAAGGTTTGTTGTCGAGGCCTGGTGTATTCCTGAATCTCCTCGCCGTTGGCATCCAAGGCTATGCACGTAGATGTTTTAGTTCGGTATAAGTTTTCTTCTATCAGTTGATATAACTCACGTTGTCTTGCATAGGTTTGCATTTGAACAGTATTATCCCTATGGTGGCCGAGTCTGGCATCTGGTTCACGATTCATCTGGAGAGGACTGGATGTAAACAACAACAAATTTTCTCTTCCATCCCAGTTCGGTGGAAGCGCGTTTTCATTTTCACTGACTGCTGCTAAAGCTTCATCGATGGACTGCATCCGCTCCTCCGAATAATCATAGCTGACAGGTTCTTCAAACAAAAGAGGAGAATTCGAAAGTAAAGTAGAAGAGGGAGTGGCGAAGTTGTTCACGGGAAAATTTGATAAAAGTGAAAGAGACGAGGAGGTTGTTGCTGAAGGGAGATTGGAACGATTCGAGCTCTGGCGCGAGAAAGAAGAACCAAGCCGTACATTGGATATTTCTGCGCTCGGAGATTGAGGAGCGGCATTCGCGTTGGCATCCAAGCTACGAGATAATCGGTCAATGCGATCCATGAGGGATGGTTGAACGCGGCGGGGAAACCCAGGTTCCGACCGACGAAGTCTCGTGCTGGTGCTATATTCAAAGTCCCGTTCTATGACTGTGGGAAGCCTGTGTTCCCCCCAGGACATGTGCGAAGGACTTGAATTAGAATCTCGGGCGGATTCACGGGCGGCCACTCGTCTTCCAATATCGGTGCGAGGGTCATCCGAGGATTCTCTCCGTCGTAATGCTGGTTGACCGTCCAGCACACGATGTGGCAAGAGTCGTTGACGAGGAGGACTGAGAGGAGAAGCAAAGCTCAGTGGAGACTGAGCGGCTGAAGGGTGAGAAGGAGAAATCGAAGTGTCCAAAGGATGCATATGGGCGGCAGCAGCGCGCAACAAATGCGAATGGTCGTGTTCCCTATTTCTATCCCGTTCCCGATCTGCCTCTGCCCGACGAGCTTCGAACTGTCGCAAGCGCTCGTGACTGTCTGGTGGAACGATTGTTCTCATTCTCTCCGCGTCTGCTCGGTTCTCGTCGTTCTGGCCGGTAAGAACGATAGCTTCATGACTGGGACCAAGACTTCTGTTTCTGGCATGCTCCTGCAAGATATCCCTCCTTAGATGCCGGATACGTTCAAAAGCTTGGTCAAGTCTGTTTATTGTGCTCTGGAGAGACGATTCGATTGCATCTTCCTCTGTCATTTCCGTCGGAGGCATTCCTGGTTCAGAATCGAAAAATCTCGGTGTTGAACCTGCAGATCTGGAGAATGTCGACGAGTTTAGGGGAGAGGGGTAAGGGTTTCTGGACATTTTTTATAAGCTAGACGATGTAAGAGATTAAAGACTAAGTTGTTGGGAAGGGAAGCTAGCAGTCAGCCTTACCTGCCGTCATGCAAAAACGAAAGGAGAGAACAAACGCAGAAACAGTACAATGATAACGCGACCGAAGTGAGCTCAGAGCTCGTTCTCGGGTTCACGGAGGGAAGGAAGAAACAAAGGCGATTGACAAGTGCAGATGATTAATACAAGCTGGTCTTGTGGCTATACTAGGCGTCAAGATTTTGATATCCGTGATTCTCTGTGGTCAAGTTTGGTCAAGTCGATCCGTTTATTTTTTTTATATTGGCGATATGAAAAATTGTTCTCTATTTAGCTCGCCGTCTACTAGTACTGCATCTCAAAAGTATTCTAAAAACGGTCTCTTCACCTATAAAAAAGAAAGACAGCAAAAGACCAAGACTAGTCAGTCCGACAGCTAACAAACAGAGTGCCATCCATCCTTGTTTTATCTGATAATATACCTGCGTTTACGAAAGATGAGCCATCAATTAATGCATTCAAAGAGGAAACAAACCTGGCCGCCGACTATAGGCCCGACTGGAACGATATTGTCAGAGTTAGGGATTAATCTGATCTGCCATAACCTACCTGCAGCGCCAATTCCGTATGCCAGATTGAAAGCTGCGTATACGTGCGCATCTGTCATGAGTAGTGGTAAGTTGGGCGGCACGGAAAGCCTACGTTTCAAATTTCAACACTTACACCCTACCCCGTCGATATTTCGGGATACAGCCGCTAGTTCGGCCATGAGCGGTGAGATAGCACCAGATAAGCAAAAGTCTGTCGTAAGAAATAAGCAATGAGAGGTACCAATTGTGGTTTGAACGTACTTGACAGTGCAAACGAAGCAATGAACAGCGGGAGATTGCCATTGATGATCAGCAGCCCCCACCATGGTAAGGAACAAACGAACGAGATGACAGTGATCCAGCTGGTACCATACCGATCAGCTATCAGGCCAGAAACAGGGCCAGCTAGCAAGCAGCGCATCAGCATCACGGTAACGATCTCGGATCTCTTGAGAGGTACTTGCAGACGAAGGTAGGTATCACGGCGGCTAAGAAAACGAGGCCCACTTTTGAGGAATCAAACCCCCAAGATGCTTGCATGCGTAGAGGTAATGTCGGCTCTATACAAGTATACAGGACACTAGGCGTATAATTTGTGACAGCATGAGTGAGTTATCTTGGAACAGTACTAACGCATATATAAAAGTGAGAAGAGTTGCTGTGATCGCTCTGGAGGATTTTGCCAGTTCCAATATGACAGCAAGCAAAGAGATGGACGGATTCGTCGTGTTTGAACTTTGAGAAGGATCATCGCTCATGACATCGTTCTTCTCATTGGAGTTTAAGACTGGATTCGAGGACACATTTACTGGAGGTTCAAACACATCCGGCTCTGCACTCTCTGGGACTGCAAGTGTGTCATGGCCCCAGTAAAGGGCTTCTTTTCGTTCAATGACAACGAGACGACCGACGAAATCCAGGACGGCAGTGATGATACCGAATATACAGGGGCCACGAAAACCGAAACGCGAATACAGTGCACCCCCAACAGGCGGTCTAAGAAATGTTATTCAAGTATGGAGGGTCGAAAGAGAATTACTGACCCCAGAAGGAACCTACATAAAATTCAGGTGGGAATTAAGAAGTTGAAACCGATTTACTTGCCCTATCGACATCCCAGTCATGGATAACCCAAGTTGGCCTTCTCAGAGTGTCAGATACGAGAACCCTCGGCAAAGCCAAACTCACGACCAATGAGGTTTTTCGGGGTTGTGTCGCACCTAAAGTCATCAATGTTTACTAAGACCGGGGGCTAGTCACGGACTGACTTACAACAACGCAAGCCCGACGACCCATACCATGGTAGAGCCTATCCCCTGCAAGATACGAGCAAGACACAGTAGCCAGTAAACCGGGGCCTCCATGAGCATTATCTGTGAACCGATGAGAACGAGTATTCCTAACAGTAGAGGAGCTCTTCGTGTATCATGTCTTTCCGAAAGTATTGCAACGGGTATGGTGGCTGAAAAGATTGACATCGAAGCGTGATCAATGACTTCAGGGACTCACAAACAGCAAGACCTGCAGACTTTGGAAAGCGTGAGTACAGTGAGCATTTTCACCAGCTAAAATATCTCACATAGGAGAACAAAAGCCAACTTGTTCGGACTGAAATCGCAGTATATCCTAGTTTCTCCAGCTGGAATGGTATCACCGGGATGATGATAGAATACACAAGCAAATCAGTTCCTATGCCTGATATATCTGCGGTGTTAGCTTGCTTCCTTTGAGTGACACCCGAGAAATCTAACAACCTAGTGCTACAACAAATGTAACAAACCAGTATGAAGATCTCCATTTCAGACCATATGGTGGAGTGCCGCCACGAGAAACTGTGAATGATCTCCAGTGGAGGTTGAGAATATGTAGGAATATAAGCCCACCTTTCATTAGTAGAAGTACTCGTTAACAGCTCGAGAGGTATGGGGATCTTGACTGTTCTTGCTCTAAATTAAGCTCACTTGCCGAGGTTGATACTAAAGTGCCGTCGGCACCTTGCACTAATTCGTCATTTGCTTTAAGTTTGTAACACCGCATAGGCACCAATAGCTGAAAGATGCCAGAACTTCCAGGCAAGAGTACAATACTTTCTGCATCTCAAATTTTTCTGAAGAATGCTTCCAGAGGTCGAGCGTGCTGTTAGGATGATAAGACGTATAGGCCTGGGTAGGACAATCAAGCGTGTGGAAACCACCGAAGATAGCATTGTGTTCTCAGAAACAACGCATACTGCCTTTGTAAGTCAGTCTCACTGGGGGGAGCCATAGCTATATTCTTCTCGCTCTGAGCCCCAAAGAAAGATCAAGGAATTGACAGGAAGAAAAATCACTGGTGTCAAACGATACGGTGGCATTCGTTACACCTGCATGCCTTGTCAGCGACTTACCTTGTATTTCTAGGCAAATCATTCTACTTGGAGCTTGACGGAAATGGCAAGCTGCCGGTCTTCCATTTTGGGATGACAGGAATGCTCCAGGTAAACGAGTAACATTTTCTAAATGAGTATCATCTCATAATGAACGGAAGGTCAAAGGAGAGCTAGCTGCCTACTACAAGGAGACACCGAAGAGCGCGTCGACAGATTGGCCTCCTCGTTTTATGAAGGTATCGCATGAAAACATTTGAGGAAATTCGTTGCAGGGACTACCTTTCTTCTCTTAGTTCATTCTACAGCTGACAGACGATAATACCAAAGAATCTACTGAAATTGCCTTCATGGACGCGAGACGGCTTGGTAAAATCCGTCTTCGAGATTCTCCAGCTACTGAACCCCCAATATCCGAACTTGGATTCGATCCGATTTTATCAATGCCTTCTCTGGATACTTTCAAACCTCTAGTACTTAAAAGAAGTTGTCCAGTGAAGGCACTGTTACTGGATCAGACTTTCAGTGCTGGTGTAGGCAACTGGGTAGCAGGTTATTTCATTCCTTGCAGACATCCTGTTTGATTGGTTCAATGAATTTTCTAGATGAGATTTTGTACCATTCGCATGTTCATCCAGAACAAAGATGTAACACCTTAACGGCGGATCAACTTGAGTCTCTTCACCATTGCACGAAGTTTGTCTGTGAGACTGCCGTCTCAGTAGATGCGGATGACATGAAATTCCCTGATGATTGGCTATTTAAGCACAGATGGGTAGGAGAATAAGATGTTCCTAGATCGTTCGATATTCAACTCATCATTTGGGATGTAGGGAAAGGGAAAGAAAGCAAACACTGAGCCTTTGAGGTTGGTATGTATGTTATGTGACCTTAGCTCATTCACAACCTCATTTTGAATCCAGGCTTCAGGTGAACCCGCGACAATCAAGTGGATAACCGTCGGAGGCCGGACTTCAGCATATGTTGAGGAATTGCAACAAATGTCGAACCAGGTGTCGACACCATCGAGGAAGAAGCGTTCAACTCGTGCATCTTCACAGCTTGAAGTAAGTAGCTTTGACGTTTGAAGTTGCCCGTATTCATGCCAAATCTTAGGTGGATAACGTAAATGATCGTCCAACGCTGACAGACTCTGAAACGGAGGTATTGTCCTTACCAGCCAAAAAACAGGTCCGTACGATAGCGTTATCTCTGGAACTGAAAGTTGACGAGTTGCTCAGCGAAAAGCAGAAAAAGGATCCAAGCTAAAGAGAAAGCAGAACTAGCGCTTCCCCTTGACAAACCAGAATCGCTCGAAATTGGGATAACAGGCTAGGTGAAGGCCTTCTTTGTTAATTTCAATCCGTCACGTCCGATGAATTCCCGTACCATCGCATCGCATGAGCCAACCACCCAAGCACGTACTGTCAAGTTATTGCTTGAACGTAAGATGCTACCGTCTCATCATTTCACGCTCTGTGTCTTTTTCGTATTAGCGTTTACGAGGGCTAATTACGGCCGTTTTACTGGATCTGAGTATGATGCTCAAAAAATGCATATATGTTTACCAAGTAACATACTAATCCGTTCCATCTGCGGGGTGATCAAGGATAATGTCCAGCTACTCGACACCCGTTGATCAAGATACTTTCTGAAAACTAAAAGATTGAATCGTTTTGCTAGATGGTAGGCGACACCATTGACTGAGATTTCAGCTGAAGTTCAAAATAATAGATGAGATAGGACCAGACTGCTCACTGGGCAGAACGTCATAGCTGGGCAAAAAACCTTTACTGGAGATCATCAAAAAATGAACGGAAGGAGTCGGTGAGTCACCAGGTTCGATGTTTCGTCGAAGATGAATATTCAATGAATATTTGAATGGGCAAGATTTCCTAGAGTATTTCATGAGGCTACGAATGGGAAAGCTCATCGTACGGGTGTTGTCGATAGCGCGTACAACGTTGTAGTTTCTTATTTTTTAGGCATCGTATTTCTAGTCTGAAAAGATTCGACTTGGCCTCCCAAATGAAAGATCGAATCTCGGACACCGAAGATGACAGAACGGAAACGAGTACTTACATACCTGGATGTTGGTATGGACAAAGAGTACTTGGATGAATTCTTCCATCTCAAAGCTTCGAGTGTAGCGACGTATCGATGCGAAACAGCCGGCAGAATCAATAGGTCTACCAAATTTTGGCAGAAACCGGAAGGGCGCTTGTAACTCCTAACGCTGAAGCACACCGCAAAGAAGTACACAAACATCGAAGAGCCAAAACGAACATGTAGATGTAAAGTAGAATCCGGAAACTATTCACTCTCTTCTTCTTCCTCGTCCGTAAATTCTTCCTCTGCTTCATCATCAATAAACCCATTCATCGTAGGGTCCTCATCATCATTGTCTTCCTCCTCTTCTGATTCCTCTTCTTCTGATTCCTCTTGGCTACTTCCCCCTAGCTCAATGTCTTCAACTTCACCGTCCTCCCCACCGCTGCCTATTTCAACCTCAACATCTATTTGAGCATCCTCATCTTCACTCTCGCCTTCGATGTAATGCGTCTTCTCGACCGTCTTAACAATAGAGGAAGGTTTTCCAGACTGAGATATAATAGGTGCAGGAGCAACTGATGATCGCATCTCGATTTGGGAGAGTACCATGTCTAGACGACCGCTCAGGGAGAGTAAGTTGTCCTGTAAGGTCAGACGGGACGTGAGTGTTGAGTGAAGGCCTGAGAGGCGGGCTACTAGATCGGGCATCTACGGAAAAATGTCAGAAAATTTCCCAAAACCTTGCATGAAAGTACATGTACTGTCATGAGATGCCCACTATGAACCGCCAGCACAGTTTTTACCCAAGTAACCAATCCCGTTCCTCTCTGAGAACTCGCGCCACCACCTCCGCCTTTCATATTACCCGCTCTAGCACCTCGCCCTAACCGCTCCACACAAGCAGTGATAAGTGGCACCGCAAGTTGAGGAGGAAGCCTCCGTACAGTATTCCGTATTAACGCAACATCTGAATGAGCCAAACATGTTTCCAGCAGTTTCGAATCAGACGAATGTAACGCTTGAATCAAAGTTCGTGTCAAAGACGCTGCGGGTACGACAGAAAGATCGTTCTTGGACTTTTGTTTTCTAGTTGAAGACTGTTCAGAGTCGCTGTCCTCCTGAGTTGGGTCTGCTCCGGATATAGCTGTAAGTCGCTGGCCCAAGCTGAGTTCAGCTATGTCAATGTCCAGATTACCTTCGACATTTTGAAAGTCGAGGCCGTCCATGTTTTCGTTTTGACCAAGCTCCACTCCGGATCCAACCATCGTTATGGACTCAGTATATCGTTTGTTGGGGACAGCCTGAAAGTGGAGTGAGCTTTTCATTCGCCTTGAAAGGGTCTATAGAGGCATACCTGACGGGAGTCGACCATGGCTTCAAGGTTGACGTCTGGTATCAACACTTCAGCTATAAATTTTCCATCTTCATCTTGGCAGTCCTAAAGTAAGATTTAGGCGCTGAAGCACTGAAGATGTGCCATATCTGGAAAACTCACAAGAACGTCGAAGACGGGTTTCACACCCAGAATTCGTGCGACGCGAATACTACGTGGTGCTCCTTCGACAAAGGAGACTGCAGCCACTTGGCTAGAGTTTTTTTTGGGAGAGACGGAAAGAGTTGAACGGGGGAGGAGAGTCGGTAATTTGGGCTGGATACGGTTTGAGCTCACCGGTGGGGCAAACATATCGGGAATAGGGTACACGGTTACTTTACCCGAAGCAGAAAGTATGAGGAGAATGGAAGCCGCGGTTGATAAAGAAACATGGCGAGCGTCCGAGTCCAACTGGACTGATGCCACCATCTTGCCCGTGTCTGATTCCTGCGATGGTGCATCCCATAGTGAGACAACACGATCACTCTCGGCCATGGACACGAAGCGATGACAAGGGGATGAAGAAGTGTCCCACTGTAGACTCTTGATCGAGGACGCATGGCCTGTGAAGGAAGCTACCTCCTGGGGTTTCTGATTTGCGAAGCCCGACGGGATGGAGAGTAGCTTGATCATATGACTTGCGACAAGGAGTTCCGAGGTCTCGTCACTGGTTACTGGACGTGTAGCCATGGATGTATATGGTATCCGGTCGTCGTTTTTCCAGCTGCCCATCATCTCATTTTTGTGAACATTCCACAGACGGACAACTCCGTCTGCTCCGGATGTCCACACAGTCCCTTGGTCTGCGGCTACCAGACAAAGTATCGCAGAGGTACTTGAAGTATGAGAGAGAGTCGAAATGACTCGGCCGTGAGTCGATGAAAAGAACAAAGTCGAGCCATCGAACAAGCCTAAAGCCACTACTTCAGAAGGCGATACTGGTGAGTTATCATCGGTAGCCTGGCTTTTCCTTCTTCTTTTCTTGCTCGGGGAGCTAGGTAAGCCAGAGTTTGTTGAAAGATGACACCAAGATAATGAAGAAACTCGAGCAGAGTCAACAATGTGTTCTGCTATCGATTGGCCAGTTATTGTGTCGTATACACGTAAACGATGTTTGTCTACCGCCAGAGACAAGTAAGCGAATAAATCTCCCTTTGAAGAAAACGAAGAAAAAGCAGCAAGATGGGAAGCGTCTTCAACTACCGGCTGTGAAATACTGGAAGTTGCGGCAGGACGGCTTTTTGACTGTTTGTTTCGGTTCTTTTTGGATTTGTGGGGAAGGGACATGGCGAAATAGGCTTCTCAGAGAAAAAAAATACTTTTCTCGTATACGCGCCACAAATCAAACGAAAGTCCGAGCAAAAAATTAAGTTGAAAAAAAAAGTGGCATACTACGGCACTACGGCCCGAGATGAGCGCTAATAGCACCGCCCAAAATAGGCGCTTTTAATCCTACCGCTGCCTTGACCTTGTTCTCTTTAATAATCTCGCGACATCAGAAACCTCTATTTGTACATTTTTCTTTACTTCTGTGACCTTACTCTTTATATCGTGAGCTCGTCTCAAATCATGAACTATGTCCAGGTATGTTCAGTATCTTTTGCAGTCACAGACGCTGATTCCGGCTTTTAGCTCGAGAAACTAGGCAAGTCACTCAAAATCAGTGATAATTAGGGACCTGACCTGACGCTGCTGTTTAGGTGAAGGGACATACGCGACGGTGTATAAGGTGCGCCACGAGTTGAAAATGATTATATGCATTGTAAATTTATACGTCGGTTCCAGGGAAGATCGAGAACAACGAACGAAATCGTTGCCCTGAAAGAAATCCACCTAGATGCCGAGGAAGGGACTCCTTCTACCGCCATCCGTGAAATCTCCCTCATGAAGGAGCTCAAGCACGTCAACATCGTACGGCTTCACGATGTGATTCACACAGAGACCAAGCTCGTCCTAATCTTCGAATACTGTGAACAAGATCTCAAAAAGTACATGGACCAACACGGAGAACGTGGCGCTTTGGATCCCAATACCGTTCGCAGCTTCATGTACCAACTTCTCAAGGGCACAGCATTTTGCCACGAAAACCAAGTCTTGCATAGAGATTTAAAGCCGCAAAACTTGCTCATAAATCGTAAAGGCGAGCTTAAATTGGGCGATTTTGGTCTGGCGAGGGCATTTGGTGTACCAGTCAACACATTTTCTAATGAGGTCTGTCTTTGATCAGATGAACATACCTTATTCTTAACCTGTATCCTTAGGTCGTGACCTTATGGTACCGAGCACCCGACGTTTTGCTTGGTTCTCGGACATACAGCACTTCCATCGATGTCTGGTCATGCGGCTGCATTTTCGCCGAAATGATTTCCGGTCTTCCGCTCTTCCGCGGAAGAGATAATAACGATCAACTCCTCCACATAATGAGGATTATTGGTACGCCTAGCCAACAAACGTTTGACAAAATGGCCAAAGACTCTGTATGTATTTTATAGCCATGTGCTTTTTCTATATATGACGTTCTTCCGTAGCCTGAGATTCAGATCAAGCAATTCCCTCGGTATCCCAAGCAGGACCTCCGGCAAGCTGTTCCAAAGGCCTCCCCTCACGGTGAGTCTCTCTCACACGAATCATACAAAACACTGATTTATCAAGCCATCGATCTCCTCGAACGTCTGTTAAAATTTGATCCCGCCGAGAGGATATCCGCGGCCGAAGCTCTCTCTCACCCTTACTTCACCTCCGCTGCCTCCAACAACACATTCACCGTCGGCTCCATGGCGCCTCCTGCCTTCACATTCCCTCATCCTCATGGCCTCCCTCCGCCACAACAGCAGCAACAGGCCTTCAGCCGACCACCAAACTTCATCGCAAATCCTGTTGCCGTTCATCAGTTGCATGCAGCACAACAGCAACAGCAGGCTCAGGCCGCTATGGGCGGAGGCTATGGTGGGGTCCCAATGCACTACAATACCTCATTTGGTCATAACCCTCGGTAATCGGGGGCTGTTTTTTCGGAAATTTCTGACGCTTCTTTCGCTTTGTCCTTATGTTGTTTTGTACACGAATCTTCATTGACTGTGAATGGACGGATTAATTACATCGTCTTAACTTTGTACCACTCTTTGCATATGTAATTAGCTTATCTCCAATATGCACAACTATCTTTGGCCTGTTTATCTTTTAGACTCGGGCTTTGGAACGTATACACTCCGTGTACAAGTTATTTCATTCATATTTCCGGCGCAAAAGCTGTGATTGCCTTGTACTTCCAGTGGATAAACTCTCTCTTTTCTTTCTTTTTTCCCTCTTTTTGCAACTTGAAAAACTTGAATTCCTTGAGGCTCGTCTGATCCACAGACTCAGGACTCAGGCTCTATCCCTCACTTTCTCGGTTGAGTTAAGCGTGTTTTGAGTTACCTATAGTCAGACAATAAATATAAGTAAAGACAGTCTATACTGTATATGGCTTGTGCGATATAAGGTATGAGCATGGTCGGATTACTGGAACATGCGTGTATAAGGGAAGATACAGTATGGGCATAGCCGGATTACCGGACATCGTTGTGTATGTATAATCTAGAATGAGATGAGGGAATACCAGTACACGATTGTGCATGTATTACAAGATATCGATACAGAAGTATTACAGGAAGCCATACAGATAACATATTTATTTACCCTGAGGATCCGAACATCGACAACAACGACGTGAGGTCACCTTGGAAAATTTTCTGTCGGTGCAGTTTCCCAAACAACATTTGTTAAACTCACTCTTTTTTAAGGGTTTACTGAAAAACGTATTCATTCCTGCGCTGAGACATAACTGTTTGGTCGATTCCTGACAGTCTGCGCTGAGAGCAACGACTAAAGAAACGAAAACAGTCGGAAACGTGAACAAAATCGTGGCGAACAATCGAAGACATACTAGGTAGTATGACCGAAACCTTTCGTTTGTTCTCCATCATTCGTATCCTCTTTGACGCCTCGACTCCGTCACATATGGGCATATCTGTATGTGTTATTGGGTATGACTGTGGAGGTAATACAGATGCTTCAGCACGTACGGTGGTCGAACAATGCCACGCTAAAATACCCCGGCTCATGAGCCTCCCATTCTACACGACATCAGCGAGAGTAAAGAACAAGAACCGGAAACCCGACCTGCGATAGCTTCATCGCCGTTACTTGTAGCAGTTACATTGAGTTGATAGCGCTCTAGCTGCTTCACTAACAAGCTTTGAGCTATGGGATTGTCTATTGGTTATGCATGAGCACTTTGAAGGTGTAGGAAAATCAGCAACACGTACCTTCCGCTATCAACACATTGCCAAAAATTGTACGCTGTGCCGCAGCAAGGTCATCCATAGCCCGGTTGACATCTGATGAGGGAGCGGTAGACAGAGTGACGGGCAAATTCTTCAAACCCGCAAGCGTCTCAAGGAGACGAGCTTTCCGCGGCGGTTTGGTCATTTTTACAACACCCGGGCTGTTGCTCCCGAATATAGAACGACCTGATAGACTGGTAGTAGGCGTGTACAGGTGAATGACTTTCGTTTCTTGCAATTTCGCGTATTGCAGAGAGTGTATGAACTTAGCCATATTTTCAGCACGCGCTTCCGATTGGTCGTCCAGGATAACAAAATCGACTGGTACGTTGTCGTCACTGAGATTACGTAGATACGTCTCTGTGTCACTGATAGTAGATGCCAAAATGACCAAAAACCCAGGAAGAATATGACTGAACAATGTCAGTGTCACAGAAGAAGACGAACAGACCACGATGTGCAGAGGATGGGGTTTTATCAGTTCTGACCGTAGACTTTCAATGCCGAGCAAGTACTGTAAAAATCATTCGTTGAAAGTAATGAGAAACAATCCAACACAACACACCTTCTGGGACTCTTCTGAATTGAATATTTTTACAGGGATAGTGAACCAAAATTTTGAACCGACATTTAACTCAGACTCGACTGCGATGACACCGTTCATTAATTTGACCAGCTGCCTTGATATCGACAATCCAAGTCCGGTGCCCCCAAATCGACGAGTCGAAGAATTGTCCGCCTGCTGAAATGGTACGAATAATAGTTCTACATCACTTGGTGCTAATCCAATTCCAGTATCTCTACCAAACGTTTTCGGCCGAAAATATCATGTTGTATATTAGTATCACTCACTGAATGAGAAATTTCAGGCTAACTTCGTCAGTTGCAACCTGCGCTTTGTCCACCGAGCACGTCACTTGTACAGAGCCGTTCGCAGTAAACTTCACAGCGTTCCCGATCAAGTTCATCAGCACTGAAGCTCGTCTCAATAAAGCAAAGTGGACCAATAATATAGAATCCAAACCCTGTCTTATTCGAGCGTAATCGGCAAAGACCCCTGTTCAAAAAGACCAATGAGTGCAATGGAGTGGAAGCCCAAGTGATCGCGTACAAGCAGGAACATTCGGATTAATATCGAAAGATAAATCAAGCTTTTTCGCCGCCATAGGAAGCAACAGTTCCATGCAATCCTATGCAAAAAGACGAGTAATAAGCAGCTGTGACCGCGCAAGAAATGAGCCTTACCGCGATGATGTTCTAATCAAGATATCAAGATACCATCTCGTAAATTCTGGTTCAAGCTCAGGAGGAAAGCATACTACCTCGACCAGAAATCCACTTGGTTCCAACTTAACAGCTGTTCAAAGATAATACAGATCATTGAACTGGAATCTCGAGTCGAAATCATCACTGCACCTGAAGCCTCTAGTTTACTGTAGTCCAGGATAGAATCGATGATCTGGATATCGTGAGAACAAAAGAGAAGGAAGCGTAGCCAATACTGTACCTTCAGTAGCAGTTCGCATGATTGCTTCGCAGTTTGAACTCGATAAAACCATTAGTGAACAAAATTCTACGCAATTCAATGCTGAAGTACCTATCTCGTTTTGACCAGGATTCAATTCTGTACCGCTTAATAGATCCAGCAGTCCATAAAATGAACTGTTGTATAAGTCAATTTGAGCCGTGGGTGAGAAAATAAGCTCTTAGCTGACCTGAACGGGGTTCGCAGTTCGTGACTCATTGAAGCCAAAAAGTTGCTTTTTATCTAAACAAAAAGATATAATTGTTACATTTTTTATTGTGTGAACATACCTTGGTGGCCTTGAGAGCATCTTCGCGACTTTTTCTGGCGGCTTCAAGAGCATCCCTCTGCACAGCAATCATCTTCAAATTTTCACGTGTCCCTGCTTGCACTGATCGGAAAAGCAGTGCGTTGGATACACTGATACTTGCTTGTTGACAAAGCAGAGTCAAAATCGTTACAATGTTCTGAGAGAAACTATATTTGGAGGCGACGTAAACAGCGCCAAATGTTTGTCCTCGATTACTGAAGATAGGAATGCAGATAACAGATCGATGCAAGGATTGAGCCGCTTCAGAAGAAAATCTCATGTCGGAAGACGCGTCGTCAAGATAGATGCTCTCTTTGGAGTTTAAAGCTATACTGCAAGTCAGCATATGGTTGTTAAATAATCAATGATGCTTACCATTCTCGATGATAGCTTTCTGCAGTGGGTCTCCGATAGATCGTATAGAGGTAGGAATTCTATGCGCATCAGTTCAATAAGAGTGATTTCCCTTTTCGGAGATAAAACTTACTCAAAAACCTGGCAAGGCTCGGGAGGGATCATCGAGGTAGCAACAGAATATTCTCCTGCTTCGTGTGCTATAACAACTAGGAGCAGACTTCAGCCAAGGTGGCGACTGACAGAAGATCACTTACCACAGGTATTCTGTGACCCAGACGTCTCTTGAGAATGGTCAGATTGAAAAATGGAAGCTATCATATGCATTTCGTACCGGTAGCAATCTCAGTCAGTCGATGCAGAGCGGAGGAAAGGTTGATATCACTCGAGATATCCTTACTCCATTGAAGGATCGCAGCAAGATGGTTGGCTCGTAGAGTGGTATGTTGATCGTTACCAATTTCAATATCCATTTTTGGATTCTCGTAACGAGACGCGTTCAACGACGTTACGGTGCTGTCTGTTTGTACCGCGACGTCCGAAGTGAAAATAGCACGTTTTAATGGATACTGGGATCGAGTATTAACAGCGGAGTTTAGATGATTGCTATACAAAAAGAGTGAGCACGACCATGATGTTCAAGACTGCAGGGACATACACGATCCCTTGGGCACCCCATTGAGCTTGCCGAGAGATGCCTACAGAGGTTCAGAAGAAGCAGAGAATGAAAGCAAAAATTTTACCAACCCCGGCGTTGTAACTCTCCTTGTCAATAAGTTAGTACACGGGACTAGGAGTAACAATCATTGAAAAGTTACCTCCTAGATTTTCTACTCCATTTTTGACAAAATAGCTTCCTTGCTGGAAAGCAGTGAAATAAATCCAATTTACCTCTATTTTTTCACGTACCAGATACAAAGCCCATCCCTCTTCCAATAGCCAGTCATTATTCACAGCTTGCCTGAAAAAAGGTTTAGCATTAGAGGCAAATAATTATAAGTGACCTACTTGACGGCAATGTCATAAAGCTTGTGCGCAGACAGATCGTTGTATAATGAAGCAAGTTCGGCATCCTAATCACAGATTAGTTTCTTCATATATATATTCCAGGAGCCACATACGACGAGTGCTACCCAATGACTATTGTTGACGGCACTCGAAGACACCCATCTGGAGGTTAAGGTATATAGGAAGTAGTCAATCCATTGCGTAATAAACTCACCTCTTGATTAGTTCCTGATTAGCATTTACCTGCTTCAAATAACGAGTTCGAATCTCGTTCGAAGCGTCACCTTGCTTGAGGCATGCTATTAATGAAAGGCTATGGAAAAAGAGAGCATATCGAATATGTCGATGACTAGACATCAGATTAGTTACTGTGATATTGTGCTGGAAGTTTCAGCTTACTTCGGGTGCCTGTCGCGTGTTTTATAAACATAGAAACCGAGCTCAGCTGCTTCTTCAACAAAGCCAAGGCAGTAAAACCCGACCACCTATAGGCAAGTACCATAAGCATTCAAACTGTCATGGATCACAAGAATTTACCTTGAAGGCGTTATACCTGAACACATTGATTAGGCCTGATGATACCGAGAATGAGACAAACGAACCAGTTGAGTACGAGGTCAATATTTCCACTTTGAGCTTTCACTTGCTGCAGATAATCGCGTTCCTTGAATGTTTCAGTGTCAAAGGCGGTTTCCGCGGAAGTAGCCACTGTAAACCCTGCACAAATGCAGTGAGATCGTACCCTTCAATAACAAGAGTCCACTCAAATCCTACCTCCGATTGCCCGTATAGCGTTCAATGTTCCTGGCAAAATATAGAGATCAATGAGCGCCTATCATGGAAGGTACAAGCGTCCGTGTACCTTGAGCTAGAACAGTAGCATCTCCCGGGGCTGTAAGCTGTATACCGCCGACGCACTAGGAGAATGCTGTAAATTAGGCATGCCTTGCGAGTGAAACGGAGAACGAACCTCTTCTGCGGTCGTGACAAGCCCGCTTACTAGAGAAGCACTTAATGATTTTTCACATAGTGCACAGAAGCAGCAAAGACCTTACAATGATCACACACGCATAGACGAGTGGTAATAATGTGCAAAGTAGAAAAGGCGGTATATATTCTGTGGAACGTTCATGAAAATCATTCCCAGGTTAGGTTTAGATGTACCTGTCGCCTGCGCTATTCCCGTACTTGAAAGCTTCTTCTAGCCGTGGCAGGACCGAACGAAGATGGATATTGTCATATCCGGAGACCAACGCACAGTACAGAACATAAGCACGACTTCAAAGACATCATCAACCAATAGGAAACTGTAGGAATAGATCTGACGAACCATTTCTCTCCGTTACTTCCATGTACTTCAGCTATTCGTAAGGCCAATTTTGCGAGGTCCGACGAAAATCGATAGAGATCTCGTCCTTCGGCAGCCCCTAGAACGAGGTTTTGATGAATTAATTTGAACAGATGACTGCCATTTAATCACCTCCCAATGCCCAAAAAAAGCCCAACCCCGTGCCTGTGGAAATGCCGAACCGAAGGGCCAACTGAATTATCTGTATCCATCTCTTAGCTGGGTGTTCATTGGGAGTCCAAAGGGAGGAACGTACCGTCAAACCTATGACTTCGGCAAACGAAACAGGCGACGAGGACCAATAGGCGTTGGTACCAGCGTCATTAAGTAAACGGACAGTTAGCTCCGTGCGCGAATCATTTGCACAAGGCAAGTCCAGGATTTCCTCGAATCCAACCGCAAGTATCTCATTCTTGACACGCTCGAATAAGTTTGCAGCCTCTCTACGCGTGGGAGCGGGATTGATTTCAACACCAAGAGTCTTAAGAGCTGTAAGTGTGTCAGCAAGAGCCCTCCCAAAGTTCCTATTCATCCAATGATTTCGAGATCGACCTCGGAGAACAGTGGCGATTTCTTCCGGCTGCTGAGCATATCTCATACATTGTTCGAGGAGTTCGCTTGAAACAGAAAAATCGCCTGTTAAAACAATGTGAGCGATCAAAGCGACGTGGCGTTCAGCAACAGACCTTTCCAGGTCGCTAAGCTGATAAACGTCATTCAAGTAGGCAAGACAAGGTGTAGATCAAATCACTTACGAGGCTAATTTAGAGTACAAAGAAAACGTTCGTTCTGGATTACCAGACCAGGGCTCTTCCTGAAGCAAAGCTTTGGCGCTTTTGAATGATTGACCTGCCAACTGGATTGCATTAGTTTTTGCCCCAGAATCATGAAATCCAAGCGTACTTCATGTGCACCTCTAGTCCAAGCCATTTCTCCGGCTTCGATCAGTACACCTAGTAACTCCTCTCGTTTTGGATGCTCCAACAGTAGAGGTAGGCAACTTATAAAATGTTCAGCTTGCCGATTGATGTTCAGGAAGGGATTACTTACCTTTTGGCGTGCTCCGCAATCCTGTATACGTCAATTGGGGTTTCATGAAGCATCATCAGGATAATCTGAAATGGAAAACGTTAATGCCCGCGGGGTGAAGAAGGTTCTGCATACCCTGAGCGACATTTTTGACCTTGTTTCCTCGGGGAGGTTATTAGCCTCCGCTTGTACAGCTTGCCGATACCGGTCATGAGCAAAGCTGCACATATCTCGAGCGCGTTGGATTAACCATCCCTCGACGAGCGCCATTTGCATTCCGCGCATGGAAGCACGGCTAATATTGTTCGGACTAGTCGATTCAGCATTACGACGCAGATTCCAAAAGGTGTCATCTTCATCGCTACCACTACTTCCACTCGATTCATCCCAGTCCATCATGAGGGTTACTTCTGTCGGTTTGAAACTGAGGCAGAATCAGCACATAAAGCGTCAAGCAACTGGTCGCCTTACGTCTCCCCGAAGAAAATAGCCCAGATCATGTATTTGCGCGCTTCCTCCGGAAGTTCTCTGAACTGAGAAACGAGGAAACTGAGGTCGGTCGGGTCAGATCTGGGCGTGCTATCCATGCTGGCCTCGATATCTGCCATGACATATCTATGATCCCATTAACAGCGGCCAACCAGGGCACTACAACAACTTACTCCCAATGATTGCATTCCCAGTTAAAGGTTATCTGTCGAGATAAGAGTCAGTGTAATCAAAGTATCTCTTTGAACAAGATACTAACAAGAGCACGCCGCTGCAGAGTCGTAAGTATTGTCCGTGCAGTGAATGCATTCCCAGCAGATGCAGCAAAGACGAAGTGCGACAAAGGTGCAGAATCCTCTTTGCTGCGATGTAAACTCTTGGAAACCAGAGCATGGATTGCAGAATACGAGAGCGGTTCCAAGTTGATCCAAGTTGGGCGAGCTCGACTACTAAACATTCCCCGGACTCTTTCTACCACATCGCTAGCAGCTACTGTCAGGAAGCTTGATGAAATCAGTTGAGTAGAAAGCGTACGTCTTGTCAGACCGCAACGTTACGAAGATTAGCTATAAGCGTTGGTTAGCAACATCGATGAACACTAAACATCGCTGGACACACCATACGACTTCTAGAATTGAAGAGAGCGGAAACTACGTCTAAAGTTCTGTTCAAAAACTCTCAGCACTGTGGTCATTGAAAGCTCCTATGACTTACGACTCATCAGCCTCATGAAGATCATCTAAAAACAGTGCAAACAAGCGAGTCTCAGCGATGACTGCAAAAACATTCTCCACCAGACTCTGGAATCTTGCACGAAGTTCTTTGGTTGACAGTGATTCACGTGGGGTGTCTAGATAGAGACCAAACAGAGCCAACATATCTCTGAGCTCCGGACACCCTTGATAGAGGAGAGGAATATTTTGGATTTGTGGTCCTAATCGTTCCCTTAACGCATTTACGAAACGGTGGACGTCCATATGGAACACCATCAGTTGCCTGAGTACTGACGAAAGGCAGCCTAACTAAAGAAGAGGTCA
The DNA here is from genome assembly GCA_015501585.1 of Rhodocollybia butyracea. Classification (NCBI taxonomy): domain Eukaryota; kingdom Fungi; phylum Basidiomycota; class Agaricomycetes; order Agaricales; family Omphalotaceae; genus Rhodocollybia; species Rhodocollybia butyracea. The sequence goes on from JADNRY010000022.1 coordinate 105,028, forward strand.
ACGGAGGGAAAATATCAGGTGGAGATACTAACTAGGGCAGCAAAAGGCGCCGAATCCGCATTCTGGAATTTGGCTTGACCCCACAGACCGTGTGCTGTCGTAATATCATCAGCGCTGATTAATGTACTTTGAAAAACCAGAGTTTTACATCTCCATTTTGCCTGGTTGACGAGAATTATAGAGCTTTTGCCCACACTGTCAGATAGTTGGGATACGTTTTAGCGACGTCAAGAAGCGGACCATGTACAACTTACCCTGGTGGTCCCACAAGAACTACTACTTGAGCTCTAGAAGACCGGAGTTTAGGTCTTAAGGCTGCGCGTCGGAGACCGTCACTTGTTTGAACTGACGGACTGAAGCCTACACTGTTGTGATCTTGAACTGGTGACATTCGAGGAGATGTAGATTTGGTGCCGCCACTATCCATTATCACTTGATAACCGCTGTTCGAAAGCGATCCGCTCTGTGAAGAGCTAGATTCTGCAGTGTCATCGCTGAGACCGACACCAGTTTCTTGACTCCCTGTTGAAGAGGATATAGCAACGTAACCTTCGGAGGTTGATAGATGTCTTGAGAAGCTCGTGTTGGTATGCCGAACTAGTATGCTTTGAGCATTTCGCAGGTTGAAATTTCGACGGATGTCACTCACTAACGTTCCTAATGAGCTCCAGCTCTTTATCACGACCAAACTGTGAAAAGGGAATTTAACCAATGCCAAGATGAAGATAAAATCATCTTACCAAAGCTAAAGGCATCGTGAAGTCCTGAAGGGTTCGTTTAGCGTATCCATCAGTTTATGATAGACTGAGGGCATACCATGAATCGATCCTGTAGCGCAATCTCAAAGTGAGGTATGAGCTAAGGCATGGTCAGTTAACTATTTGAGAGTTACGGATAGCAATTTTACCTCGGCGTCACCCGAAAGAGCCGACACCGTTGCAAGAAGCCGTTGCTGGCACTCTAGAAGGTCCACTCTGAGTCCATAGGCACTTTGATATCGTTGATCTGGGGATTTGGCAAGAAGCTGCAAACAAGGATGCTGCTTAGGGTGATATCAGACGGAATAAAAACTACAAACCTTGTCCACTATATTTGCTAATACTTGAGGAACATCTCTCCGTACCTCATGTACCGGCATTGGTCTCTTTTGTATGATAGAGTGCAACAACTCCAGTGCTCCTCCTTCGAACGGCATTTGCGCCCTCCCAACCAATAACGTCCAGAAGAGGATTCCGAGGGAGTAAAGATCAGTTCGTTGATCCTGGGTCATCGTCTCAAAACTCCCTGTTTGTTCGGGAGCAAGATAACACAGAGCTTCTTTCACTTTAAGCTTTTCGCCCTCTTCAAAAGTTTGTAAAACTAGCGAAGACGGAGAACCGTAATTCTCAAGGACACTGCCCGATTTCCGAAATGAGCGAACCGAACAGTACTGGAATGAGCATTCAGATGGAATGCATTAGCTCGAACTGGAGATTGCGTTAGTCAAAGATTGCACGCCATAGGACTCTCAGCCCACCTTCGCGATGTATTATTCCTGCCCTAACGCACGGCATTAATCTTCTGTAGAGTAAAACACCTGTGGTAAAACACACCTGTGAATAATCTCCAGACACATCGTTGCTTGGATGGCAAATCTAGCAGACGATACAGCCAACATCGATCGATAAAAATTGCAGAACCCACTCTAAAAATGTCGCTAAATCCACCACATCGAAAGCCTCCATCGCCTGCTCGATATTAGAATCATCAATATCCATCATGAACACATCTCCATGCGAAGGATTATTTCGAAAAGCATTCGATGCCAATAAAAGATCGTTCACTTTAGAAGGGGGAAGATAGCGTCCGAGCAGATTCAAGCCAGGATGTACAAGGATCAGGACAACAACGTCGCCGTGGTCGCGAGGGATTGTCAATTGTTCTATTAGCCTCATTGTGGGCCTTAAAGCAGCAGGAGAACTTGTAATTTTGTTAAGTCTGAAGAACCGCGTTATGAATGGTATAAATCGGATGATATGCAAGATATACATATGTGCTTCTCTCTCCAAACACATTGACCCATTGCTGATACCATTCAGTCAGTCTATAAAATATTGCTCTTGTGCAGTTGATGCGAAGATCACCTGTGAGCGGGGGCAATTTTAGCGAGTATACTAGAGCCATCCTTAAGGCTTGTTCCCTCCGCCAGCAATGTCATACTTCCCGTGTCTTGCCATCGTTCAGCCTACGTCTTGTTCAGAGTAAGATCAGACTCGTGAGTGGAAAGGAAATGCCTTGGAGAAAGTGTAGCCAGGAACAGTTAATTGGGCAGATTTTGCCTTGTATGAGGGAGAGCCAAGGGAGGGCAGAGAAGGTTGGCCAAATTTACGCTTCATGAGAGTAAAGCGCAAGATGAAGCATGGTAAGCGCTTAGAAGCTCATCACTTGCGCCTACGTAGAATTCAATGCTACTTAGACTCAGAGCCGAGGCCAACGTCTGGATCTGGGGTGCCTGTTCTGTATTCGAGCTAACGCACTCGTAATTTTACGATACTATGTAGTGTTCAAAGGTTGACCACAGCGTCATCTTAAGAGAGAAAGTAAGAGTTGACAATATCGTCAACCATTTTCAAGGACAAAGTACCAATATATAGAATACACGAGAGTAACAGAGATGGGTTAAGAAAACTGACGAGTAAAACCATCGCTACATCGAACGTTGAGCAGGGACCCGGAGAGATGAAGTATTTATGACGTCACTAAAAGAAACATCAGGTGTCCGTCCACACACTTGAAAAGGAGACTTACTGTAACTGGCAGGGTCAATATGCTCGGGAAGCTCAGGAACCGCTACCTCGAACCGAGCTTGGATTTGGTTCATAACAGTCTGGTCTTCGTCTGTAGAAACAAAGGTGATGGCAAGACCCTTGGTACCAAAACGACCGGCACGACTGAATGGAAAATTAGAACTGCTGCTAGGGAACAAGTGTTGAAAATACAAACCCGACACGGTGCAAGTAACTGTCGGCATCTGGAGGAGAATCGTAGTTGATGACGATGTTGACCCGCTCAACATCGATACCCCGACCAAAAATATCGGTTGCCACAAGTATACGCTTTTCGAAAGCCTTGAACGCCGTATATCGGCTGATACTGAATCCCGGAATATGTTTAATTCAAGTGGAATCGTTCGCGAGAAAACATCGTACCGTTCTTCCTGTTGCAGGCCTGAATGGATGCTGATACTGGGGAAATTACAGGAGACTAGCAGTTTGTCGAGCTCTATCGCACGCGCGACCGACTTGACGAAGATGACGACCTGGACGTGACGGTCAGTAAAGATAGACAGCACCAGCAGAGAACTTACCTGATTGAATTCCAGAGTATCAAGCAGCTCGTTGAGTTTTCTGTTCTTCTCCTTTTCCTCGAGTTTGACATAGTGTTGCTGGAGACCATGAAGAGTTAGTTTCGTCTCGTCGTCGACAAAGATCTCTAGGGGCTGTGAAGCATAGTTAGCTTCAGTATCATTGCCAACAAAACACAAAACATACATTAGACATGAATTTTTTGCACGTTGCTCTGATTTCCTTGGCGAGTGTCGCACTGAACATCATGACTTGCTTGTGATGAGGGGTGGCTCGGAAAATTTCTTGGACGTCGCGTCGCATGTCTGGTAGGACGATGTTCTGATTAGAATTGGGCTGAGGCAGGATGCGGGAAGGATAAAAGAGTAAAAGAACCACGAAAAGAATGCAGAAGATGGCGGCAGGCAGATTGAAAGTCTTGTAGTGGGCCAGTCGACTTTTCCAGGATGATAACACTGTTCTCCTTTCGCCACCGGGAACCACTCTCAACACCTCACCCTCAGCCAAATTCGTATCCGATTCTTGGGAAAGCCGCCATCGAGAAAGGGATATGAAGAGTGAAAGACCACATGTCGGCAGTCGAAGCATCGTCCAATGTGAGACGAGCCATGATGAAGAAAGATGTGATGATGTACGTGTGGGAGGCCCAAACTCGTATATGACTAACCAAGCTGTTCCAGCATCTTGTCGCACTCGTCTAATACAAAGTGCTTTACATTCTTCGCATCCAGAACCTTGTCTCTCGCCAAAGCGTTCAAGCGGCCGGGGGTAGCAACGACGATGTGCGGGCATTTTGCTTTGTCGCGTAGAATTTCGGAGTCTTTTGAGACTGGGGTGCCTCCATAAAAGGTGCTGATTCGGACGTCGGGCATGTACTTGGCGAACCGGGTGTACTCGTTTTTGATCTGAAAGGCGAGCTCACGGGTATGGCACAGCACGAGTACTGAGACCTGGCCATTGACAGGCTCAAGCTGCTGCAGTGTGGCAAGCACAAAGACAGCAGTTTTTCCATGACCAGACTTGGCCTGACATAAGACATCCATTCCAAGGACTGCTTGTGGGATACATTCCTGTTGAACTGGATAAAAAGAAAGTGAGCTGGGTCTGGAACATTTCCTTGTCCAGGCTTACCCTCTGAAGGGTGCTCGAAACCCAGGTCACTGATAGCACGCAAAAGTTCAGGTTTCAACAGGAAATCCCTTCAGTATGTATTAGTGACTGAATGAAAGCTTTGAAAACTGCATAAATACCTGAAACCAGTCGAATGGATACCGGAAAAATTCTTTTTGTCCTTGTCGTCACCGTCTGTGCCACTTGTTGCAGTACCATTAGTAGCTGTGGCCGGAATAGGAATGTCGTGCTCGTCCTCGTAGTCGATAAGGTCTTCGTTGTCGGGTGCGCTCATTGTTGTTGAAAAAGAAAAGTAAGATGAGGTAAGGAGTCAACCAGCAGTTTGATTCTGAAAACTGAAGCTGTACATCACGTGCCAGCGGAGAGTGAAATTTTACTCCTTGACTCGAGACATCATGGACGTTGCTGACACTAGAGACGAAACAGATCTCGGCAGAGGTGAAAGAGACAGGGAACGCAGAGACCGTGATTATGATAGAAGGGACCGTGATCCAGAGCGCAGAGATCGTGACAGAAGAGAAAGCGGTATGTGGAAAAATAGCAATTCTTTCAGACTTTAACAAAAGTTTCAGCTCGTCGTCGAGGTGACCACTGGGAACCCGAGGAACGTCGAAACGGAGAAGTAGGTCTGATTCATCTCATCTGAACAACAAAGCTAATGAAAAAAAGCGACGCCGACGTTCTCGCTCTCGTTCCAGGTCGCGGAAACGATCAGCTTCGCCTCGTCGTCGAAGCAGACGTTCACGCTCTCGGAGCCCAAGATCAAGAAGTCCAAGATCACGAAGCCGTTCTAGGAGCCGGGAGCGCAAAGGTACCGAATCCTTTGCCCGCTCTCTTGGTGGTCCCATGAACGCCGACCATGAAGAGGCTGTCGAATTTGCCAAAATCAGCAAGAGAGAAAACCGTGTCTACGTCGGGAACCTCAGCTATGACGTCAGATACCGGGATCTCATGGAATTTATGCGGGGAGGTGGGTTGGGGTCTTTTGTATATTTGAGTTTGCAGTGGCGAGAAGTGCATGACATGTTTTCTCAATTCTCGGAGTGTTGTGTCTGGCTAGGCAGCAGGCTAACTGGACTGGTGTTTTAACGAGTTGTTGCGGAGGCCGATGTTCTTTTTTGTTTGGAAACCAGAGATGCTGAGAGGATATTGATGGGATTTTCTTTTTGGGATTGGCAGCTGGAGAAGTTCTATTCGCCGAAGTATTGGTCACCCCCATGGGAGTATCCAAAGGTTGCGGGTATGTGCAAAATTCTCATCATTCTGTTGTGACAAGTCTCATGTGCTTCTCAACAGAATTGTAGAATTTTCGTCTCAAGAGGATGCTCAGCGTGCAGTACGCGAACTTTCGGAAATGACCCTTCTCGGGCGTCCAGTATATATCCGTGAAGTAAGTCAACTGTCTTTCTATGGAAAATTCGAATCGCTTAGTGCCCTAATAGGATCGTGAAAATGAATCTAGGTTCGGAGCGACACCAGTTCCAGGTAAAATGGGTATGGCAATGGCTGGACAAGGCTTCAATGCCCCTCCTCCTCCACGTCCTCCTTCCCACAATCACTTTGGTCATACTAACCCTGGGAACCAACTTTACGTCGGAAACGTAAGATCGTGTTCTTTACTGCGGTTTCGGTGCTTATGGCTATTCTAGCTCCCTTACCAAGCCGGATGGCAAGACCTCAAAGACCTCTTTCGTACTGCCGGCAACATTATCCGCGCTGATATCAATATTGGGGCGGATGGACGTCCCAAAGGTTCTGGTACTGTTGTATTTGAGACAGCCAAGGACGCTCAACAAGCTATCAGTATGGTTTTGCACATCTATGTGATATCAGAGTTCATTTCTTGTTCTAGCTATGTACCATGGATTCGACTGGTATGGTCGTATTCTAGAAGTCCGAGAGGTATAAACTCAAGCCTCCGCTCCAAATGATTACTAATGCAATCTCTAGGACCGTTTCGCTGGTCTGTCTGGACCAGGTGGACGTGGCGGATTCCGCGGTGGAGGTTTCCGAGGTGGATTGCGTGGCGGTGGCTTCCGGGGCGGTTTCCGAGGTGGTATGCGTGGAGGAGGCTTTGGTGCTCCTAGCCGCGATTTCTCCAACCGAGATCTCTACGCAGACTATTCCGGACCTGATCAGCAAGGACCCGGTATGAGGATGGATGGCTTCGGCGGTGGCTTTGGTCACGGTGGGGGTATGGGCTTCCAGGGTGCTGCGGCGTACGTCGAACCCGAGCCAAGCCAGCAAATTATGGTTCGCAATGTCAGTCGCTGTTGTTGTTTTAATTTTTTGGCGTGCTTCTAACTAAATCAACCCCAGTTACCTTGGTCCACTGCAAATGAAGATCTAGTTGAGCTGTTCGAAACAACTGGTCAAGTGGAATTGGCAGAGATTCTGTTTGAAGGAACTCGTTCCAAGGGCTGTGGTGTTGTTCAATTTGCGCAGGTCGGAGAAGCTGAAACTGCTATCGGTAAGTCTCCACTGGCTCTAGCCACTGCCTCAATTTAACGCCTTGTAGCGAAATTCCAACAATACATGTATGGTGGCCGGCCTTTGGACGTCCGCTTCAATGACCGTTGGCACACTTTTACTCCTTCTGCTGCCAAGGGTGGTCAGGTCGCTCCCATTCAAGCAGATGTTTAAAATTTTAAGTTTTTCAAATGTTTTTATACGTAGTAAGTATCATATGTATTCGGTGTGGCTCGTCTATCGTATGCAGAAATTTCGTTTATATCGATAATGCGTCCGTAGCTCTTTGAACCAAATATTCGTTCCCTCCGTTCCGCAAAAAATTCAAAGACTTGAAAAGCAAATCATCAAGAAGTTCCTTCTGATTACCCATCGTGTTCATAACATATGCAACGGATAGCGCTGTAGCCCATGTTACATCGTCTACCCCAAGCCTCCTGAATTCGTCGATTGCCGCTTCGCCCACCAACAAACGGAGATCGTCGTCTAGAGGATATGACCCGTCGAAATGTTGCGCCTTGACTCGGTCGACTATTCCTGGCGTAAGTGACAAAGGTGCTGGTGATGAACTAGGACCTGTAGGGAGCAGAGGCGGAGGTAGTCGCATATGAGGGGGAGCAAATCGAGTTGGAACGAATTGGGGAGGTGGACTGTTCTCCATCTGTGTTGATATGGGAGAATGCGGTGAAGATGGTTCATTCCAATCACTCCAACCCGAGCTCCACCCAAATACAGAGCTGATTGTTGTGAACGTTTGTGCACTATTTGACGTTTCATAACCTTCGTCTGGGTCATCATTGGCGGGGGCGGATGAGACCGATGCGGCGTCGCCCGCCGGCCATTCTCCTGGCATGGCGGAAGACGGAGTCGTAAATGAGAATAGAGATCCTAGTCCGGATATGAGAGCACTCAAAGTTGAGCCCGAAACTGCGTTGGAGCCTTGACTTGACGAACGAACTGGAGGTCCCGGACTCTGGGTCCAATTGCCAAAGTTAGACGGGGGGTCGTTTCTACGTCCCAAATCACTTCTAGAATTAACCGCCACAAAGGATGTGTGTCGGCTTGCAAGCTGATACGTTTCTCCAAGGCGAATAATCGCTGCCTCGTGGAGTTCTTCGACCCTTGGAAAGGTGCCAGGGATCGGAGCATAGATGGGAAGAGGCGCTCGAAGAGTATCGTGCTCTTGGATGAGACGCCATGCTGCCAAGGTGTGTATGGTCGGTAGTCCAGTCTCTGAATTCGTCAGCTGTACCCCTCGTATAGGGACACGCCACTCGAATGGCTCCCCGGTGTCATCGAGGTTTCCACGAAGTACCACTTCCTCGGGAACACGGACCTTCTTAAGGCGAAGGATCGCATATACTGTGAAACGCAGTCCAGCATGGATATCGTCAATTTTCGTAGGCGCTTGCTGGAGCACCGGGAAGGATTTTAGACGTGTACTCCACTGAGATGAGGGAGTTGAACTAGTAGGACTCGAAAATGAGACCGAGCTTGAAGAGGAAAGTAAGTATTCATTTGAGAGCCCCCAGTCGATTGATACATTTTTGATAAAAGGCGTACGACCCGCTCGAAGCAAGCGAGCACATTTGTACATAATGCTCTCTGCTTGGTGAGCAAATAAGCATACACCATTTCCTGCCCTAGCGATTCCTTCGCACATGGCAGTTGAAACTGTATCGCCTATGCCCAGTACATAGACTCGGAGAGCGTTTGGAGCAGATGTGCTATCTGTTGCATTCTGAACCAGCCTCGTAGTACTATCGATATCATGTGACTAGTATATCCCACAGACACATTGATTAGCATTTCTTATGAGAACAGTGAAGGACATTCTTACCTCCCCGTCTGTTAAGAGAAATACAGCAGTTGCGATGCCCGAACGGCGAGAGCTTAGGACATTGTGCATGGCATCGAAAATTTCTGTCCCGCTAAAGTTGGCCTCCATCCGTTCAACCAAACTGGTCTTATGTCCATGCGTTAGAAGTTATGTAAATGTCCAGGGAGAGACATCTTACCGCGACATCTAGCATGTGTTGTGTATAAATCTGGCTTTCAGTCCAAAGATGTTCGGTGTGACTTCCAAAGCTAACCACGTTGAAGACAGTATGATTTTGTGGCAGCATACGAAGGAGCATAGCAAGGGTTCGTTTAGCAGTTTCAATACGATTACCCTGCATGCTACCACTTCTATCAACGACGAAAATATATTCTTGAGGGCGACTAGAGGACAGATTGAACTTGGGCACAACCGCTAGCTGCAATGCTAGACTAGCTTTACGATCGGGATCACCTTCTAATTCGGCAAAGCAACGAGGTGAGTCGAGCTTCTCGGCCTCTATGAGCAAAATGAAGTCCCTTTGAAGGAAGGATTTCGACCGGTACTTTATAGTGGATCTACGGCGTGAGGGCCTATTGAGATGCGTTTGGTATGGGGTTGCGGTTATGTCGTTGACATGGGTGGGACTCTCTATATTCAAGATACGACCACTTGTTTGAACGTCAATGTTAATCCTGACTCGCGTGTGCGACGATGGTTCAGAGGATCCAACAAGATCTTGAGGCAACTCGCCGTATCGTTGACCGACATGCATTGGAAGGTGAAAACGAATCTGGTCAGTGTTCTCATTCATCAAGTTCATGACATACTATAGCAGCATTTTAATAAAGAGGACGCTCGAGAAATGTGAGGATATTTACCACCAGTTTCGTTTCAACTGTCTGATGAGCTTTGATGGAGCCAATCGATATAGTGAATACTGCAGATGCAGAATAGTAAGGACTTAGTACAGTGTGCGCGGCAGAAACTGAAGGCACGAACTATCATCAGTGACCCATTTCAGCAACGAGGCTTCTCTGCCCTCTAGAACAGCCCTCTCGAATTCCTCTGTGGCTTCCTTGTTATTCCTTGAAATGCCTTTGATTATTCGTCCATCGCCTAATCGCATCTCGAATCCGCAGATGGCTGCTGATGCAGGGACCGGAAAATGATAGACGGCTTTGCTAGTAGCATGGTCGGAAGGATTAACAAATGACTGCGTCAACGTTACTCTGGCTGATACTGTTACAGTTGTTCTTGTAAGTGGCAATACTTGGGGTGTCAATAGAAACTTACCATCGACGATCAAGGTGGTGATACGGACCTCTTCGAGAGGCAGGTGAGCCAATTCACCGTTTGCTGTCCCCGCATTATGGACGATACCGCTGCCGTTTATCGACATGGGAGAAAGATGATCTGAAAAAGTAACACATCGACTCTTTAAATGGAGTCGAAGCTAATCAGCACGAGGGAGAAGGACTAAAGTTCGTAGGCAGATTTGCAGGTAGCACCTGGCTAAGGCGTGTTCTAGCTTCCACGAGGAGGTAGCGCTTGATTAGATGCGAGCTGAAAGCGAACAGGCAGATTACGGTCACATGAGCTTATCGTGATGGAATTATCCTGATTCCCTACTCCACAAGTCACAACTTTGCGCATATCCCAAGGTTTTCTAGGTTTTATTTCAAGTCTGGTGCAAAGATTCAACCACTTATTGGGATCGGCGCGTTGAAAGGCCCAAAAGAGTGGAAGACGTTGTATACTACTTAAGTAGTTTACACTGCTACAGTACTACTACTAGCGAAGGAATGGAGCTTGAAGAAAGTTACGGGTCGTTTCCTGCAAGTTTCTATCGAATTTCTAGAATCCTGGGTCTGGGGTAGATACGCCTCCAATCTCCGTGATACCATCTACGTTGAATGTAACCGACGCCCACAAGACATAGGTAACGTTGTCCCCGGATGGGGAAGGTCGGGGGCCTGGTGGCCAGTTGGGCACGGGTGGGGAGGCTCGTTGCGAGGTGCCGTGGCATTCTGCAGAAGCAACTTCTGGTCAGCACCGTAGATGTTTCTCGATATCAAGAGAGTGGGAAGTGCAAATCCATTTGAACGCCCTCCTTGCATGATGAAGTCGATGAAAATGGGTTGGTTGGCAGCAAGTGTGGAGTTGTATTTAATGGCAATACTCTACTCGAGCGTGAGATCAATTTCGGGGTGAAGGATTGATAGAGAGATGATCAAGTACCTCATTGGGTGACAGTAGGCCAGAAGGTACCGTGGTAGTCACTATACCAAAACGCGCCGCTTCTTGTGCGGAAACCATTGTGGCACCAGCAGCAGCGACAATAGCGGAAATGATAGACGAGAGATGCATTCTAGAATCTGAGAAACGATAATAAGAGGCGAGGTTTTGAGGGGTTGAGGTACACTGAGTTTATCTGAGCAAGTCGAAGGAATGGAGCGCAAACAAATGGATTCAAGGTCCTTTTATAATGCTTCAAAGCTTTTGGATTCCATACAAGTTTGCACTGCTTGTCTGTGAACAAACGTATAAAGTCTGCCTAGGGGAGACAGACTTTAGATACGGCTTCAGTTAACCGTTTGCTGACACGCTTTTTATGAGTATCCAGGGGTTTGCAATGTTGCGTATTGTTGAACGATAGGAGGTAGGATGAAGTGGGACTCGGATGCTTATATGAGATGGTGGTACTCTTACCATTTCCAGTGCATCCAAGTGCTCGGGAACCCGAGTGTAATTAGATGAAGTGTAGTCAAGGTGCAGTCACATCAGCTTGAATATCTCGCCACCCAAAATAGCCCAAAATGAGCTCAAACTGCTCAAACGACTTTGACATTGCTTCCGACTATGATACCACTTTTCTCCGTGTTGAGCGAGTGTTTCTCGAATCGTTCCGAAGCGCACAATCAGTACAATAGAGAGTTGTCCGTATAGCAGTAGTGCTAGGGCTGGAGTTATGAGCTACAGTTAGATAGGCGTAGTCAACAACAGGAAGATATTGGCCGCCTGGCGAAATGGCATCGCGTCTGACTACGATTAGTTTATCGTAGCGCAATCAGGAGATTGCAGGTTCGACCCCTGCGGTGGTCATCACCAAAAATTTAGTTTTAGGTTGTTCAGTTTTTTGCAAGTCTCTCGCAATACATGCTCTTTTGAATTAGATGGCTTGATGAAGAACAAAAACGTATGGATAAATCCTCGGTCAGGTTTATAGCATGGGAAACGGGGGTGGAAGTTTGGGCACAGGAACCTTTCGTGTGCGAAGTCTCATTCTATACATCATTAATCAACTATCTAGATAGTCCAAGAATCGAGTTCGCAGAGTTGTTTAACCAAACAATCCGCTTGACCCGCCTAGCCCTAACCCGCCCAATCCGCTCGACCCACTCCCAGAACCAGAGCCAGAGAACTTGAGCACTCCAGCCCGTGAATCTCTACCCTCCCTTGATTCCAATTCCTTGAAAGGCGACTCGGAATCGGAAACATCATGATCAAGAGCAAATGGATCAATATCAGCCTCTGCATCCCCTTCTCCTGCTACCTCCGTAACCGCCTCAACTGGTTGTTCCCATTGTGGTACCAGATCCACGGCGTCCATCCCATCCATCGCTTGATTCTGGGGAATCAGGAAGACTCAAAGGCGGACTCGCTTCGTCCATTTCATAAGGAGAATAAGGAGAAGGCGAGAAAGCGGAACTCGAAAGGGCGAACGGACGAGTTGGTGGTCCCGATGGCCCTGGTGGGGAAGGGGGATGCGGTGCTTGTGGCTGCCTCGACGGCCCAGCGACAGGAGCGGGAGCGGTAGAGCCAGGCGATGGACCAGATGCACTAGGAATATTCTTCCGTTGAGTTCGATTCTGGAGATCAAACGCTCGTGCAACCATCTCACGCCTTGATTTTCTCTCTTCGTCGTCTTCCCTTTCTTCTTCTCCTTCCCGTTCGGCGCCACTACGCTCACGTTCCCACAGCATTAAACAAACTCTCATCCCATCAACGACGTCTTTCACCAGTCCTACACAAAATATACCCACAAGAGATGTGGTTACAGCTGCGAGGAGTGCAGAGATCGGAGCTATTGAGAAAAAAACACAAATGAGATATCTTGATACCGAGACAAAAGAGACAGCACGTACCTAACTCAACCACGCCCAACGTCCTCGCTACGAACAGATACGTCAGGAGAGCAGAAGGGAGAGAAAGGGATAAGGGGGTTAGGAGGAGGAGGGTTATTGGGAGGAGCTCCGCGTAAAGTGATTCTGTCTCAGGGTCAGACCCGATAAGCAAGTCCAATTCTTCCTCTCTCCCGTTGCTTGCCCTCTTCTTCCTCGCACTCATCCCCTTCAAAGCATTCAAGCTCTCCATGAAGCTTTTTCCCGTCAATCCAACATAGATCAGTGCATATTTGCTCGTTGGTGATGTTACCATAGACAACGTAGGTAGAGATGTCGCTCTGTTGGTAATCGCGTCAATATACTCTTGGGCTTGATTTGAGTTTGCCGTCGCAGTCCTCCCCCTCCGAGACTTTCTTCCCCTCCTTGTCCTCCCTGTCTGTCCAAAATATTCTTGAACCCAATTAACAACAAACGAGCTCCCCCAAGTCAACCCATACCTCACCATCCACGTTGAACCCCACAGCACAACACGCTCAAGCGCGGCACGTAACGCAAACATCCCAGGACCCATAGCTACAGCCGAGGGCCCGCCTAATATCACCCCCGAAAGTATCGATCGTGAAACAAATCCCACCACCGGATTCGGAAGGCACGATAGCACGGCTTGGGCGAAAAGTCCCAAGAAACTAGGTAAATTCATGATGCCAGTTAACAGAACCATAATGAGAGTTGGTAGGATGATGAATCCGAGGGTAAGTACAAGACTGCAGATTAATCTCAGTGATGCTTTGAGTATGAAAAAGAGGAGGAGGAAAACATCGATTCCACCCAGGACAACTGCGGCACAGGATATAGACCCGAGGGAGGTGTGGACTGCGCGGTGAAAAGCAGAATGGAAGGTGAATGTGTTTAGTTTGAGGGAACGGGAAGGGAAGGTCCAGAAGTTGTGTGAGGGAGCGTCGGATAAAACCTGTGGCGGAGGCTCGAGATCTGCATCTGTGTCGTCTGGATCTCCTGCCTCGTCCTCAATATCCCTCGCTATTCCTACCCTTGGAACACCAAAATACCAGCCGCCAACAACACCTGCGCTCACGACTCTCAGCACGCCTCTCACAACAGCCCATGACCAGAGCCATACGATGAGTGTTGGAATCAATGAGATAGTGCCTGATATTAGCAGTCTCGCACCAAGTACACCAAACGGCATACTGCCCAGGAACAAGACAAATAACAAAAACGGGGAGAAGGCGAGGAGGAGCGGATTGGAGGAAAGGATTTGGGTGGAGAGTGTTAGGAGGAGGGGGACTGTTGTGAATTCTACTTGACCTGGGCTTGTGAAAAGACGGTATAGTCGGTAGGAGATGTATATGGCGAGAACGAGGGGGATAAGGGAAAATATTCTGAGGGTAGTTCCTGTCCCGCTCCCAAAACTAGCTCCCCAAGCCCAGACAGTACATGCTGCCAACACGATAGGTGTACCCAGGGCGCTAAGAAAGATGATTGGGTCGGAAACTCGTGACCGGAGGGATAGACGTAAAAAAAGGATGAAGAAGATATGTGTGTAGGCGGCGAGGGCGGAGAAAAGGATAAGCGGTATTAACAGAGGCAGCGTGTGCAAAAGAGTTGGGTATGGAGCGGAGTCTGAGGCTGGCGCATGTGTTGTAAATAGCAACACAAATGCAGCAATATAGCATACGGATACAGCACTTAGCCATAGTGTTGTCCATAGAGCGTCGTTATACTTTGTGCGCAAATTCAGAGTGAATTTATCGTCAGATTGCGGCAAAAGGGACTCTGTCAGGTCAACAGCGAGTGTACGAGGAAGAACACGTGGTGGTGGAGGAAGAGGCGAAGACTGTGGAAGAGATTTTGTTTTGGTACGGATTCCAGAGTGGATTAAACCAGAAGGAAGTTCAGAATCACTTTCTGACAATTCTAATTCGTCTTCCTGCTCGTCAAGTCTATTTCCCCGCCTCTGCTCCTGACTCGGCAATTGGTTCGCTAGCCATCCTCCTCCTTGCGCACTGCTCTCACTGCCGCCGATATCAGTGAGATATCCTCGTCCACTTCCTAGTAGTTCCATGTGCGGGTCATCTAGGTCGTATTCTTCTTCTTCCCTGTCTTCTATAGCCCTAGGTGATCCTGGTCTCGAATTCGCATCAGTCGTAAACGAGAAGAACATCGGATGTTCAGACTCGTGCTCTGAGCTTGCTGGACGAGTCAAATTTGCAGGAATCGTATTATTAATAAATTGAGATGCGTAGACCGCAAATGAGGATGCCATTATGTCTAGAGAATTCGAGAGTTAGTAAATGGCATGGAGAGGGGTTTGATATCCATACATTTATTTGTCAGTTTTATAGTATCACTTGCATCCGTGGCTTTTCTTTGAGCTCTGAGCTCTTAAGACTTGATAGAAGCTGTGCTTGTCGTAGTACAATCGTTTCCAAGAATGGATTATGTGGGATAAGTAGTCAACCGAAGAGCAGAGTCTGAGGCTCAGGAACCGAGGTCCGGCAGCTGTCGTCACGTGATAACTACGCGTACATCTTATCGCATTTACCAGTTAGTTACTGTGAAGTACTGACAATAGATTCTAGTAGCTGCATGCGAAGTGTTCATGTAGAGAATTAAAATCCCATAGACTATTGGCAAGGGAATGGAAATATACTATTACTAGTAGGGGTGTCGCGAGTAAAGCTATACTTGAGAGCTGGAGGATATATACATAAAGTAGTACGTATGTCCATGCGCATGAGCCATAGCACCAGGAGGGTGGAGAAGCCGGGGAAAGGGCAGGTTGTCGTGTGGCTTGATGTGGGAGAAGCGACAATTTCTTCCCCAGCTGCAGCAAGAACCGGGTCCGTATGTATCGCCGGCTGGATTACTGACCGAGGTTCAACGTTCAGTGCGTGGTCCCGAGCGAAAAACTAAATTGACGGTTGTTGGCCAGTGCGCCAGTACTATCTTGAAGCGTGTGGCATCAGCGCTTCAGCTGTAGAGGATCGCGGAGGAGGATAACCCCTAGCGCTAGATGCCGCCTTGCAATCAACGGCCGCGAACGGCGGCATGTGGATTCTCGATCTATCACGTGATCTACGCGCTTTGCTCGTTACTCGCCTCGACCTAAGTTATCTTATAAACTCGGTTTGACGACTTGCTCTGCTTTTGAAAAGCTTACATATCCCGGCTCCTACTACGATGGCATCTCTCGATGATTATGACGAATTTGGAAACTATATTGGCGCAGATCTCGACTCGGACGACTCTGACAACGAACAGCCAACCTTTGCCCCTCAGGCTTCCGGTTCAGGCGCTCCTGCGCCCTTGGACGGCTTTGACGATGAAGATATACCTATGGCTGGCCAGGAAGAAGGCTACGGTGAAGGAACATTGATGGAAGTTGACAGTGGTATGTATTCATTCTCTCGGATTCACATATCGTATCAAACTCAAGGTTCATTTTTCTCCTCTTATTCTCCTGGGTCATCCGTACAACACAGAACCTGTACACAATGCTGTCATCTTGCACGAAGACAAGCAGTACTATCCGTCCGCGTCAGACCTATACGGTGCCGATGTAGAAACCTTGGTACAAGAAGAGGATGCTCAGCCGCTTACCGAACCTATAATCGCTCCAATAAAAGTGCGAAAATGGGTTGTGGAGGAAAAGGATATGCCAGAAACGAGGTTTGACAAGGGGTGAATACCGTTCCTTTCACTTTTTTTTTTCACGCATTAAAACTATATCTCAGCTTTCTGTTGAACATGACTGCATTCCCGGAAATGATTCGAAACGTCGCTGTAGTAGGGCATCTACATCACGGAAAGACCGCATTGCTGGATATGTTGGTTTTTGAGACGCATAAATTGATCTGGGACGCGGATAAACCTGTACGTCCGTGTCTTTCCTCGCCAGTCTATTTATTGACCTATATTTTCGGTAGACACGATACACGGATACCCATATTCTATCCCGAGAACGTGAAATATCCATCAAATCATCCCCAATGTCCCTTATTCTCTCCTCAACAGCCGGAAAGTCCCACCTTGTTCATTTTATCGATACCCCCGGGCATGTTAACTTCTTGGACGAAGTCGCTTCTGCGATCAGACTGGTAGATGGTATATTACTAGTTGTGGACGTTGTCGAGGGTGTGAGTACTCAAAGTACTCAATTTTGTCATCTGACAACTTATTAGCTGGTAGCTCATGGTAGGAACAGAGGCGATTATTCGACATGCGATCCAGGAGAACGTCAAAATCACCCTCGTGGTGAACAAAATCGACCGTATTATCCTCGAACTCAGGCTTAAACCTGCTGATGCGTACTACAAAATCAAACATACCATCGAGGAGATTAATACTTTTATCTGGTTTGTGATTTAGTCTGTGTCTTGTGTGTGGTGGAACTGATAGTACACGCCGTAGTGGTATAGATCCTGACCCTGAATTGCGACTCAGTCCAGAATTGGGAAATGTGGCGTTTGCGAGTACAGATATGAACTGGTGCTTTACTCTGCGCTCGTTTGCGCAGTTGTACGCTGACTCTTACGGTGGGTATTTCTCTTTCCAAAGCAAGCATCGGACCTCAACTCTCCCGCCCTTTAGGCAAAGTCGACGTTCCTACTTTCGCCGACCGTCTCTGGGGAGACATATACTTCAACACCGACACCCGAAGATTCACTCGCAAAGCTTCCGATCCTGAACAAAACCGTTCCTTTGTTCACTTCATTATTGAACCTCTATACAAACTTTACTCGCAGGTTCTCAGTGAGGAAATGGATTCACTCAAAGTTACTGTGGAGGGACTAGGCATCAAACTGAAGCCGGTTATGTACAAGATGGATGTACGGCCATTGTTGAAGGCAATTCTGGACCAATTTTTTGGACCTGCCACTGGCTTGGTGGATGTCATCGCGGAGCATATTCCCAATCCTATAGAGGGTGCTATCAATAAGGTGGGATTATGTCTGTCCTTCTAAACTAACCCCAGGCTGAATCTTCCCTAGGTGCAAAGTACCTACAACGGTCCCCAAACGTCGGATTTGGCGGCTTCTATGCAAATGTGCGATCCTGCAGGACCAGTTATGGTACAAGTCTCCAAGCTGTACCACACAACGGACGCACAGTCCTTCCGTGCTTTTGGGCGAGTGCTCAGCGGTACTCTAAAAAAGGGAATGGAAATCAAAGTCCTTGGTGAAGGGTTTTCACCCGAAGATGAGGAGGATATGATGAAGGCCACCGTAGAAGATCTCTGGATTAGTCAAGCACGGTGAGCGCTTATGAGCATCGTTCTAAGAAGTATATGACGATCCACGCAGGTACTTTATACCCACCGACGAGATTCCCGCTGGCAACCTTGTCCTTATCGGAGGCGTAGACGCCTCAATATCGAAAACGGCCACCCTTGCATCTGTAGGCTACACTGACGACCTGTATACTTTCCGCCCCATAAAACACATGACCGAATCTGTCCTCAAAATTGCCATTGAACCCATCGCTCCTTCCGAATTACCCAAAATGCTTTCTGGCTTACGGTCGATCAATAAATCCTACCCCCTTGTTTCGACAAAGGTAGAGGAAAGTGGTGAGCATGTTGTCATCGGGACAGGGGAGTTGTATCTGGATTGTGTGATGCACGATCTTAGAAAGTTGTTTTC
Organism: Rhodocollybia butyracea; assembly: GCA_015501585.1. NCBI lineage: Eukaryota > Fungi > Basidiomycota > Agaricomycetes > Agaricales > Omphalotaceae > Rhodocollybia > Rhodocollybia butyracea. Next base: position 123,581 of record JADNRY010000022.1, read on the forward strand.
GGAGATCGAGATCAAGGTATCAGACCCGGTGACAAAGTTCTGCGAGACTGTATTGGAGACCAGCGCGTTGAAGTGCTATGCGGATACGCCGAATAAAAAGTATGTGCTTTGGAAGCTATTGGGACTGACTTTTGATTTATCTGTTAAACAGGAACAAACTTACCATGATTGCAGAACCAATGGAAAAAGGCCTTGCGGAGGACATCGAGCGCGGTCGAATAAACATGCGTATGACAGCCAAAGATCGAGGAAAATTTTTGCAAGAAAAATATCAATGGGACTTGCTTGCCTCGAGATCGATATGGGCTTTTGGTCCAGACGAAAACGGGCCCAACGTTTTGCTTGATGATACTTTACCTTCACAAATTGACAAAAAGCTGCTAGGGACGGTGAAGGAGCATGTGAAGCAGGGGTTCCAGTGGGGTGCGAGAGAGGGTCCGTTGTGCGATGAACGTACGCTTGATCAATTTGTTACTTTGTTTTCGCCTTTGCTTAATATCCGCTCGTAGCCATGAGGAACGTCAAATTCAGACTTTTAGATGCGAGTCTTGCGCAAGAACCCATCTTTCGTGGTGGTGGGCAAATAGTACCCACTGCTCGACGTGTTTGCTACTCTTCGTTTCTGATGGTAAATCCCTTGTCTTTCCGACAAATTCAAACTGACCCACTCTTTCCCCACCAGGCGACCCCCCGTCTCATGGAGCCAGTCTACTACGTCGAGGTTCAAACTCCAGCTGACTGCGTATCAGCGGTCTACACCGTCCTTGCCCGTCGTCGTGGTCACGTCACGCAAGACATAGCCAAAGCTGGATCACCACTGTATACAGTAAAAGCTTTGATTCCGGTCATCGATGCGAATGGGTTCGAGACAGATTTGAGGACTGCAACTCAAGGACAGGCGTTTTGCCTGCAAGTATTTGATCACTGGTCTATTGTGCCGGGTACGTGGCAAGCTGTCTTCTCTTCTTTTCACTGATACCTTTTGAAAAGGTGATCCTACTGATACCAGTATCAAGCTTCGTCCGTTGGAACCTGCCTCTGGGCAAGCGCTGGCCAGAGACTTGGTCCTGAAAACTCGTCGGCGAAAGGGATTGGGAGACCAGATCGCGGTGTCGAAGTATCTTGACGATGAATTTGTGGTATGTTCGCTCGTTCTATCATGCGTCCGTCGCTCACTCGTTTGGCTACTTCTAGTTGGCATTATCTGCATCTGGGCATGCTGATTTACTAGGCTGATATGTTGTAAAAGTAGATGTACATCTTTAATAATATGTTTTCTTCTTCGAGTTCTGGTAAAAGTAAGAATAGGGGGTGGATACCTAGTGGGCAAATAGCGGTTACAAAGTCTCAAAACTTTCGGCGCCGCGCGTGATGGCGGTCCGGGGTAAGGCATGTGTTTTTCTGCGGGGTCGTGTACACTCTGTCACATTCCTAGTAGTTCGTCCCAAGTGCTGCACAACGAACTACTAGGAATTGCAAATAAAAGGCAGCGGAAGTTTCATCATACGGTTCGGAGCAAGCCGGGATATGCGCTATGCAGGCCAGCGCCACTAATAACTAGTGTTCAAGTCTTTTCCAAGTTGTCACGTTTTTACTCCCCCGATTCCTTCGCCCAAATCTAAGAACAGCTTTGTTTTCTACTTCTACTATCATGCCCATCCAAACTCCCTACGTTACTCCTCATATTCTGCACAAGAATTACGCTCAGTCTTCCGATGCCGAGCTTTACTCTAATCGTTGGTGTTCTTACCTGATCGCTCAATGATTTCACTGATAATCTACTAGTCATCGGCAAAGAGCTCGAGTTTTTCTCTCAAGCTGGCTTCGATATGGACAAAATCTATCTGAAGCGTAATGCTCCGGTCGCTCAGCTTTACGAAGACGCTATTCGTAACGAAGGGGCAATCCTTTCATCCTCTGGTGCTCTTATCAACTTTTCTGGTAAGAAAACCGGCAGAAGTCCAAAAGACAAGCGTATAGTGTACGAGGATACCTCCAAGGACGATATTTGGTGGGGTTCTGTCAACATCAAGCTCGACGAACGTATGTCGTGTGATGTTTTCTTGGTTTTAACTCATCCCTCTCTTAGACACTTTTGAAATTAACCGCGAGCGTGCCATCGATTATCTCAACACGCGCGACAACGTCTACGTCTTCGATGGTTTCGCTGGTGTGAGTATTACCCCAATTTACCTCACATCTCAAGGCTGACGCCCCTATCTAGTGGGATCCCAAGTACAGAATTAAAGTCCGTGTCATTTGTGCAAGGGCATACCATGCTCTGTTTATGGCTCGTCATTTATATTCCCTTTCGGATCTTCTTTCTCATTGAATTATTCATTATAGAATAACATGCTCATCCGACCAACGGAAGAAGAGCTCGTCAACTTTGGCGAGCCCGACTTCACCATTTACAATGCTGGTCAGTTCCCCGCTAACCGTTTCACCAACGGCATGTCCTCCACAACATCCGTCGAAGTCAACTTCAAGCGAATGGAGATGGTCATTCTCGGAACGGAATATGCTGGCGAAATGAAAAAAGGCGTTTTCAGCGTCATGGTTCGTATATCCGTCCATCTTTTCCCACACCTATCTAAACATCCATTCTAGCACTATCTCCAGCCCGTAAAATTTGGTCAACTCTCTCTCCACTCCTCTGCCAATGTCGGCATCAAGGAAAATGATGTCACCCTCTTCTTCGGTCTTTCTGGAACCGGAAAGACTACTCTCTCGGCTGATCCTAATCGATTGCTTATTGGTGATGACGAGCACGTCTGGTCTGATACCGGTGTTTTCAATATCGAGGGTGGTTGCTACGCCAAATGCATCAACCTCTCGGCCGAGAAGGAACCTGAGATCTTCAACGCTATCCGCTTCGGCTCTATCCTTGAGAATGTTGTCTACAATCCTCTTAACCGGTCACCCGACTACGACGATGTTTCGATTACCGAGAACACTCGTTGCGCATATCCTATCGAATTCATCCCAAATGCTCAAATTCCTTGTGTCGTCAACCGTCAGCCCAGTAACATCATCATGCTAACTTGCGATGCGTTCGGTGTCCTTCCACCTGTGTCAAAACTCACACCAGAACAGGCCAGCTACCACTTTTTGGCTGGCTATACTTCTAAAACTCCTGGAACCGAAGATGGTGTTCTTGAGCCCATTCCTACCTTCTCCACTTGCTACAGTGCACCCTTCATCATCCTTCACGTACGTCTTTTTTGTGTTTACGATAGGCTCGTACTGATGTTCCATATGTTCAGCCATCCCGATATGCTTCGATGCTTGCCGAGCGCATGTCCAAGCACAACGTCGACTGCTGGCTCGTCAACACTGGATGGGCTGGCGGAAAGTTTGGTGTTGGCAAGCGTTGTCCGCTCAAATACACTCGCAAGATCATCGACTCTATACACAATGGTTCCCTCGCGAAGACCCTCGCAGCAGGCAAGCACGAGAACTTTGGCACGTTTAACCTCACCATCCCAACTGAAATTGAGGGTGTTCCACGGGAACTGCTCAACCCGGAGATTGCTTGGCCAGATAAGGAGGCGCTCAACCGGGAGGTCAAGAAGCTTGCAGGAATGTTCGTAAAGGCGTTCAAGCTCTACGAGACGGATGTTGATGCAAAGGTGATGAAGGCTGGACCCTCAGCGTAACCTCTGCATATACATAAATCCCTGCACGTATATCTATGTCGCTGTTTTGGTTTACAAACATTACTTATTACATGGATATAAAACTGTATACATTATTAGCGAAGGACTGAATGTGATCGGTATGACGATAACTTCGGCATTACTTATAACCGCGGCATATATTTATGTCCTCAAATTTTTGTTACTGATCAACCGTGTTGTATAAACGTTCCTTAAAGTGCGTCTGTGGGGCACAGGTATAAAGTCCAAGGGCGAATATATCGCATTCAAGTGCTTGGAACTTGCCTCACCACTCATGGCCACAGTATATCCCTTCTGGTGAGCCCTTATAGCTACCCTCGGTGAATTTATGTGAATTGCTGTTTTTGCAGGCTCGGAGGTTAGTCAAGACAATGTATACCAGAGAATTTGACCTTTTCATCGTAGTTCCCAATAGGAGTCGCGGCGTCCCGTACGTTTCATTACCAAGGTCAAAGATTTTCACTGATTTGCTTTATAGTGGCCTCGTGCTGTACCCATCCTCTAGACTTGACCAAAGTGTCAGTTGACGCCCTTCGCGAAATGCTATTCCGTCGTCTAATTCATCATTTTCAGTCGGATGCAAACCATCAAGGCGGCCCCAGGAGCCAAGCTGCCATCCATGTTCTTTGTCCTCCGCAAATCCATCGTGCAACAAGGTCTTCGCGGCGTCTACACTGGGCTTACAGCTTCGTTACTACGGCAGATGTCGTATTCTCTGGTGCGTATTGGGACCTACGAAGAACTGAAGCGGCGGTTATCGCAAAACGGCAAGCCATCGTCTGCGCAACTGCTTGCAGCAGCATCTCTAGCCGGAGGATTGGGCGGTGTGGCTGGCAATCCTGCCGATATTCTACTAGTCCGAATGACAAGCGATGTCATAAAACCACAGGAACACCGATTCAACTATTCAAACGCGGTATCTGGTCTTATGAGTCTTGCTAAACAGGAAGGTGTGAAGGGTATGACGAGGGGTTTGGGAACGAATGTTGTAAGTCGCGTTTTTGCTCGAGTTTTGCTACACGCTCATGCTTTCGATCACACAGGCTAGAGCAATGCTAATGAATGTGAGCAAACCTTAGACCATTTGTATTCGCACCTAACCATCCTCATTGTTTAGGCGTCTCAAGTTTGCTCGTATGTTACTTGTGACCTCTTGTTTGAACAGGAAGTAACCAGATTTTTCTAGATACGATCTATTCAAGTCTGCCCTCATGCATAAAACAATACCTGTACTGGAATATCAGTTGAAAGACAACATTGCGTTGCATATACTTTCTAGTCTTCTTGCAGGCACCTTTGCGACCAGTTCGTAGTATCACGCACGTTTCTACCATTGTTCACACTCATCTACCTATGCAGCTGTTTGTTCGCCTGCGGATGTGCTCCGCACACGGGTAATGACATCGGTATGTTTTTCTCGACCATACTTGGTAGTTTGCCTCTGACAATGTTATCTAGACCTCTAACGACTCGGTGTTCCATATTTTGCAAACCTCGTTACAAAAGGAAGGACCGAAATTTTTGTTTAAAGGCTGGACACCGGCGTTCTTCCGTCTTGGGCCCAATACCGTTCTACTGTTTGTTTTCTTTGAGGTAATTGTTTTCTTTACCGCGCCTCGTCCCATCTTACGCCCAGCGTCTCATAGCAACTGAAGAAAGGATGGAGTGCTCTGCAGCTTGATTGATCTAGATGTTATTTATCCTTATACAGACTACTAGTATATCCGGGACCAGGTCTATCTGGTTGTAATTACGTAGATATTTAAAAGCAGACTCTTTGCTAGTCTTAGATAGACACAACATTCTATTATATGTATCGATATCTTTGTCTTTGTCAAGTGACCGTGCATGATGGAGGGTGCCTAAATGCCTCAAATCCCGGCCATCATTTTACATAGGCGGCAAGTAAGTGCTTGTTGTTTTTCCTGATGGAGGCTTTCCAGTTATTGTCAGGAGGCGTCCAGTTCAACAAGAACAAGTTCAAAAAGGATGTAGAATTATTTAATGTATGTCTTTATCTGAAATCAAATACTCAACTGACGTTTTCTAGGGAAAATCACAAACACAACATGAGCACAAACCAGCTGAATTTCCTGCATCGCTCGACTTTTTCAAATATGCAGATGGAAAAAGAAAACCAGCTGTAGCCAAGTTAGACGGCAGTGAAAGGCCAGAGAAGAAGAGAAAGGTCGAGGAGGAGCAAGACTTAGAGATTCCTCAGCAACGCCATCGCGTGACTACAAAGGGCTCTAATATCCCAGACTCTGCTGAATCGTTCGAGGCATTGCGAGATCGTTATCATCTCTCCTCGCAAATCATGTCCAACTTGTCCAAGAATGACTATCATCATCCTACTGCTATTCAGTCTTATGGCATTCCGATACTACTCGAGGTATTTAGGACTGTTTTATCAACTAACCTATGCTCACCAGTCATTTCAGTCCCGAGATCTCGCCGCCATCTCTCCCACTGGCACTGGTAAAACTATTTCTTATATCCTACCCACTCTCGCATCCCTCCGTGCTCCAGCCACAAGTGCTGACTCGGACTCCGGTCTTGGTGTCAGGGCTATCATCCTAGTACCTACACGAGAACTGGCACACCAAATTCACAACGAATGTCTCAAGCTTGCCCAGGGACGCAAGTGGAAAATCATTCTTTTCAGCAAAGCCACTGCCAATACCTTGTCAGACAAAACCGTCAGAGATAAAGTAGGTGAGTAGCCTCACCCTATACCGGAAGTACGCCTAACCCAACTGTTTTAGATATAATCGTCACTACGCCGCTGCGTCTGGTTTCCTCATTGCAGTCGGGGTCATTGTCTTTGAGCAAGTGAGCGCTATGCACAATTCTTCTCATCCAAGGCTCAATGCTGTTCAGTGTTCGGCATCTCATTTTCGACGAGGCAGATCGAATGTTGGATAAGGAATTTTTGCCTCAGATAGAAGAAATCGTAGCTGCATGTACCCATCCAAGCCTTCAGAAGGCGGTATTCAGTGCCACCCTTCCAGCAAACGCTGAAAAAATTGCAATGGATATGCTCCAGGATCCCGTCCGCGTAGTTGTCGGCTTAAAGTGCGTCCGCTTGGCATTGTGTTCGACCTCATTCTCATACTACTCTAGAGACACCCCTCTCCCTCTCATCGCCCAGACTCTCACATATGTTGCTGATGACGGTTCCAAACTTCCTAGTCTCCTTACGTATTTCTCACAGCCCTATAACCCACCTGTCCTCATATTCACTTCGACTCAACCACGTGCATCTTCTCTAGCTGAGGAACTTGTACTGAACGGAATCTCAAACGTCGACTGCTTACACGCGGGCATGTCCAAAAAGGAGCGAGAGGATGCAGTCACTCGTATGCGCAAAGGCGAAAGTTGGGTCATGGTCAGCACAGAGGTCATGGCTCGTGGAATGGATTTCAAGGGTATCCGAGAAGTCATCAACTACGATTTTCCAACAACCGTCCAAAGCTACATCCATAGAATTGGCAAGTGCTCCATTGATGTTGCAATGTTTGCTAAATCGCGATTACAGGTCGAACCGGAAGAGCGGGTCGCTCTGGAAAAGCAGTCACATTCTTTACAGACGACGACGGTCCATATCTCAAATCGTACGCTTACCTATTGCCTTTTCGATGACTTGTTTTGCTCAATCCCTGCATTTTTCTCAAGCATCGCTAATGTTATCATGCAATCAGGACAATCAGTTCCCGAATGGATCACTAAATTGCCAAAGCCGTCGAAAATGAAACGAAAGCAGATGGGAAAAACGAAGCGTGCCGAAATGGTCAATGCTGCACGAAAAATAGGTCGTAGTGACGCGTTGAAGAAGCGGTAAGTGGTCTGTTTCTGACTTTGTCCCATCTTATAACAACGTGCAGAGAAATGATTGCTGGATCGAAACGGCGGAAATCCAAAGAGGATGTGACTCAGGGAAAGAAATCCGATCCATGACCCTTGGAAGTCTGTGCGACCGCCGATTGACTCCTCACTGCCCATCTAGTCATATGATCCATCTCTTGCTTTCCTTGTATCACTATCAGTTTCTTATAGACAATATATGGTACGCTAGCTGATTATTAGTGAATGAATTGCAAAGCTACAACTCAGTCTGCTATACATACGTGCTTTCGAAGACAATGAGAGTATTGAGTATTTTTCCTTTACATACTTGTAAATCACTGATCTTACCGGATTGACCATTGATATCAATTATCCCACAGAACAGACATGCCTCGCGACTTCTGTGAATAGATGAATACATTGTGAATGTCTCCGTTGATTGTGCTTGCCTGAAACGGATATGTTCTGTGACTTCGATGCATTGAGGCAAACACGACGTGATATTAGCGAGGGGTGAACGTCCGACGGCCCATTTTTGGTAGAATGCGTTCAGTAGAAAAGGCGATGGGCGGTTGGGTGTTCCCCACTCAGCCCCAACGAGCCTCACAGTGCTTTGGGTTTATAGCACATCTTCCATTATATTCTCTATACATCTAAATCTTTTTCCGACATTATGCCAGCTCGCAGAATTGAACATTCTCCTCGTCGATCCCGTCGGCTATCGTACCAGAGCCCCAAACGTTATGATGGTGAGTTACGGTTGCCGATAGTTAATCTAATAATGATCCTCACTTCCACGCAGAAGATGGTTTTGAAGTCTTTGACGATGACGTCTTTCGGTGCCCTTCCGAACCCGCCTCGGTCAACAGTTATGCATCAAGTTCGCCTCCACCCCCTGCTCCATCTCGCGACATTGCATTCCACCCTACCTCTCACTCACATTCGAAACGAAAAGGCGATGATCACATAAAACGTCCGAAGAACGCCTTCATAATGTACCGCAGTGCATGGTGTACCGAAAATAAAGACCAACCTGACGCCGAGAAGGACCACCGAAAAGTTAGCCGTATGCTCGGCGCGCAATGGAAACTACTCTCGAAAGCTGAACAAGAGCCTTACAGGAGGATGGCGGAGGCGGAGGCGAGGGAGCACGCGTTGATGTATCCGGGATACAAATACAAACCCACTTCGCGAGGGAAGCGGTCTGCAAAGTGGGCTGGGAGGAAGGCGTTCAGGGATACTCGCGCAGACCAGGAAAAATGTGACAGGATCGTTAGAGAGCTTTTCATCATAAAGTCTCCCGCTATCAAGCCCAAAATTGAAGCTTCTGCTTCGCCTGACCTCGTATCGTCGCCCATCCCATCCCAGCCGCCTTCCGCCGACGATGAACTTGTCTACCCCGCCGATGAGTTTGTCCCCACCGAAGACATTCCATATCTCGACTTGGATGCGTCTGAAGAATCAAAGGTGCACCCTGTTGTTACTCTTCTCGCTTTCGCCAACATACTGACATCGGTTTCTTTCTAGGCATGTTCATTTACCACTAAAGCCCAAACCGAAAACGCCTACCATTGGGACACCACGGCGAATGATTCCCATCTTGGATTTCCCGGACCGATTGAGCCTTGTAATCTTGAGCCATCGTTCTCCACCGACTTTTTAGGATACAGCGAGCACGAACCTTGCTTCTTCCATGCACCCTCGCCACCTCTCTCTCTGCTCTCCGATGCAGAATTTCGCATGTCCGGCTTCGATCGTTACTCGGATATCGTCCAGTGTCCTGCATCTCCTGCATCGGACCCATCAGGCGCCTTCGCACAGTTTGAGGCCTCATACATAGACTACGACCTGGATGCCTGATTTTTCTTTAGTTACGCCGCCTTCTTCATTTGTACTAGTAGCATTCTTCGCATTGGCATTGAGATGACACTTGAAGTGTTGTAGACTAAATTCATTTACATTTGTATATTTCGCGCACCAATAACGACGATTTTTTCTATACGGTGCCAAAGGTGCCATCGTAATCCAAAGCTGCCCAGCTATTCAGGACGCAGTCTGTCAGTTGAAATCAAATGTTAGCATAGTTGATCTTGCTATCTAAACTGTGGGGTTTACCTCCTTGTTCCTTTGTTGTTCCTCAAGCTCAGCCCGGCGCCCGTAATCTCGTCACAAAAGCTGTTTTCAAGACCAGCTGCACATTTAAAAAAAATCGTAACACGAAATGTGATTCCTGACTGGGAATCAGGTTAGCAAAGAGGATAGAGCCAAGTTCACAGTAAACGATTAAACGATTATTAGCCAGTTACGCGATCACGCTTTGATCTTTAATGGACCGCATTGCGTCAACTTCAAGTTTGATAAATAGGACCGTGCTAGGAAATTAAGCAGAGACATGACTGCTAATTAGTATGTTCATATTATATAGCTTTGTTATAATATCGCTCAAAGCATCGCAGATATATCGAGCGTGTCTATTTGTTTTTTCGTGCCCTCTTGCTCGCGGGTTCATTGAGCTCATTAACCGCAAGGTTCCCTGACGAATACTGCTCTTTCAACCATACTGTACATTCTTCTTTCGATCCGTCCGGGTATTCAAGTTGCCATTCGATAACGCGTGCAAGCACTACACCTGTCCAAGGACCGCCTTTTGCATTCAGGATTGCGCCTACTTCTCCGCCCTTCAAGACGCATCAGCAAGTTTATATAGATAACAGAATGGACATACATCTAGCAAAGGCTTAGCTTCGACAGTGGATGGTAAGCCTAGCTCTTCGGCTTGCTGAACAAAAGAATTGTACACGTTGATCCTTTCAGATGCTGCTGATACTGTGAAAGAGAACGTTACTCGGTGGCTCGAAGAACTGTACAACAGTATATTACCATTCAAGCCTTGGTCGAGGTTGTCGCAGCATTCTATCAGTTCTTGGATTAACGAGAACAGCAAGGAACTACTCCAATGTGATCCTGTGTGTGGATTGTGAACGGCCTTCTCCCGAAGCATCAGACCTGTTTTCATCCTCGAAACTAGAAAATGATTTTGAGCAAGTATGGTACTCACCGATGGCTACCCGTTTAGAGGGCTGCTTGAACTTGTCACGCATCAAATCAGGGTTTCTTAGAAGCTCAGAAGCAGCGAAAAGAGCAGGAATTCCGTCAAGGTAATGATTCTGCGTTCCCAGCTTTAGAGATTCTCGGATCACGTATGTTACAGCTGGGAATTCTTTCTGTTTCCGATCTTTGTAGTTGATACCAAGATAAGGCGTGAGCGTCGCGGCGAGGTAAAGTCGGTCTGTGCAAGTGGAATCCGTATGTATAGCACTCAAGAGAAGAGGATGCAGTGGGGTTAACTTTGTTTCGGAGAGAAGAAGCAGCCTCAAAATCGAGACAGCTTTCAGGGAATCAATTTTTGGGCCAACAGGTCGAGAAAACGTTGATGTAACTTCGAGTGGAATGACTGAGAAGATGGAGTCGAACAACGACAACTCATGAATGAGACTGACAGCACGCACGGGATCCCTCCCTATATTCCAGAACGATTAAAATATTGATACAAGTGCATCAAAAACACGCCGACCTTTCATCATCTTAGTCAATTCCATTCCAGCCCTCTCTCTAGCCACCTTTGATACGAGGGCTTCCTGAATCTCGGGATCCTTCACCGCGTTTTCCAGCTCAGGGACTAAACGGAAGCCGAACCGACTCGCGAAGCGAATGCATCTAATAACCCTCAGTGGATCATCCAAAAAAGTTTCTCTCGGAGGCAGCGGGGTCCGGATTATTCCATTGCGAAGGTCATCCAGTCCCTGAATCGTGTTGAGTTATTGCAATAATTATCGTAGAAACCAGGAAAATCACCCGTTCTGTGAAATCTTCCACCTTATGCGTATGCACGTTATAAAACAGAGCGTTGATGGTCATATCCCTCCTTGATGCATCTTGTACGGGAGTTCCGAACGTCTAAAGAAAACTCGGTTTGCACGACCTAGATCGATTGGACAACTCTTACCACCCCAGTCGGAATGCGACTATTGGAAGCATACTCTTCGCTACGTAGATTTACTAAATCAAGCTCGAGCCCAAACATCTTGAATGTGGCCGTCTCTAGATGTTTTGACTGATCTGGATTTTGTGCGATTTTGCTTATGGTTCCGACCTTGATATTTTGACTATTAGCGTATTCAGCCAGATGTTCAGCAAAAGCTAGGCCCATGATATCGCTCAACGCCACGTCGATATCATTACTCTGAGAACCTAAGAGCTGGAAGAAAGTCAGTCTAGTCCCGATTGCAATTCCAAGTCAACTGACTTTATCTCGAACCCATCCCCCTGCAATTCTACAAGCAGTAGAAATTCCTTTTTCCGTCTGAAGATTATCCCTGCATTTATCTAGCAATGAGCAGATATTTTCTTCAGTTTCCGTCAACTCGATTTGCATTTCGGTGGGTGGCATAACACGGTCCATGGCAACATTTTTCAGGGATATAAAGCCCATATTGCTATGAATAAAATTTCGAAGAGGGGGAAGAGTATAAGCAGAGAAACGGTTCAGAAGAAACATTCATTTAGATTGATCGTGTCGAAATTATGTAACTAAAGACTCAAACTCTTCTCTTTCTGCCACGATGAGCGGTCTTGCCGACGAACTTCTCGCTGATCTCGATGGTCTTTCCGACGACGGAGGTGACTACAATGAGGAAGAAAATAATGAGAACGATGCTGGGCCTTCAACAGACGCGGTCCGGAAACGGAAAGCCGAAGGCTCTGGGGATGAGATGTCCGAGGACGAGGCAGGAGAGGCGGAAGAAAAGCAAGGCGTCGAAGGAATGGTTCTCGCAGGCGGAATAAGGCCTGCAGAGGAACTGGATGCCGAGGATGTGCAAGCTATGGATCTTGGAGGCATAGAGGATGTTAGCAAAATTGCTAAACTCCAAGGAAGCAAGAAAATGCTGGATATCTTGAAGGTCAGTTGTACCTTCGTATTCATAGGCCTCCTTACGACCTGCCTTCTTCAGGATATTGAAAAGTATCAAGTCAGTCCAAGTTCTGCGGAAGTTATGGCACTTCCTGCCCACATGAACCCAGAATACAACGTTATTGTTCAGGCCAATAATCTTTCGGTTGATGTTGATAATGAAATTCTACTTGTGCACAAGGCAAATTCACTGTCAGTTATTTTCCTCTATATGCGTTCTGAAATGCTTCTGCTTCTCAATTAGTTTATTCGGGATCACTATTCACCAAAGTTTCCTGAGCTTGAGCAACTTGTGACAGACCCAACAATGTTCATCCGCTCAGTAAGGGCCCTTGGAAATACTGAGGTATGCTATTTACTCTCCGATATCTGAATCCCTCCAACGTATCAACCCAGGATCTCACCAAAGTCGATTTGGCTGGCGTTTTGCCTCCTGCTATTATTATGAGTGTTGTCGTTACAGCTACCACCACGTCAGGTCGTCAACTCAAAAATGCGGAGTGGGAGGCAATAAATCGTGCCTGTGACCTTGCCGACCATCTGGAGGAAGCTCGTAAAAAGGTATGTTGGCCGACATCTGACATCTCTGTTGCTGATGATACCTCAGATTTTCCTTTATGTTAGTTCTAGAATGAACGTTCTCGCCCCTAATCTATCTGCTATCGTCGGTACTACCACAGCAGCCAAACTTCTAGGTGTCGCTGGTGGACTGGGTGGGATCTCCAAGATGCCTGCCTGTAATGTTCAAGTTTGTCAACTGTCTGTTCACTTGTTGGACTTACACTTACCTTTCTATACCTCAGCTCCTCGGAGCGCAAAAGAAGATCGCAGCTGGATTTTCATCGGTGACGCAACGACGCCATACTGGCTTCATCTTCCAATCTGAAATAGTTACGCAAACGCCTCCCGAATACCAGCTCAAAGTACAACGTACAGTCGGAGCAAAGGCTGTTCTTGCTGCTCGTATGGACTTGGAACGCCAGAGGCGAGACGGTAAGTCCACCAACGTTATCCACTAACAACATGAACACCTTTGCTAAACTGACTACAGGTTCATATGGGGATCAGCTTCGGGAGAAGATTTTGAAACATGTCGATAGGCTTGCTGCACCACCTCCGGCCAAAGTGGTTAAGGCGTTGCCTATTCCCAATGACGGACCCAAGAAACGACGTGGAGGAAAGCGGTAAGAGTTTTTGACCTACATTCAATGAGCATATTGGTTGATTCCTTTCATAGTGCTCGTAAAGCAAAAGAAGCCTATGCTCAAACGGAGCTAGGCAAATTGCAGAACCGTATGGCGTTTGGCGAGGCGGAAGAAGAAGTGGGAGCATTTGACCAAACCAAGGGTCTGGGTATGATCGGTTCTGGAAAGGTCAGAGCAGGCGCAGGAGATTCCAGAAACAAAGGTACATCCCCACTTCTATTTTTCGTTTATTTCTCTCACTTTCAACGTGTAGCCAAGATGTCCCGGGTCAACAAGTTGCGCACGGCCGCCCTCTCGAGAGCTGCTCAAACTGGTGTTTCTGGTACGCAGACTTCGGGGACTGCTACTTCGCTCAGCGTTACTCCTGCCCAAGGTTCGTTCTCATTGTCTCTCTCTGGCAGTTTTGCTCATTTATTACTTAGGTTTCGAGTTGACTAACCGTGCCGCTGCTGCGCAGCGAGTAAAGGAGGCAAATGAGCGTTGGTTTGCTGCAGGAAGTTTTTCCTTTGTTGGCCAGAAAGGAGCGTGATGACCAGGAGGCCTGCTTTGTTACACCTTATTAATGTTCGGCGAAAAAGTCCCCTCAAAATTGAAATATAAATATAAGCTTGTGCGCTGGTCCGAAAAGCCATCCACAGCCGGATGATCCACATTAGAACGTTGCTCGCGTGAATTTTTTGTTTTCTTCGTCCACAATGGATTATAGCGTGTGTACTACTGGCATCGTACTGTTAACGGTGTAGCGATCATTCGTGTATCAACTTTGAAGATACTAGATGTTCCAGCCAGCTGGCATAGTACTTGAATGAAGTTACTTCACATACTTAACCCTAGGTTAGGGCAATTAGCTTACCAATCAGTGAAAGCAACAGTTAGACGCCGGTTGGTCTTTTCCTCGCTGCCCCTCGTCGACGAGCTTCGCTATCTCGCTATCTTACCCCGTAAACCCTGTCGTATTTCAGTTTAACCCATGGGGAATATAGCTAGCTGCTGTGACTCTTGCTGTTCGTGTCTCCTCAACTCGCTGTTATATCTCTATTTCCGTGGCGTATCTCATTCTCGTTCAAATTTCTAGTTGGATCGCGCAGGTCTCAAGCTTACGAACCTTTGCTGCTGGAGAACGAGCGAGAAGCAGTGGCAGATCTTCTTCAGTATCTTGAGAGTAAGCTTTACTTTTTTCGTTGAATGAACTCAAATCATAGATTCTCACTATAGACCGAACGACTACCAACTTTTTCTCCGGCTCTCCCCTCTCCGCGTTAACAACACTCTCCTTTTCTGACAATGTGGACCTGCAGCGCAGTGCGGCGTTGGCTTTTGCCGAAATTACCGAAAAAGAAGTGCGTCCCGTTGGACGGGACACTCTCGACCCTATACTTTTTCTGTTGAGCAGTCACGATACCGAAGTTCAGCGAGCGGCTAGTGCAGCTTTGGGAAATTTGGCGGTGAACAGTACGTTTTTTTTTACCTCGGCCTCCGCATGGTT
Organism: Rhodocollybia butyracea; assembly: GCA_015501585.1. NCBI lineage: Eukaryota > Fungi > Basidiomycota > Agaricomycetes > Agaricales > Omphalotaceae > Rhodocollybia > Rhodocollybia butyracea. Next base: position 138,770 of record JADNRY010000022.1, read on the forward strand.
CTAAAGCTTCTACAGCTGACAACAAGCTTTTGATCGTTAAACTCGGCGGCCTGGAACCTCTAATTCGCCAAATGCTCAGTCCAAACGTCGAGGTACAATGCAATGCTGTGGGATGTGTCACAAACCTCGCAACTCACGGTAAGCATCTCCAAAGTTTGTTTGCCAAGAATGACTTCAATTGAAGCGTTATAGATGACAACAAAACAAAGATCGCAAAGTCTGGTGCTTTGGTTCCTCTCACTCGATTGGCCCGTTCAAAGGATATGCGCGTGCAGAGAAATGCAACCGGTGCACTCCTTAACATGACCCACTCTGGTGAATATATTTTTGGCTCCTCCTGATATTCCTAGTTTTATAACGGATGTACAGATGAGAATCGTCAACAGCTTGTTAACGCTGGTGCCATTCCTGTGTTGGTGAGCTTACTCAACTCACCCGACACCGATGTGCAGTACTATTGTACAACTGCATTAAGCAATATTGCCGTTGATGGTGGGTTTTTTCTCGAATTTTCCCTCAACAGACTCACCATGCAACGTTCGTTCGTAGGAGCAAACAGGAAAAAGCTGGCACAAAGTGAACCTAAGTTGGTTACAAGTCTCGTAATGTTGATGGATAGTCCGAGCTTGAAAGTTCAATGTCAGGCTGCTCTTGCTCTGCGTAATCTTGCCAGTGATGGTAAGCCGCCGCATTGGGTCGACTTCTCATTTTTAATGCTAATCTTTTACAGAGAAATACCAGCTCGACATTGTCCGTGCGGATGGTCTCTCCTCATTGCTTCGCCTTCTTCAATCCGCATACCTTCCTCTCATTCTCTCCTCTGCGGCATGCGTACGAAACGTGTCTATTCATCCTCAGAATGAATCACCGATTATCGAATCTGGCTTCTTGCAACCTTTGATCAATCTTTTATCATTCAAAGACAATGAAGAAGTCCAGTGTCATGCAATCTCGACTTTGAGGAATCTGGCAGCAAGTTCAGAAAAGAACAAGACTGCGATCGTCAAAGCTGGTGCCGTAGAATCTATCAAAGAGTTGGTTCTCGAAGTGCCTATGAATGTGCAGAGTGAAATGACAGCTTGTGTCGCCGTATTGGCGCTCAGTGGTGTGTGCCATTCTTATAGAAGCATGCTAATCGTTGACGCAATATGTAGATGAGCTAAAGGGCCAATTATTGGAAATGGGAATATGCGAAGTTCTGATTCCTCTCACCAACTCACCAAGTTCTGAGGTGCAGGGCAATAGCGCTGCCGCTCTTGGAAATCTATCGTCGAAAGGTAAATAACATCTGACGCGGCAGCCAAATGCTCGCTCATATATTTTCAGATGGCCGAACCGCTAACGACGATTATTCTGCTTTCAACGATGTCTGGGATAAGCCCGACGGCGGAATGCACCGATATCTCTACCGCTTCCTGAGCAGTCCTGACGCTACCTTCCAGCATATTGCTGTCTGGACCATTGTCCAGCTCCTCGATTCTAGTGGTAGGTCCCTTCACAATTTAACTGTTAACACTGTGCTTACGCTCTATGTAGACCCACAGCTCATCAGCAACATTAGAAGTTCCAACCTCCTTGTCCCTAACATCCGCAACCTCGCCACTTCGCAAGCATCAACACCTTCGTCTTCAGTCGGCTCTCATCGCTCCCACTCTTATGACGACACTGAGACTAATGATGGACAAGGTGAAATACAGCTACTGTCAAGAAGAATCTTGGAATATGTGGATGGAGAGTTAGACGGCATAGTTCCTTCCAGTCTAACACCTTCGAATATGCAACCTGGGTCCTCGGTGGCGAGTTCGACGCGAGATCACGAGGAACTAAGGCGCAGCGTAAGGGAGGCATTTGCCCCAGGATCATCACACCGGTAAAGGCAATGAAGGGTCTGGGTAGGATTCGTTATCGTTTGTTCTCGTCTCAGGATATCATTATGTATTGCGTTGTTGATTCTTCGTACTCATTATTCATCTCCACTCGAACAGTTCCATTCACCATTCGTTTATATTGCTTTTCCAACTTTTTATGTACTACTTTTTTGTGTCTGGTGCGCTACTAATACCTGTTTGAAATGGTTACTTGTAGAGCTCTGAGGTATCTTTTTTGGTCAACACGTCTCCTTATCTGTATGACAATATCTAGATGCATTGATGAGTTGTTTCTCGACCTTATGGAGGTGACTGCCTCTTACATGCTATCATTGTGGCTATTCCTATTCCTATCCACAGGACTTTCGCAGCCGTTCCTATCTTTCCGACCTTCCCCGCCTTACGAAGTCGTAATCCCTCAGAGACGTCTTTTCTAGCTCTCATGCGCCCATAGGGCTCTGGGCTCTCGATAGGTCCAGACAGTTTTAGTGACTGAAGTTCATGAAGATCATCACTTTCCTCACCAATGTGTAACATCGCTTGTAGCAAAAATTCTTATATCTTGATCTCAATCAAGAAATTATAGATCTGGTCAAAGAATTCGGGCCAATGTTCTGTCAAGTTCACTATAGACTGATAGGTATACTTATATGTATAAGCTGTGTAGCAGGTCAAAGCTGTATACACATACCGGGACAACTTAGCGCCTAAAACGTATCTCCAGCTGTTTGTTACCGGAGGTTACCAGTTGCTATTATTGTTGTCGTGCCCGTAGCTCTGGAAGCTGAAAGAACTTCAAAGGCTCTGGACAAAGCAGAAAACATTGCACATGTATGTATATCGGATCAATGAGAACAATGGAACAAATTTTCAATGTTCACATTTTACTTGTTCCCCTTCTCTTCCTTGTACCATCACGGCCAGTTGCACCACTAGCGCACTTCTAACGTTCACCTATACTATACAATCAGAGGCAAGACCTCATCACGATCCCTAATCATCGGCCTCGTTTCGCCAACGTTTCTTCAATTCAACAAACTCAACTCGCTTTTCCCATTGTGCTTACCATGGTTCACTCTTTACCCATTCCTCTCCTTTTGCTCCTCCAATTTCTCGCATTAATTCCAACCGTGTATTCGAACAACATTATCTCCCGAGCGGCACAAAGGACTCACAAAGTTGCAGCCAGGCATACTCACGCTATTGCTCGGGATTTGAGGGTAGCGTTTGGGGCAGTTTTAGTTTCGGAACCACCCCAACAGCTACTTGCCAACGGAAGGACTGTTTACTGTAAGTCTAATGCCGTCGGAAGCAGTGGGACGGGGCAAGGAAATAGTAACAGCTCGTCTGGTACGGGCACTCCAACGAAAAGTGCTTCTGCAGGAAGCCCTACTGCTTCTGCCGTTTCACCGTGGAAATTAGCTGAAGCACATGTGGGTTACGAGCTGCGGACTACTTGGTGTATAAACTGATTTTCGACTAGAATGGATCCGAATTTTTCCAAGGCTGGAGCTTTGACGTAGGAGCAGATCCAACTCACGGTGTGGTCGATTACCTGGATCAAAGCCAAGCTGTGAGTATCTCACCTTTGGTTCTGACTTTAAACCTTATTGGATCTCCTAAATTTCTAGACAAGTGCAGGTCTAGCCTATGTCAACTCTGCAGGAAATGCTATAATGGCCGTCGACACTACCAACAATCTTTCTGGTAATCGAGAGAGTGTGCGAATCACGACAAATTCGCAGTACAACCAGGCACTCTGGATACTGAACGCAATACACATGCCAACGGGATGCGGTGTCTGGCCGTGAGTCCGTGGTTCGACTACTAGTAATCATTACTCATAAGTACTTTCGATTTCCCAGAGCTTTTTGGACAAATGGTTAGCCTTTGGTCCCATTATTTTACAAATGTTGAGCTGATCTCGATTCTACCAGGCCCCAATTGGCCCGCTGGAGGAGGTAAACTTCATTTTCTAATCTGCGCTGACAGAATATTGACACACCTGAAAAATTGCAGAGATAGATATAGGTATCTTCCGGTCCACCCACTTTGCAGAAGGTATATTGACACGATTATAATTTCAGTGGAGGGAGTAAATGATTATACGAATAACCAAGCCACCATCCACACCAATCCAGGCTGTAGCATGCCCACGTCCAATACCACCGCCCTTGGGGTAACCGGAGAACTTGTTGCACAGACAAATTGCGCTGCAGCAGAGACAGGAAATCAAGTACGGCCTATGCCACTCCAAATAAAAGATTTTCTTCTGACTACTTTCTGTTCCAGGGATGTGGTATGCGCTCCAACTCTAATGTCTCGTTTGGCGCAGCGTTCAATAACAATGGCGGGGGAGTCTACGCCAGTAAATCCTCCGTCGTTTTACCTCAAGCTCAAGTTACTAATCGTGATACTAGGTAAATTGGACGATACTGGTGTATCAATCCATTTCTGGCCCTCAGCTCAGGTTCCAAGCGACATCCTTGCTGGTACACCACAACCTTCAAGTTGGGGTGCACCGTTTGCTGCTTGGCCGGCAAGCACTTGTGACCCGAGCACGTTCTTTTACAACCAATCGGCTATCTTCGATACTACCCTTTGGTGAGTGTGTAGCTCTTGTTCAGGCCAAGTGAAACTTACTCCTCACAGTGGTGACTGGGCCGGTAGCGCATGGAACTCAACCGGTGTTCCCGGTCAAGAACAAAGTTGCGCTCAGCGTACGGGTTATTCGACTTGTGAATCGTTTGTCATGGCCGAGGGTTCTGCTTTCAGCCAAGCATGTATGTTTAGTACTATCGTCCGTGGGCGTGATCTTGCTAACTCGTCCTTTGTAGATTGGGAAGTGAAGAGCGTTAATATCTATCAGTATAAACCGTAATTTCTTTCTGGGGTTTGTTAATTTATTAAAGTAGAAGTCGTAGATTTTTATTGGTGTAATTTTATGGTGAGACAATGGTATGATGACGAATGATTTGGCCTTTCCCAATTAGGATTGCTAGAGTGTGCTTTGACCAGAACGTCAAATCCGGTCGATATCCGAGAGAATTTATCCAATTGGCAGCATCGACTTACTGCGGATATTTTATTCAATACCTTGTGTCTCTACCAGCATTTCTACGCTATTACTGAGGGCCTTATGACCTTCATCAGTATTTGTTCCACTTTTTCTTGCTCTTCCTACCACTGTTTACCTACGAGCAAACAAGGTAGACTAGTATCATCATGTATGTTAAACTTATTCCCTGAAATTTCACGATTCTGGTCACCAAAAAACAGCGACCCTGCTAACAAGTTCACGGATGGCACTTGTCCGAGGAAAAATCTGACAATTGTATGTAAGCCCAGGCTTACAACAGTCCGCAAATAATGGTGTGTACATGCTTTATTGCATTATTATATGTTTTGATACAGTTCAGATATACAATAGCATAGATACAGTAGAAATACAGCAGTCCCGAATGAGAATTAAAATGCTCTATGCTTCAACCTCAGACCAGTCGCTTCCTGCATCTTCTAAGTCCTTTCCCGACAGTTTGGTAGCGACACCAGATAGCTCATTAGTATCGCCGAGTAAGAACGCGTCGACTACTTCCGTCGGTTCTCCCATTTCTGATACATCCTTGGGAACAGAAGGTAAGCTTTCAGTGTCAACTTTTTCCTCGTTATGTGGTAGAGATGTCTCGATAGGTCCTTCCGTATCGAGCGGGAAGACGGAATCCTCGACATCTTCGGTGGGCTCAATGACTTCGGCACTCACATCAAAGACACGTTCCTCCTCCATCTTCTCGTGGACGATGGTAGATGTCATGATATCAGATGGGGACACGGTCGCGTCCAATGGTTCCGATGCAGCGGTGATAGATTCGATTCCTGCAGTATCAACGTCCTGAGCAGAGGTCGGTTCCTGGGTAAGCTCGTCCTCCCTATCAACCCGCAGATGCCTCTTGTTCCATTTGTTCCATCTAGCCTCGACCTTCTGTTCTAACTCCTCCAAAGCCCCTTCAACAAGAGCCACGACGGCCTTTCGACGAATCCTCAGATCCGCATTCCCCTGGCTTTCGATCTCGTCCAACTGAGCAAGCAACCTGGTAAGCGATTGCTCATAGGACCGTAAGGGATGATTCCGAGAAGTGTACTCAAGCTTCCTGATGGTCGCTGTGTCGGATTCAGCGATGGAAGCGGAATCATCACGGGAAGGAGAGGAAGATCGGGAAGAAGTGGGGGAAAAGTCAATTTCGAGAGGGAATTCAAAATCATCTTGGAGAGCGATGAAGGATGCTTCGATGTTCTGCACGGCCTCGAGAGCTTTCGGGACGTCGTTGGAAGTAGAGGGGCTGGGCTGGGGTTCAGATGCTTTCCCCTTTCCTTTATGGTTGCTGGCGTCTGGTACAGAAGTGGCAGCGGGCGCATGGGAGTCAGAGAGGGAAGCAAGTAAAGCTTGGATGGTGTCCTGAATCTCAACGGATTCGTCACTGTGAAGACGGGCCTCTAGCTGCTCCTTCAACGAAAGAGTGGAGACGGGTCGAGAACCGGAGTTAACAACTTGTGGCTTCTCTTTCAGCTCTGGAACCTGGAAACACAATGAGTATGTTTGATTGATCTGACCAATAAAAAAGACACACACCTGAGCAACAGGTTTCGCAGCTACCTTCCTCGCATCACTCGAAACAAGAGGCTGAGGGTTGAACATAAGGCGAAGGACCTCTTCTAGAGTTTGAGGAGAAGGCAAAGATGCTCTGGGAGCCTGCTTTGGTTTCTCCTCTGTCGCAGGCTTCTGTTCGGGCTGAGATCGCTGCAAATGCTGGATAAAGTCCGAGAAAAGATCGTCCAGTGACACTGGGTTTTTCGGGTTTAAACTACATGGGGCTGCCTTGAAATGAGGTTTATTCTACGGCAGATACGTTAGTACATGTTACAGGCACTCAACCGTTATGAAACTTACCTGTTTAGGTTTTTCAACGGGGCGAGCTTCGTTTCCGAAGAGCTGATTCAAGGAAATGAGAACGTCCGAATCACTTCGAGGCAACACCTGACAACACAATGAGTCTCTCCCGTCAAAAGTTGTGAACAATGAAAACACATACCTTCTTCGATGAGGGCAATCCTTGGAGTGACCGAGTCCGTTGAACGGCTTCAAATTGTTGTGCTTCGTGACGAAGGGCTCGTAGACGAGCTTCCTCTTCTTGTCGAAGACGAGTAAGTTCCTGGAGCTTGAGCTCTTCCCGCTTCTGTGTCACAGCGAGAAGCTGAGCCTCTTCCTCCCGTTTGCGCCGAATATACTCGAGTTCAAGCTCCTCCTCTTCGAGAGCCCTGCACGAGTACGGAGAAAACGCGTTGTACTGGGAGCGACGATGAAAGAGATGGTCGTGTTGTTTTCGAAGTTGTATTTCTTCCAAACGACGAAGGATGTCTTCCTCCTCACGATCAGCTTCGGCAGCTCTAACCGCAGCCACGGAGCTGAGGTAACTTTGACGAGAAGGCTCTGGGCGAGAATAGCCGAAGTCGGTGGGGAAAGAAGAGACACGAGTGGGTTGGAAGTGGAACATGTTAAGAGACTTTGTAGAAACTGATACTGAGGGAATCCGGAACACCCATAGCTTTTATACTCCTGTGCACAATAGGATGAGTAATTCAGAATGTACGCGTATACGCGACGCGCGTCGGGAACTTTCCACAAGCGCAAAGAAGATTCTAGATGGTAGAACTAAAAAAGGAAACTATGACTAAAAAGCGCCGAGAATGAGTCATGCGCTTACTGTGCGCTTATGACGTCAGCTGCCTAGGCACGGCGGTTGAAGTAAACCCAAGCTTCCTCAGTACAACTGCGGTTGGCTGCAGGAAAATGGCATATATCGCTTATGTTGTGTTCTCTCTGTGGCCGAAAGGTGATGCAGACGTTTGGGCACGATCCATCTGACCTGGTGCTCTCGAAAATCCTTCCATACTGAACGTTGCGTACGTTGAACGCCACCTCCCCAAATTGTCAAGCTGTCATTATCCCATTTTCAAAACATCTTCAACTCTTAGAGAACGGCAACCCGCCTCCACTCCGCCTCCCCATTCTGCTGGCCCGGTATGATTCCAGGTGCCCAGTTATCCCAAACAAAAACCCCGCTACACCAACAAACAACCAACCAACCGAGGACAAAATGACAGAGAGGATGCCAAAGATGTTATTGTTATTTTGCTCGAGGAAAAGACGCCGCCAAAAAGCCATTTGTTGGGTGGCGAAGAGTGCATGTGGCTTCTAACAAGTATTCTGGAAGGGACGCTTTGTCCTCGATTTATCAGATTGACCCGACAAAGGAGACGCCCCCTCCGAGGCTTGAGGAGCAGCCTGGGAAGCCTCTCCGATATACAAAATTACAAAAAGATTGGGATAAAGAGGTTGGACATGGCTCCCGCGAGAGAAATTGCAGGAGCAGTATGAGGGCCTACAGAAAGTGATCGATCTCCAATTCACCGAAGAAAGGCTCAGCCACAGCACAGCACGACCACCGTCACCATCATCAGGGCACCAGGCACCAGGCAGAAAGGAAGCCACACGGTATGGAGGGCCTTTATTAGGTAGTGTACGAGAAACAACTACTAATAAAAGCGCGCCTGTAGTTGCGGCGTTCAAGGTGGAAGACATTCTTACTCGATCCGCTTTCTCTATGTGGATCTAGTGTGATGACGAGGTGGTGATTTTGGTGGCGGTGCTGGATACTCGTTGATGGGATGCGATGGTTAGCAGGAAGCTATAGGTATGTGCAGCGCGACAAAAGGAGAGGGAGCATCGGAATTATTGAACCATACGTCTGTCCTGGTGAAGTTAGCAGTATGTATACTTTAGGACACGAGGAAGCTTGCTGTTTAAGTTACGCCAGATATCGCAGGGTTTGCACTGGTCTGCAATCTTCGTTATTAGACTCATATGAGTATGAACGAATCCTATGAATAAAAAACAGAACAGTGTCCAATCCCCAAAGCCAACTCGATGAGGCAAATAAGCGCCCTTCATTGATTTTCAGCGTCCCAGTTTGCGGTAGGCGGGATGGCGCAGGACGGGCCCCAGTTTTCGAAAAAAAAACCTTCAACTTGCCCTGGCCTGTTTCGCGAATTCACAGTTCCGAATCCAGGCGCCGAGTATCGCAAGTGGCTGTATGGAGCTGTGTGGTAGACTCAAACCAGTCACCGTTGGGACATCACGTGCGTCGTTTGATGAAAAGTCGATCAAAGAGCGCGCCTTTTGATCGACTATCATCAAAACGACCGGGCCGTACAAAGCCGACCGGTTCGAGTCTAGCTGTGGTAGATTTTGAAATCCAAGAACTCTACTATCAAGTATTGCCGAGTAGACTGCCATGTACGCATAAGAGCGCATGCTGGTGAAGACTTTCAGCTCTTTCCAGCTCTAGGCTTCCAACCACGTTATAGGTGGTATATTGAGCTTCAGTGTTCTAGCCCACCTAAGCCTTTCAAGTTTGACTCTGCTCAACTCCTCCCTATCTTAGCGAAATTCCAGATTTTGCTCAGTACTAGTTCTCAAACCATTATTCTTTCAACCCTGAAATTCCACGATCCGTGGTTGGTGATCTATTTGTTCCGCCATGCTGGACTGTTTCACCAAACGTTTTGACCCAAACTAGCGCACTCGGGAACGGCATGGTTCATTTTTTGATTTTCGCCCTCCCGGATCTCAATTGCTGTCACGCGTTGATTGTATTGAATATTATCTTATCTACCTCTCCATCCTCATTGGCGCAAGTTGTTTGCATAGGGACCAGCAGGCAAAGCCATTAGGCTGAGACTGGGTACACAGAGCACCTTTGGACGTGAGAAAGTGTTCACCCGCTGGGCATGTGGGCACTTTCAGCGACCATCTGCTGCTGCTGAGGACCGAGCACCAGCAAGGGTCTGGGAGAAGTTAGAGCGAGTGCGGCCCCCTTTGTTTTTTATCATGCTCTGCAGTGGTACTAGGTAGGGCCAGGAGGGGTGCTACTATTCTTTCTAAGACTTTCTTGATGCTCCAGCCCTTAATGCTGACGGTGTTGTGAATTATTAATATAAGAGGCCTGGCCCACTGCAGTTGAAGTATTTGCATAATGGCCAAATTCTGGATCACGCATCAGGTTGATTCTTTGGGGATGTTCCTTCCAGATACTCACTGTGAATTTCAATCTTTATATCTACAAATTTGGGCACCCCCAGTTGTTGGTGCAGTGCCATACAGCCTAGGCGATGGTGAGTTCCTACTATGTACTAATATTTGTATGCCTGTGATTGCTGCTTAGAGTATGTACTGATATTTCCTTATACACTATATGACAGTGGCATCTGCATCTGGAACTTGTACAAGTACTTGTGAAACAATAAGTACTACCCTCAGAAGCGTGCTTGGAGTACAATCAACTCGTAATGAATATTTACCTGTCAAACAATAAGTAGTAGCTACTTGAATATGCGATACATAAATAAAATGACTTACCCTCAGAAGTGTACTTGGAGTACAATCAACTGAGGGACTTAACATCACAATCTGAACAAGCATAAGTAAGTAGCACAAAACTGCCAAGTGTATATAGGCGCAATGAGTTCGTTGTTGGCGTTTCTGAGCTAGTTGCTCTCCTAGGTCCTTACCGTCTGGTGTCTTCTTCGCGTCGGAAATCCACCAGAGGGTATGGATCCTGAGGTAGGCAAGTTTGACATCCCCCTCTATAAACCGAGACATCCTCTTCATTGTCAATAGTACACAATCTACAAGCGTTATTCCTATTCTGTATCTCAAAATTCTTCTTCAGTTTGCCAGTGAAAGTTTGCCGAGTAGAGAGGTAACTGTCACGTTTTTGTGTGTTTTGCAAACTCTGCCTGGCCTTGCCAAAGAGGACTGGGTGGGAAGAGGGCCTGTAGGTAGCTGCATGCCGCGGTATGACAAGAGCTCGATGACTCTCATCTGCTCACCCGCCCAGCAGGCAAACACGTTACACTTTCCATGCCCAAGGGTACTCTGCATACCCAGCCTCAGCCCAAAGGCTTCACCTGCTGATACCTATGCAAACGACTTGCGCCAACGAAGATGGAAAAGTAGATAAGATAATATTCAATACAATCAATACGTGACAGCAATTGAGATCCGGGAGGGCGGAAATCAAAAAATGAACCATGCCGTTCCCGAGTGCACTACCCAAATGATATATAAAGACCTGATGGAAAGCGAAAACTTCCTAACTGCTGGCTCAGTTCACATTCACACACTTTACTCAACACCCAAAGACTCTCCAGCCCTTTTCCGATGCTGATAACACATATCCATTACTTTGCCGGGCTCGTCCTCTTTGCTGTGCTCATCTCCACTGTGCATGCAATGCCTGTCGAAGTCCATCCCCGCCCGTCTACTACCCCCGAGTCTGACGCCCCACCTACCAAGAAGGGAAAAACTGACGTAAGGTTAACTTCTCAATTCTGGTTTCATTTATTCATGACTACTGCTAGTCGAAAATATATAGAGTGACCGTCATTCACGTTGACGATGACGAAAACTCAGAGGGCTTCGCCGGAATCAAAAATATGGACTTCAAAATTATCGCCACCAGCATCGGATCCCAAGTTCCTACGATTCGAACCAGGACCAAAAAATCGACTACTCAGATCATTACCGGCAAACTCGGTAAACAACCAGAGGATGCCTTCCTCTACATCAACAGTTGCGTCACGGACTCGGGGCCGCCGGCCAAAGCTATAGTTATTTCTGTGGTCGAGGGACTAGTTAACGGCGTTCCTTGTCATGGCGATTGGCCCTGTGTTCTATGGCGCAGAGTCCATAAGACTAGCAGGAGCGAGAGTGCTTTCTCTTCGGTTTATCAGATAGACCCGACATTGAAGGATGAGCACCCTAAGAGGATTGAGATCGAGGTAATTGGGAGGGTTTCCAGGAATAGAAAGGTAGATGGACAGTACGACGAGGAGTTTTGGGCATCTTTCCCGCGAAAGAAGTTCGAGGAGCAGTGGCCGGACCTGAAGAAAGCGCTCGATACCTACCAAAATACTCCCAGGCCAAACAAGGCAAAAACGCTGCCAAACGGTATGGGCCCCCTTGTTACGTAGTGTGCACTGGAAACAGCTATGAAAAGTGACTTTTTTTTGGTGGCCGGAACGCTCAAAGCGAAAGATAATCTCACTCCATCTGTATATGCTTGAGAAATATCGCAGGCAGTTATACCACACGTCGACGTCTGTGAAGCTAGTAGTATACTTTAGGACACGAGGAAGCTTGCCGCAAGTGGCGGAGGTTCTGCGATCTTCGACAAGAGGTGTGCACTATTGGCAAGCTTCCTATTATGCAAGCTGATCGTTGGTGAGCGGGACTCTGCGGTACTTGGCTGTGTATGCACCAGCTGCAGGTTTATCTGTGATGGCAAAAGGGAAACCGTAAGACGGGGCCTTGCCCCCCCCCCCGGATGCGAGCGTCCCAAATAGAGAGCTCCCAAAGCAAACTCGGCGAACGGGCAAATAAACGGCGCCTCATTGATTTTTAGCCAGCAGCCAAGTTATCCCAGTTTTCGAAGACACTTCAACGGGACTTGCAGAGAAGGGATCGCAAGTGGCTGTGTGGAGCTGTGGTCAGATAAAACTTTGATCTCGCACTAAGATTTGAAATTCAAGAACTATCCATATTCGGAAGTAGTCCCGAGTAGGGCAGACTGAGCTCTCAGCTCTTTCCAACTCTAAGCTTCCAACGACGGAATATATACATATTTCGGGACAAAATGTTCAGTGTTCTGGTCTATCTAAATACTTTCAAGCTTGACTAGTAGACATTGAATGATTAACGAAATTTCAGATTTTGCAGTATGTAAGTAATCAACGACGACCCGGAGTGGGTGATCTATTTGTTCCGCTAGTCTCGCAAGCCAGAATTGGAGAATTCACGAGAGTGAAGAAAAATCGTTCACTCAAGGAAAAGCGCATAAGAGTGCATACTGGTGAAAACTTTCAGCGAGTCTTTCCAACTCTAGGTTTCCAACCACGTTATAGGTATGTATATATATATCAAGATAAAATCTCCAGTGCTACCTAATACTTTCAAGTTTGACTTTGTTCAACTCCTCCCTATCTGAGCGAAATTCCAGATTTGCTGGAATTTCGCTCAGTTCTCAAACCATTATTCTTTCAACCCTGAAATTCTACGATCCGTGGTTGGTGATCTATTTGTTCCGCTAAGCTGGACTGTTTCACCAATCATTTTCACCAAATGATATATAAAGACCGGATGGAAGGCGAAAACTTCCTAACTGCTGGCTCAGTTCACATTTTACTCGAACATCCAAAAACTTTCCAGCTCTTTTCCGATGCTGATAACACCACATATCCATTACTTTGGGCTCGTCTTCCTTGCTGTGCTCATCCCCACTCATGCGATGCCCGTCGACCTTGTCCATTCCCGCCCCTCTTCCCCTAAGCCTGGGTCTGCCAAGAGGGTGAAGACAGAGCCTGTCCCGACAGATGTAAAATCAACTTCTCAATTCTGGTTTCATTTATTCATGACTACTACTAGTCGGTAATGTTGCAGTGATTCACGTTGTCGATATCGAAAAGGGCTTCAACGGAATCGAGCATATAGACTTCAAAAGTATCGCCAACCCCGACTCCCTTCCTACGATTGAATCACGGACCCAAAAATCGATTAGTCAGATCGTTAATGGTGTATTCGGCGTACCACCACCACCCAAGAAACCCTTCCACTACATCAACAGATCCGTCAAGGACCAGAAGCCGCCGGCTAAGGCCAAAGCTGTATCTATTTCTGTGGTCGAGGGACTAGATGAGAACGCTCCTTGCCGTATTTTGCCATGTATTGTGTGGCGCAGAGTCGATGAGAAGACGAAGGAGGGTTACTCTTCGGTTTATCAGATAGACCCGAAATTAGAGGATGGGCCCCTTGAGAGGATTAACCAGGATACCCGAGTTCCAGCGTTACAAGAAAAGTACGAGAAAGAGTTTTGGGAATTGTTCCCACGAAGGAAGTTTGAGCAGGCTTGGATTGAACACCAGAAAGCGATCGGTAGCGGATCAGCACCGTCAGCACAACCAGCACAACCAGCACAACCACCGCTAGCACAACCACTGCCAGCACGACCACCGTCACCAGCACAACCACCAACATCTGCATCAGTACCGAAGGGTATGGGGTACCTGCTTGGGTAGTGTACAACTATAAAAGCACGTTTATCTCACTTGTAGTGTTCTTGGTCGCGGCGCTCAAATCGAAACTCGCTCTGTGGATTTTACTTGAGAAATTTGAAGTGATTGTGATTTTGGTTGCGGTGCTGAATATTCGTAGATGGGGCGCGATTAAGAGGCTATAGATACAAAAGGAGAGGGAATATCGCAGGCAGTCGTTGAACCACACGTCTTACTTTCAGCTTGCCGTTCCAGTTACGCTATATTTCGCGAGACTCCTCTGCAATCCTTTAAAGGTGGAGGCTGTGCCTTCTGCAGTGCACTATTGCCAAGCTCTCCTCCCTAATCTTAAGTTTGTGAGCGGTACATGGCTGTGTATGCGCCAGGTTTATCTATGATGGCGGGGAGGAAAAAGGAGGAAACTATATGCCTTGGATTCATGCATGGAAGACGATGAGCGTAAATAGACTGAGTTTTGTGTGCGATGTGTTTATTGGATCACAGATTGACCGAGGCCAACAACCGGTGATGTTCGAAAGGAACCCACACACAAGTCGTCTGACCGGGGGCTGCTCGGCTGCCTGGGCCTGGGTGGTCAAAAATCCTTCTATACTGAACGCCGCCTCCTGAAATTGTCAGACTGTCATGTAAACCAGTAGCCAAGTTATCGAAAAACCTCCAAATTGCCTCGTTAAATCTTCAGAGAACGGCAAGCTGCCTCCCTACTCCGGCAAACACCAGCTTGCGCTTGAGGTACTTAAACTCGTAGTACTTGGACGCGGTATTTGCGCGGCATAGATAGTCATCTTGGCACATTGAATATTCCCATACTGGTGAGATCAAGTAGCGTACCATTAGCCTTGTAGATTGAAGTAAAGTTGCTACTTTTGACGTACGGTCCAAATGGATATATGTAGTACACTGTCCCCGTGTTTACTACAAAGTACTATATATATATGTATAAAGGCGCACAGGCTTTCTTTCTTCTTGCCAACATGCATTCGTCGCAGGCACTGGTGCCTCCGACAGCGTATAGCTCCTCAGATTCGAACTCGGCACAAAGTTCTCCTTCCGTCTCCTTTTCTTCCACGTCCACATCCGCTTCCAACTCTTCTCGGCCACGGTCAAAGCCTCATAGACAATCTACTTCAGAGGCTGCCATTGTCTCCATATATTCCATGTACACAGATGATCAGCCAAGCAGAGCCAGTTGGGTCCAGGACAACTCAAATGATGTTCCTCAAATCAAGCTCGATTATAGGCACTCATGTACTGACCCAACAGAACTGGCCTATTTCCAACCAGAGGAGCCCCCAATAATTGACCTCACGGAAAACGGTAAAACTCCAAACCCAAGCTTATCATGTACGTCTTTTTATCTACCGCAGTTCAACCAAGCTAATCGTTAATTAGCTACCATCGCAATGAAAGCCAGGCCAATTTCGAACTATGAACCAATTAATTCTTCACCCCGAAATGACCACAGGAGACGGTCTACTGGACAAAGTTTCCAGACCACAGTCACTTCTTTGACCTCAGGACCAGAAGACTCGTTATATTCATCCTCAAGGTTCTCCAGAAATTCTCTTCGAAAGTCAGGAGAACTTCCTCCTCTTCCGCTATCACCTACACTGCCGCCAGATACTCCTCCACCAAATTCCGACATGCTCGGAATCCCCGCATCCTCTTCTCTGGCGTCCAGCTCACCTCCCTTGCCCCTTAAACATCCTATATATGTAGGTTCTCCCACGAGCAAGACGTCCCTTGTTCCATCGGAGGGTGAAGATATGGATTCATTTCATGTCCGGAACACATATGCCCAGCTTGATGTCACGGGTGTTAAAGGAGATGGGTATGAAGAAGGCGTTGAGCGTACAAGAGCTCGTATCGGTGACAGTCGTGCTAGCCAGCTACATGCTGAAGCTGCATTAGGAGACGGGACTGAAAAGTCGAAAGAGCTAGACCCAAAAGAAGCACAACTATTAGCTGCAGTCGATCGGCAAGTTTCTTTCTTTCTATGACTATTTGGGCCTAACTAAAAACATCGAATAGCTATGGATTTTTCTCTTCACCATCCCATGATCGACTGATGCTATTACCATCTACGCCTTTACTCCGACGTCTCGTATCGACATCCGCTGGCCCCAAAAGTTCACCAACCACTGGCACCCCTCTTAAATCCCTTCCTCCTCCACAACCCCTTCTCAAGGAATCTTCACGTATCGCCAAATGGGAACGGATGCTCCGCCCACGAAAGCCTGATCCTGGAGGTATACTTGTATGGAACATACGACCAGCGAAAGAGGGCAAGTTGAGTGAACGTACATACAAGGGTATTCCTGACCGGTGGCGGAACGCCGCCTGGGAACTACTCTTATCACGCTTTACTGCTACCCACAGCAGCCAAGGCACCATGACGTTGGCTCAGCTTGCAGAAGATTACCGGGACGTGCTAGAGAAGCCTTCCAGCTACGATATCCAGATCGATTTGGACGTACCAAGGACCATTAGCGGCCACGTCATGTTCAAGACTCGTTATGGTGCTGGCCAGAGGTCACTGTTCCACGTCCTCCACTGCTTTTCCTTACGCTGCGAAAAGTGCGGCTACGTGCAGGGAATGGGTCCTATAGCGGCCACTCTTCTTTGCTACTTCACTCCAGAACAGGTGTACGCGTCTCTCGTTCGGTTACACGACGCGTACGGAATGCACGCCATCTTCTCCCCTGGGTTTCCAGGGTTATTAGAAGCGATCTATGTCCAGGAACGCATCCTCGAACAGATGTTACCCGCCGTGTACAAGGCGTTCCAGACACATATGATCTCGACAACGTCCTACGCAACCAAATGGTACATCACTCTGTTCTCAAACAGTGTTCCGTTCCAGACACAATTGAGATTATGGGATGCGTTTTTATTGGATGGGGAGGATGTTTTTATTGCCGTCGCAGTAGCAATTGTATGGGTATTCAGAGGTATGGCTATTCACCCTGTTTTTCAGCATAAATGAATGCTGATACATTACTGTCTAGATCAAATCACATCGGGTGCTGCCAACTTTGAAACGATTCTGTCGTTGCTTTCGTCCTTCTTCGTACCAGAGGATGAAAACGCACTCCTCTCGTGGGTCGAAAAGACATTGAGCGATAAGAAACTGAGGTCTAATATGGCTCAGTGGAGACGGGATTGGCAGGCGCTCGTGGCTGCTGGCAAAGAAGGAGATGTTTTGTTATAACAAAACCTCCACTTTGGGTTAGCCTCTGCGTTTTTTATTCGATATCTTTAATGGATTTTTGACACATAGAAACTCCGCTTTCCACTAACACTGTTTGGCATTTCATTCCCTGTTTTTTGTTTTTTTTTTCGTTGCAGCATTTTCTGGCATTGACGCAGTACACACATGCATTGCATTCATCCCACTGTAACCATTTACATTTGCACGCTCATTGGCTATTTCTTCGATTATTCTCGCAGAGGTAATACCTACTCTCCTTATACCATATAACTTGGGACACCTATTCTCTGAACGTACTCTTGCCCTTTATCATACTAAACTAAGTATTATCATTTATCAATTTTCTTGCTCTGCCGCTTTCTTGTACTACTAGTTGGGGATAATAAGCAAATAAGCAATGAATAAACAGATGCTGCGGCGATCCCGCATCCAAGCAAGATGCAAGCGGAAATTTTCTGCAGATGAAGTCCATAGTCATACATTTCCAAAAGCTTCATTAGAGCAGGCTGTTCACAACTCCATTGGAGCACTCCTCAGGCATAAGCAATGTTTCAACAGCTCTAGTATCCAAACCAGGATTTCATGTACGCACACGTTTCCAGCACAGGCCATGGATTCATACATCCCATACCATACCATCAGTCCCAGCTATTAACATTGCATTCTCGTCCCGCCCGCAGGCGTGTTTTAATGACAACGCATCGGATACAGATTGCTGTCATCGTAGTGAGCCAGAAACAAGCGCGATTTGATCATAGTAACGAAAGCACAGTCGGAATGTTGTTCCATGAAATGTGTGTGATTTGGGGACAACGGAGACGCTTTGAGGTGATCGAACTCTTCGGTCATGCCAGGATCTCTTTACGTTGTTCTACTCGTTGCAAAAGGTTCAGATTCTGTCAGAGCCGCAAAGTATCTTTTTCGAATTAGATAGGTCCAGAGAGCTAAGAGTTACGCGTGGTTTATGAGGGCTCATGATAATGTGGTAATGTTGAAGTGAAATTATTAGCGCCGATACGCGCTGAATTCCAGTTTACTACCGTGATGCAGTCGTTACGGAGTCGTCGCTCTCAAGCTCCTGCACGTAAACCCACAAAGCAATCAAATGCAAACTCTCCAAAGATGGCCAGCGTCCTAGAGCTCGAGACGCTGGAAGATCTCGTGTGGACGACAAGATCAAGAAAAGAATGTCAACGAGATATGCAGATATCTCAAGTCCAACGGAACTAAACGTTCCCCGAGTTCCTACTCTTCCTACCGGAGGCATACGAACAGGCGGAGAACAAGATGACTCTACTCAAGGTAGAGACGACGACTTGGTAACTAGCCAGAAGACCGCCGATGCAGTTGCAGAAGAGAAGAGATTGCTGGACGACAAGAATTTTGACCCAGATTTCTGTGCGTCGGTTCATCTAGCGGCTAAATGCTATTATTAAATCCGATTCAGACTTAAAGAAGAAGCTGGCCAATTCAACTGAAGCAGAGCTCAAGTCTTTACAATCTTCATTGCGAAGCTCGAAGGATGATACTGCCTCTGAGTTACAGAGAAGCGTGTTCAAAAAGTAGGCTCAGTACCCCTCATTCATGATCCCGTACTCATCAAAGGATAGTTACGCTGAATTCGTTCTGATATCGAAGGAAATCTCTACTCTCGAGAACGAAATGCTTGAGCTGAAAGAGTCTCTCTCCGAATACAAATCCATGCCTTCTATGCTCCACATTCCAGACCCCACTTCTTCCTCTTCCAGCATTTCAACGTACCGGCGGTCCTCTGTGGCTGACCTCCGTATAATGTACTTCAATCAAATGCAGCAGCTCCACTCGCAGATTGAGGGATCAGCCAAATTCGCACCAACAACACCTGGTAGACACGTAGTAGGTGAAGCAGATGGTGTTCTGGCTCTAAACGCTGCGACGTACAAGGTGATGGGTAGGGTGAAATTCGTCGTGTTAGATGATGCCGTACTGGTGGCCAAAAGGAGGAGAAGGACAGCGGGAGGTGGCGGGGATACTTCGAGAAGCGGAGGAAGTCGTTCGGAAGGCAAATTGGTTGCCGAGAGATGCTGGTCTCTAAATGAGATGGTTGTGCTGGACAGCAAAGATTCACCAAGTAGGTGCATGGCTTTCTGAGCTCTTCTTTGTTGGTATGAACTTTTGTTCGTAGGTATGACCAACGTCTTCAAAGTCAGGCATGGCAAGGAAACACATGTCTTCCGCACCGAATCCCTGGCTGAGAAAAAGACTCTATTGGGAATGCTGCGTCAGGTTGGGGACGAATACAATGCCAAGAAACGCAAAGAGCGTGAAGGTGAACACGAAAGGCGCAAGAGCATGTGGCCTGGGGCAGATGTGAGTTATTTACTGCGATGAGTTGATCCTAATCCTAACTTACCGACTACTAGTCTTCCTCGGCAACCCCAGACTGGATGGCTGAATTTGCGAAACTTTCAGGAAACCCCAATCCCAGTACGGATGCCAAGGAAAAATCTGAACGTGATATTCGCTGGACTGGTGAATGGGCAGACGAACTGACAGTTGCGATCGCTCTACGGCAATGGGATAGAGCTGTGGAATTGGTGGAAGAAGGTTAGTCTCTCTTCATATTCTGAGCAATATTTCTCAACCGCTTTATTTAGGCAAAAAGAAACTTCCTATCACCCCTCCTCTCTCTGCAAAGCTTCCGCTATTAACGACGCAACTAACAACTGCCATACTTGAAAACCTTTCTCAAACTTCTAACCGTAAATCTGCAGTTGTCGCCTTGATAACCTTCCTGGTCCGCTTGAATGCCGGGTCTGCTGCAAGAACTACGTTCCTCACAATGCGAACTCAAGTCATGAGGAGCCATGTGCGGAAAATCAGGTTCGAAGGACATGTCGGTGCATACGTCGCGGACTTGGCCATGGTATACTTTACAGGAATCAAGCACACAGCGGACTGGTTTCTCGCGAGCTTCAAGGAGAATGAGGTTGCCAGTTGTAAGTCTTTTCATCTTTATCCATGAGTCGTCGTTGAATGTCGCAATGCAGCTTTCATCGATTGGGCTCGGTCGCAAGTCGAGGCTTATGCGGAAATCTTCAGGAACCAGGTTTATAGCTCAGGTGTAGAAGGGAAAGTAGTTGAAGAGGCTCTTAAAATCACCTATGATTTGAGCAAAAAGGTCAGCAAAGTCGCAGTAATCTTTCCCAATATGACACCAATCTGGTTTATCATCAGCTTCTGGAGGAGTATGGACTAGACTTTCGTTTTCTACTGGACGAGCAACTGGCAGAAAATCCCAAGCTTCAGCCGAGAGCCGTATCTTTGGAAATCAGCATGGCTTCATTTCAGGGCCAGTCTGTCTTATCGAACAACGTCCCTACGTTGTCAGCACCAAAGCTATCCGTCTCGACCTCTGGTGGTCGAAAGATTCCTACAGCACTCACTATTCCCTCTCCTGATATAGGTAACTCATTATTATCGGGGACAGATGCAACTAACGGAGGATTCTCTGCACTTTCAACTGCGTCTGCTTATCCCGAGACGGCCTTGCTAAAAGGTCAACCTCGGCCTTCTTCCCCTCTGGCCTCAAGTTCCACTCAAAGTCGAGCACCTACGGCAGGTCTCCCTGTCCCTCCTTCCTTGTTCATGCCGCCGAGCTCGGCTCCAGTACTTAGCACTCCACCGTCTCCCGGACAGATGCGTACCCCGCCACCTAGTGCTGGGAGACCGCCACGGTCAGGTAGACGTCCTGGAAGCCCTGCGCCACCACCGAGATCGTCCAATAGACCTGGAAGTACGTTGAGTCGAACTCCGGTTGCTGTAGCTCAAAGGGAAGGTATGATTTAATGTGTGAAACCGCACGCCGTGCATGAATGATGACTCGGAGGTATTGTATAGGTAGAGGACAGTAGTATACATTCTTTCTATTTGCGATGAATAAATTACAGACACTTGGACATCTGTAAGTAGTCCTTGAGTCCTCTTCGATGAAGGGATATGGTCTAGTCTTATCGTTATACTCTGACGATCCTTCCATCATAAGTTGTTATGCGATGAACCAGTACCTCTTCCTTTTCTTGTTACTTGCTTTACCATATTAGATGGACTCGTTGTACGCTACGCGATCAACTGATATTTATTTTTCTACAGTATTCCTCGTAGTATGCCGCCTCAATTACTGAGTTACTATGTTGTCAAGAGCAACTGTCCATGCGTGTAGCGCTATACATGTAGTTGGGGCCCCTACTGTTCCTACGTACCACGTCGGTCCACCACCACCATTGGAATTGCTAGTGCTTGAATTTGTTATACCAGATGGTGGATCGCCAACAGAGGCTTTGTTTGTTTGAAATATAGGTAACGTCGGCGAGTTACTTGTTCGCCCCTAACTATTCGCTCTTCTTAGTTCTCGTCCAAGATGGCAAACCCTGTCGCCTGGTTTTTCAAGCCCCCCACCCAGTCATCGGAAATCGCTGGTGTATTAAGCCAGTTCCGAGCTTGTTACGCCTCTTTGAACGGAGTTGTTTTTCCTGGGTTGTATTTCGACGTTTTGCGTCAGTAACAATCTCGCAGTTCCGGTCAAACCTGATGTACATTATTTCACAGTCACTGCCGACCACATATATCTCAAAAACGAGAATATCCTCCTTT
The DNA here is from genome assembly GCA_015501585.1 of Rhodocollybia butyracea. Taxonomy (NCBI): domain Eukaryota; kingdom Fungi; phylum Basidiomycota; class Agaricomycetes; order Agaricales; family Omphalotaceae; genus Rhodocollybia; species Rhodocollybia butyracea. The sequence goes on from JADNRY010000022.1 coordinate 160,667, forward strand.
GGAAAAGTAGGGTTATCTGATTCCTGACTCGCTTGTTGGTTGAACGATCCTTCCCAGAACCTTTCGCATTTTTACAAGATCCAACGCTTGGCGGAGATTATTTTGGCACAAAGTAAATCCTTTTCGTTTGTTGCTGTCTAATTGCTTATCATCTGAGTTTTACCAGTGTCTTTGTGTGAGTTTTGTCGTTTGTACATGTCTCCAGTTAATAACGGAGTTGTAGGCGCGCGCGCGACAACGTTCACGACGACGCCCAGCTTATTCTAGACATTGATACAGGACAATGCGGTGCGGTTATCAGCATGTATGACTTGGAAAACCCTTTCGCTTATAAACCCACAAGCAGCTGCCGCTTTACGCAAGGCTGTTCCCAATCTCGCAGCTACAATCCCTCCTATCCTCGAAACAAAAATCTACCTTCTTCGTGGGGATGGGCTAGTCGCAGAGATACTCGATATCTCGCTCCCTAGCCATCTCGAACTCTATCGCCGAATCGCCGAATGCTTTACATCCATTGCTTACGGTCAAGGTGCTCGCATTCTGGCACCGTTCACGCGTTGGGACCTCACGCAGAGTCCTGAACCCTCGGATACAACTGATGCCCAACAAATTTTCCACCGCAAGCCCCCTCCTATCATAGTCATTGCAGACTACAGCACTGGTCAATCTCTTGGTTCTATTTCCCTTGATGATGAACATAGCACTCGAATCCCTCTTAGCAATACCTTTCTAAAGTCAGCTACCAGTGGTCATCAGCCGTTCACTCCTAGGTCTACTGATCATTCCAGAATCTACATTAACTATGGGCTAGCACAATTATTTATCGGTGCCTGGACTTCGACACAGCAGGGGGAAGGTCAAACAGAGTCACTACAGGCAGTAACCGCCGCTTTAAAGGTAACGGTCATGCATGAGGTCACTCACTATGTTGTGACACTGTTAGGGAGGTGGAGGGTATGTCTTCACCTGCAATGACATGTACTTTATCTGAGCAGTTCTGCTATAGAGATCACCAACTCGTGGGAATGGAACAGGTTTGAATGTGATGTTTGATGATTGCCTTGCAGATCCATCAGCTGGTGCAAATGGACATCTGGAGTCCGGTCTTGTGGCAGAGAAAATCTGGCTTCATCGACATTATGGTTTTGCATTTGACCAAGGTTCGCTTACAGATCATGATTACTACAAACTAAATCTAAGATGATCTTAGACTCTAAATTGGTGATATTCCACAAGGATGCACCGTCGTTGTCATCTTTGACACCCTCAACACAACCAATGTCCCCATTACACAAGTCGCTGACATCTGGAAAAGAACTCATTGACTCCCCACCGATGTCATTTTCTCCCGAACGGCGGGTATCGAAGTCCAATGATAACGTGCCTTCCTTACCCAGTTTGTTCGCTATGCCTCAGTCAAGTGGATCCGATGGAGAAGATCAGAAAACATCTTGTGCGGAAGGTCCCGCAGACACTATCGAGCAAGAAAGCCCGATTCAAAGCTCTGGGAATGTTGGGGTCGCATGGGTAGAGGATCCCAGGGTGATTGCGAGATTTAGCACTGAAGATCTACCCTTATTCCAGGATGGTCCCCCACCTCCTACTCGCTTGGAACAGAAACGAACATGTCTTGGGTCTGCAGTTTTTGGCCACCGTAGCACGCGCGTGGCTGAGGACTTAGTCGTTCTTCCTTTCCTTCCAGTTGAGCCCATCTTGTCTGTATATTAAGCCACCGTCACCCCCCAGATTGACTGCGTTCGAGTCTCCAACACCAGCCTCAACGTCCCAGCGCCGACTTCTAACAGACGCTAGTGCATTAAGATTCCGACACAACTGTATAAAGAGAAGATGATGGCTTTTATCTATCTCAGTGCACACTCAACTTGGAATGTACAATTAAACATAGACTGGCCTTCTTCAATCAATGATTTATTTTCAATTTCCAGGCTAAGACTGCTGAATCTATTTCGTTGGCCTGGCTAGTAGCTGAAGACAGACTTCTGTGACTGTGGCCGCGGTGTTGATGCACTGTGTGTCTCTTGTAAAATGAGTAGGAGATAGATGTTGTGGAAATCTTGAGAGTGTATTTGATGTCTATAGAGTTGAGCTGTCCAGCCTCAGCTGTTCCAGGCTGCTCCTCAAAACGAAGACTTAAGGCTCTTCGACTGCTGATGCTATTAGTATAAGCGCTCAACTTTCAAGAAATGCCTTTAATCAACTGAGTGACCATCTCCCTGTTCTTAGACAGAGTTGTTCTCGGCTGCACGACGTGAACGCCAACTTTGGGGAGAGCCAGGAAGAAAGGGCTAGTACTTTCCGAAGAAGTCGCGTAGAGTTTCATAGTACAGCTCTTCACCATATATGGGCACTACATGGCTTAGCGGCATGATGGTTTTTTTTGTCAGCCGCGGTGATGGTTCAATTGATTTCCTCTCAAATTTCCTTTCACAGGCTTTGGAGACGAGAAAAAAAACCGACCAAACCGACTTTCTTAAAGCTGCGGAATCTATACTTGCACTATATTCTCGTGACAGACGGTGGAAAGCTATCGGGTACAGTTGACCGAAAGGACTCGGTGAAGGATCCCGCTTGAGACGTAATGGAATTTTTGAAGCATATCGGAGAACTTGGCGAGAGGGGCTTTTCTTCGGAAACCTATGATTTTGCGAAGAAGAGTACTCAGAATGGCAAAGGCAGCACCGAAGAACTATTGCCGATACCGTGCTAATAAACTGGTGATAAACCTTTACCTGTGGAATCACAGTCCTTCTTACTAGCTCATATTCCAATCAAGTGCTAACCGCTAGTTAGAATTATTGTACAACGTCAATTGTAATAGCTCCCGGTCACTACAAGGGATCGGAGAAGAATGGAGGAAGGCGAATAACTAACGTAGGACGTAAGTAGAGTCTTTCGGCGTTCATAAAACTCGTTACAGCGACGCGACGCAAGTTGAAGAAGCTTCCCAAGGTCAGGGGCTGCGTCTACGGCAATGGGAATGAGCCGAATGTTGACGGCAATTGAAAATGGCGTCGGCATATCGCCTACCACTCGCTTGCATCTACTTTACGGCCGTTGATTTCCGTGCGTGATCGGCACTCATTATCATCGGCTATCATCGGATGTTGTTGTGCCGCGTAATCCAGCCGGTGTGGTGATGCAACCGACAGGTGCTTACGTACAGACCGGAGTCGGTTTCTATCGGTCCGGAACTCGATCAGGCACAGGGGCGAGCACAGCCTCCTAAATTCTCCGGTCGATCATCCGGGATCTATTGCGCCACACTTGTTTGAAAATTTTTTTTCTTGAGGCTGCGCCTGCCACATAGATGAGTCGACTCTATGGTCTAGGAAGCTCTGGAGCAAATTTGAAGCATGCTTCTGAGAAATTTATCAAGTCACCATACAAATCGGACCGCAACGCGTTGCGAGGTATCTTCCGGTTGCATATGGTTGTGGAAGGATAAAATTTTGATACATTGAAAAATGTATCTGCGCTTCGAGAAGGTTCAAGGCACCGCTGCAGTACGCAGGTTACATCTTGGCACTTATACGACTTGTGCCATGCATAACCCGCGAACTACGCAGGTACACTGAACATAAACGACTACAAGTATTCACAATATTGCATTGCGCATCTACCAAAGGGTATAAAGTAACCGTAAGAGATCTAACCTCCGATCAGAGGGAAGTAAAGATAGTACAGTAAAGTAAGGCTCGTCCAAGTTTACAGGCCAAGATAATACATATTGAACATCCGTGGTATGGTGTTTTGAGTAGTGTAATTAAACCAAAGCGACAAGTAGAAAAATGTCAAAGACTAGACAGGAGATGCGTACTGTGCAGTATGCTCTAAATTGTACAAATGGTTCTTTTGGTAGCGGTGATTCTGGAAAGCCTCTCCAACACAACTTTGCAGCACGGTCGTTGACTCGGGAAAGTCGTTGAAAGAAGACCGTGGTTCGAAATATTCTGATTTGGACACAAATTCATGAGGGCTGAGAGGATCCCAGGAACCATTGCGACCTGCATCGTAAGCAAGCATGGGTACCGGAGGAGTTTCAATTCCAGTCCAGGACGAGAGCGGCGTCACGGAACCATCTGAGTCCTGGGTGTGATTGTTTCCATGTAAGTCCTCCGCCTCTAAATTTGCATCGACGTCGTCAACCCAACGCCAATCGCGGAGAAGGCACCTTGGATGTTCGTGAGCTGACACTCTGTTCACCGATTCATGAGTCGATAGGAACCCACCTAATCCCTCGTAAGGGAAAAATTGAAGACTTACTCATCAAAGCGCTATTGGTGGAGAAGAACGTAAGTGTTGACAGTCCCTGGCGGAGAGATGCCAGTAGAGACTCTTCTTCTTGGCTGGGTTGTAGGTGGGTTTGATGAGATGAACCCGATGAGTGCGGTGAAGACCATGTGTTGGAGCTGGAACGTATCCGGGTCACTTCTTGAACGAGCGTTTGACAAGCTAGCGCCCAGAGCGTCTAGGAACCGCTATCAGCGTTTATTGCATTATAGGAAATCAGAAAAAGACATACACCCATTATGGGGTTCACACAACCGAATTCCGCGATATTCAATCCACCTCCGCGAAGTATGGCTCGAGCAGCGGAAACACAGCTTTGGCGACAATTAGGATCTGAGTCTGCGAATATTTCGTTCAAACGGATGATAGAACCGTATATCAGGGCGTGAGCGAGAAAAATTTCGCGGGCTGATTGATTTCGATGCTCAAGTTTCTCCAGAGGGGAAATTTGAGAATGCAGAGTATCAATTAGGTGTTTGAGTGACTGAAAAGCCGCAAAAAATGCTTGAGCATCACGAGAAGCCATGTCTACGGGAGAAGTCCTCAGGACATATACCAAAGCAGAAGGCAAATGAAAACATACTAGCGTGATACTGTCCAGCAACGAACGAGGCTTGATGCAAAAGGACAGAAGCTTTCGTCACCATACTGGTGATACTAGTCAACTGATACTGATCTTCTGGTCGATGAGCATGATTCAAGAATTCGTGCACTGTCAAAGTTCCGCGAGACGGGAGAATATTCTGTTAAAACTGATGCTGAGCTTAAACACATATGAAGTAAGTGCAAAAGGCTCAAACCTTTTTGTAAATTTCCATGTCAAGTGGCCATGGCGTATCGATCTGGCATCCCGGAGCGTCAAAGACCCCGCATACAGACCCTGAAGGATCTACTGCCACTGCAAGGTTTCGATAAAGTGTGAATACTGCCCAGAACCCATTAATCCTTTCGCCCTCTTCTATAGAGTCTTGAGTAGGCAGTAGACCGTTCGACCCATCTGGAAAGGCCGGGATAGTTGATGGATTGAAATGCTGCGATGACCTGAGAAGATTGAATCTACAACCTAAAGCAAGAGATGCAGCGCTGGAGGCATGGCGTTTGGCTTCAAGGACGTTTCCGGTCCGAAAGAAATAGTATCCAAGTAAAGTTTCAGCCTGGATGGTATGTAGAAATCGATGAGGATGAGGCCTAGTAGAGCTGAGATCCGAAGCTGTATCTCGAAGAGCTCGAACAAGCAGAGTATGTTCAAGATCTTTATGGAGGGCGTTCGGTGATAAGTGAATGCCCCATAGATACACCGTACTCAGTAGACCCGGACAAGGTCTAGATTGGTGTCCAAAATCCAGGGGTAAGAGTGCGGATTGGGAGAAACGAGCAACGTCGAGAAAAAATCCAAACGAAGAGGCATGTGAGAAGAACCACTCAAGTCTAAGCTCAGGAATTAGCCAGCTGACCCAAATTCAAGTGTTTAACGTACAGGTTTCTTGTTGCAGGAAGTGTAGTCCTTGGTTCGACAGCTGGAGATCTGGAAGCAGTCCTATCGGATGATCCAGAAGAGCCTAAAAAAAGTACTGAGAGATGGACTTCGAGATGGTCAAGCCAAGGCCGTACCAGGATGTGGACTTGGAATGCTTGTTAATGGAGATGTCACTGAAAACGGTGACGGAGGAGAGTTACTGCTGCTGGTATACAATGACGGTCCGGGGATATTCAACCGTACGGTCGTGTCACTATCATGGCCTGCTTCATATGGATTATGAAGAGCCACAGGTGGACTTTCATCGGGATGCTCATATTCGCGGAGACGAGTTTCTAGCCGGTGAATTGTCTCCTCCAACGCTCGAGTCCTTGATCTTCCGGGCCCATCAGCGTATTCGCAAGGGTCGTCTTTTGGAGCGCGTTGACATGGACCACAAGTCGGACGGGCACCATCGCATCTCTTCGAAAGATGATATTCAGGAAATTTGGCAGCAGGAAGGGAATGAGCAGACGTACAATCTTCAAAAATCTATAGAGAGTCGAATTGTAAGAATAATGGGGTTATCATGAAAGAATACACACCTGCACTGAATGACGCGAATTGTAATTAGTTTAAGGCGACTGCAAATGAGAATACTAAGACGCACGGTTAAACAGGCCTTCCCTCTCTTCAACGGCTTTGAGATGCCCCCACTCGATGGTGAGTTATACCTAGATGTCATAGAAATACAGCAGTATGAGATAGAAATACAAAAAGTATGGAGTAGCGAAAATTTTGAAAGAATTCATTACCCTTATATACTGTCCTGTTGAGACGGATCTTCATAATCGGACAGATCTAGTTGATTCATGTCCGAACTTGGAGCATAAGGATTAACCGTGCAGTCAAGAAAAACGATGCTGTACACTGAACGGCTGAAATGCTAACCGGAAATTTCGGCATGGGAAAGTTCATCCGGACCACGTGATGAGAATCGAGGCCGATGCGATGCTTTGCTTTGACCAGTGCACTCGAGACTCCAACCACTATCCTAGGCTTTACATGACTCGCTGTGCTTATCCCTCCGAATTTGACTCCTTTGGTTGCATCAATTCAAACCTGAACTTACATACAACTTGGGAGTATTTGTCAAGATGCCCTCATGGTCGACTCAACGAAAGCTCTCGCTCTCTATAGCTCACAAGGCCCCATTGTCTTTTCTCCCTATCGTGTCGGACGGATCTCCAACTACACCCTCAGACCCATGGGTAAAGTTCATTTATGCTTGGTTATTATCAGAATATTCATCGTCTCCGTAACCTCTCCGTCGAGCTATGAACTGTCGCGCTTCATTTACAGGCGAACGAGCCTCTTTAATCCGGCTATTCAAGAACCCCCATTTTTGGCGTTGCCGAATGCTGACAGAGATGTCCTCGATCCTGATCCTCCAATCATCAGATAGATTCAGGACCCATGTTCCCCTGAATAACAAGAACAAACAATATCCGATAATAAACGACCGCGCGGACCCGTCGAGGGATGTGACTCACTTTGCTGTACCAGTCACATGTATAGTGACGACTTCCCTTTGCCTCGAGGATGTACATATTCACTTTTTCCTCTCCACTTTGCCTCGAGGATTGGATACTCGTATGATGGCGACGGTTGATCCCAGAACAGCCATCTAATTTCTTCCCCTTCCCCTCCCCAAATCGTCTCACCTATTCTATTCTGTCCCAAGTCTGTCTGCACCATACTCCGCAAACCAAACACTGTGCGGCATATGCACCTCGGTACTTGTTCTTCGCCGATGGAAATTACCGTTCATATTTGTCGTACGCGGCCCTAATTCTACTGTTTTTTTCTCTTTCACTACTGCCTCCGACCCCTTCTTCGTGGTTGTCCGTGTGTGTCTCAAAACTTCTCAATCTAAAACTTCCACATGCACAGGCGGTTCCGAATCTGAATTCACTACATGTTTGGGAATATTCAGATCTCGTTCAGGGCGACGAGTACATACTTTCCTACAGTACCCTCTTTGTTGAGGTGATTTCTTTCGTTAGCTGTCGCATGGTGCTACCCGCTTGCTCTAACCTTACCTGACCTTCTGCAACGCAAAGGAGATCGTTTACAATTTGATCATTGCCGATGATGGTTTATCGGTAACCTAAAGTGTTATTTTAGTTTCCTGGCTCCATCAGTAGATTCGGAGTAGATTTTGCTTTTCAGAAGTTGTTTAAAGCTGCCATGTGGGAGGGAAGGAAGTACTTTCCGGGTCCATCCGAGTTACACATATTCTCGGCACATATTAAAGGCTTAATGGTCCGTACATATCTGCTAAACTCTTTCCTTTCTCAAATCCTGAACCAACTCAGCTCTCAGTCCGAAAGGAACGCTGCCAGCTTGCCCGTCGATGGTACCCCAAGAGCATCTGTCAGAATGAGTCACCTATCTTGCGCTCAGCAAATTAATTTCGGAGTTCCAACGAAATTTAGAGATTCTTCAAAGCACATGTTGTACTCTTATAAGCCTCTTACGACGAATCTCAATGACCGAAATTACCGCTGCTTTTCTCGTTGGAGCCCCAGATTCAACCAAACAATGAAATAGGAACCTTGACAGAAAAGAGGGGAGTGTGTTTGTGCGATTTTTTCGCGTATCTCCCGAACCCCAGCACGAGGAATCCTATGTATCAGGTGCGCGGAGCATTATGCATGCTGTTCATGTGCCACTAGCTGTGCGGGCTGTTGATAGGAAGATGCGTGTGGGGAAGCAGGGAAATGGGCACGTTCTGGGCGGTTACCACCATCTAGAGTATCGATGTTAATTGTTATTCAAGTTTGACATATTTAATCGTGCTGTAGAGGTACGGTGCTCGATACTAGTTCTGGTTAAATTCTGAAACAGCCCACAGGAACTGACAGCTTCCGCTGATACTTATCAAGTCAGGGAACAGCTCAGCAAATAACACCCCTTGCTTCTTGATAGATCTAAGGCTCCAGATCCCCAAATATTTTTCATCCTTAGCCGTGTTCAAAGAAATGTCCAGACTGCTTAATTCTCTTGAATGAGGGTGCTATGGTTATCAGAAGAAGTCGTGGAGGGAGCTGACTGTATGCATCGTTGCTCAACTTGCTGTCAACTTGCTGTCAACTTGGTGTTTTTCGTACTACTTAGTAGGGTACAGTTGAAAGAGTAATTAAGAGAATGACGGGAACATTTGAGGTGAAATAATTTCGAGGGGGTAGATTGCTAGCCCCGTTTTTTTTTTGGATCGTTTGTGTGCCATGCTCTCGGATTCTAGTAAGTATTCCACCCAGGACCCTAAATCACTTGGCAGTACATACTGGCACGATACAACTTACTACAACTTATAACGCCTGCCACGTGCAAAAAAGCGCCCTGCCCTATTCTTCCACCAAGCTGGATCAAGCAGGTAGTATCGATTTCTACGAGATTCTGGCTCTAGCTAGAACTGCTTCTGCAGTCGATGTCAAAGCTGCTTATCATCGTGCACTCATAACTCACCATCCCGATAAAAATACCTCTAAACCGTCGACTGTGCATATCGCAACAATCAAAAAAGCTTACGAGGTCCTTTCATCCCTAGCCTTCGGGCACAGTATGATGTTCAACTTCAGCAAAAGATAGCGAACATTAGCTCTCGCCCTGCTCAAGTGATCTCTCTTGAGGATTTTGAAGAAGATCCGGTCGATGATACAGCTTGGACATATCCCTGTCGCTGTGGTGCTGTTTACCGCATCACTGAGAGTGACATGGAGATTGGGAGTCACATAATTGGATGTAGTGGCTGCTCGGAACTTGTCTGGGTTGGTTTTGAACTAGCCACAGAAGATTGAAGATGTATGTGATTAACTGACAGCTTTTCATGAACTAATTACACAACTTTAGGCACCGATTCAAACTATTGCATAGAGGGGACAATATAGTCTTTCTGCTGAAGTCTTCTGAAACTCTCTGACATCACCTCCCATACCGCTCAGATACCGCTTGCCTCTGGCACATCCACCTTTGAGGGGTCCAAATACCACGCTCCTGCAGTCATGGTTAGAGCATTTAACTGGCGGGAAGGGAATCTTACGGTCAGCCCCGGTTTTATCAGCCATAGTGCTACCGTCTCCGAGCCAAAAGAACCTGTTATTCACTTTGGGATCCAACGGTTCATAATCATAGTCCTCCCATCGCGGGTGTTCCAGCGCTCGAACGCAGTGTAGGCAGGATCCTGTCAAACCGTAAACCAGAGCACCAACTATATTTCTGGATGTTGCCCTACCTGGCCACAGAGCTACGACCCGTCCCTCCTCTTTTCCAACTTTATACCACGAGCGGCATTTTTCACCAAATACACTCTGCAACTTCGTCAATAACAGTTCGAACAAGGTTTACTCCTACACACAATGGGAAAGAAGCTCTGTGAAAATTATTAGCTGACTCGCTGAACGCCCGTTCTTCTCTTTCTCACTTCAAGATACGCATCGAAATCATCGACGGCTTTCCTTTTCACTTCGATGCTCTTGAGCCGTTCTCTTTGCAGCTTCAGCGTAGCTTCTACGGCATAGTCCACCTGTCGTTCAATTACGATCAATAATGATCCAGCACCAACGGCGGAGTTCGCGCCCAGGGCAGAGAACCAGTTAGGAAATCCGTCCACAGCAACGCTCAAATATGTTCGTGGATGTGGATCGAACTTGTCCTTCAAGTCAACGCCATTCCTGCCTATGAAAGGGAAAGGGAGCTTGAAAGATGTGTCGAAACCTGTTGCACACACAATGATATCTAGATCTCTGTGTTTTCCGTCAATCGTTTCTATTCCCGTCGGCGTCACTCTTTTAATATTCTCTGGAACAAATTCAACCTTAAACAGGGGATGTAAGTGAGTGCTTCTATAAAAAAAAGCTCGATCAACTAACATTATCTTCGCATAGAGCCTCGAGATATCCAGGTCCCGGTGTCAGCCGTCGACAACCAACAGAAAAGTTGGGCACCACTAGATGTCAAAACCATGCATTAGCAGATGTGTGCATATGTAAAGTAGATTGATTGACAATGGTCTGCGATCCAGGGCTTTTTGGACAATTTCTTCCTCATAATCTCTTCGAAAATCTTCCGAGCTCCTTGCTGCAGAGGATGACCGCGTAAAGTCGCAGCATGAGCTCCCTAGACAACTTCTTAGAAAACTAAAAATACGTTCAAGTGGTTGCCTACGTTCAGGTCTGACTCAAGCTCCTGTCTAAACTCTCTGTAATATTCCGCGTTACTAAACTTTTCCTTGTCCTCGTCGGTGAAGGTGTCTACCTCGGAAAGGATTAGCTCCGTAATCATCTCTTTCATCTTCACGCACAATTTTCCGCATTCTCGTTACCCTTCGCGAGCGCAACCAGGTGTTCTCGGACAAAGGTTGTGCTTACCCAAGTCTGTCCCTTTACGAAGTTGACGATCCCTTTTACCTTTGGTTGAAGAGCGGGGACAATTTGGATGGCCGAGGAACCCTGCAGATATTCAGCTATTCTGGACTGTGCAGAGCCATAGCACTTACCACGCCAATCACACCAACTCGCTTCTCACCCCAGCTCCTCACGGTATCTTCCCACTTTGTTGATGGGCCCGAAACGCCACCCTCTCCTGTTTCCCATTGTGCACTGTGTATCACTTTTCCCTGAAACTTCTCGAGACCATCGATTTCCGGCCATCGCCATCTGCTAAGGCCTCCTATCCCTGTAAAAAGCACATCGGCAGTATCCTCAATGTCCTCGAAATAGTCCTGATCAAGTGCACCTTCCGGATTGCTGCTATATTTGCCATTGGGCCGACGGATAGTCAGATGCCATTTCCCCGTGTCTTCGTTGTATTGTGCTCGGGTGAGACGATGTTGCAGCTTGATATAGGAGCCCAATTGAAATTTGTCCTTTATGGATTCGAGGTAGCTTTGGATTTCGGCGCCGGGAGAATAGAACGAGGACCAATAGGGCTAGCAGAGGGAACGGAGATGAAGACGAAGACAGTCGAGAGTGGAGTAACCTTACGTTCTCGGCAAAAGTGAGTTGATACTATCAGGTGCACTTAGAATCTTCTCGCTGACAATAATGACAGTGACTGATGAAGACGCACGCAGTGTGAAGGGATATCACAGGCGATGCCCTATGCCCCCAGAGCAACTGGTCAGCTGCGGGGTTCGCGTGTACGAAAATTGAAACTCGCACAGGGTATCTGTTCATGTACCTAGAAGGCCAAACGAACTCAACTTGCGCTCCAATTCAAAATTCACTGCACACGAACCAAACTCCCCCTACGCCCGCGTTGGCTTCGTATATAGTGAGGTCTATGTTCTTGACTCGTTGAAGGAATCTGTACGGTCGATAGTTGCTCAATGAAATGAAGAACTCTGCTGCTTTGACATACCGAATCCCAGCGACGATACCTTAAGGTTTCGCGTCCTGATTTAGAACAACATCCCAGTCAATCCACTGCGGCGTACCGCTAAATCCCGCTCCGATAACGACCACCTTTATTGGACGTGGTTCGTCGATGCAAAAGTCCGGGAGTTTGTACTGGTTAGCAGGCGAGTATGTCGACTGGCCGTTCAGGCCTGTGGATCCGTTCACCGAAGGCATAGAATTCAACTAGAGCTAAAATAGAGCAGGATAAAGCTAGGAGGGGGGCTAAAGCTTCAGCAAGGGCTATTTATTGAACCTTAGATCCTCTGTTTGCTGATGAATTTCGTCTTGAGAGGAACTATCCTATAAAGGGCTACCTAGTACTCGTAGAACCGCGGAATAATACTGGAATGATGCGAATGATGCACTCGTGGTTCGCTCGTGGTCAGGCGAATGCGTTTTGAATAGGCAAGATGAGACAGGATTCACGCGAGATATCGTGCTGTTAACGTTGCAACAATATATTTCCTTCAAAGTATCTACTACATCCTCTGATTCACTCACTTACAGCTGTATCGCAGAAATCGCCCAACCCAAACCAAGATAACGGTCCAACAAGTCTATAGAACAATAAAAGCACCGAGCACCGCTCCACCTAGAACAGCTACAAGGCCGAACATTGTATTGGTAGATCGAACGTGAACAGTCGAAGCACCATTTTTATGGGATGTAGTGGGCTTGGGAGTAGAGCTGCTGGTGCTGGTACTAGCTGAGCTAGATGGTGGGGAAGTAACAGAAGTTACGAATCCGCTCGTGGGGGAGGGGACGCTTGCCGAGGAAGCACCACCTGCAGCGGCACTTGTGCTTGACGTAGTGGATGGAGGCGTAATCGTAGGTTCAACTGTCGTATGTCCAGTCAAGGTCTTAGTGGCACCTTGTCCGGAAGAAGCTTGCGTGGCTGCAAGTCCATCTGAGCTGGAGACCAAGTCTTTGTTACATGTCAGTATGTTATCAACAAACACAAACAAAAGAAAGAAACATACTCGCAGCACCGGAGGGAAGAGGAACTGCCGTTCCAAAAGCAGACGCGATTGCGCTGGAGGCTACATTGATGAGAGACGCTGCCTCTTCACCAAAAGCTGGAACCGTTCGATTAGAATGGATGGATTTTTTTTTTCGCCAAAGCAAACTCACTATCACGGTTTTTAAGAGGCCGGGTACCGTTAACCACAAGAGTAGCAGAGGCGAAGAACAAGGCGATGATATTTCGGCGAACCATAGTAGTGAGGAATAGCAAGAGTCGAGAAGTATTAGAGACTAAACGAAATCAATTCGTATGTGGGGATAGTTGCGGCCTGCGCTAAGGGATGCGTAACGAAAGCTGGAGGCTCTTTTATAAACATTCACAACTGTACAGGTACAGCCTTGGGGCATAGCCGAAGCATGATTAATGATTGATAACATGTTGGGTTCTCTGAACTCGACAAGATTATCGTTTCAGAGTATACCCAAATCAGGATCAGTCAAAGCAAGGCTTACCAGACGACTGTATTCATGAGTAAACATTTGACATTATCCTTCCAGTAAGTAGCGATATCGTAGTCATGGGTATATAAATGGAAGAAGAGGAATAAGCGATCGGTATAAGGTATCAAGTCATCGAATCAAGTAGAAGTAGGCGCGGCGGTTTCTGTTACAGTGCTCGTAATGGTAGTGGTAGCGGCCTGTGAAGCGGACGGGGGAACAGGAGTACCGGCGTGAGGTGCAGGAGGGCTCGGGGGAGAAACGGCAACAGGAACGGCAGGAGGAGCAGGAACGCCTCGACGAACTGGAAGCTGGATGGGAGCGGCACCTTCCACTGCTCCTTTCGCGTCTGTGGCAGGAGCCGGAGCAGCACCTTCGACGGTATGTGCCTTGTCGCCAACGACACCTTCTGCGCCAGTGGCTGGAGCTGGAGCATCACCTTCGACTGTTTGTGCCTTGCCACCAACGACTCCTTTCGCGCCATTGACTGGGGCCGGAGCAGCACCTTCGACTGTTTGCGCTTTATTGCCAGCAGCGGCTGGAACAGTCGTTGGATTGACTGGAGGGGAAGGCGGCGCTGGAGGGGCAGAAGGGACGCTTCTCCTCGCACGATGACTGCGACGAACCGGAAGCTGGATGGGAGAGGCACCTTCCGCTGCTCCTTTCACGCCTGTGACAGGAGGTGGAGCAGCACCTTCGACGGTTTGTGCCTTGTTACCAGCGACTCCCTTCGCGCCAGTGGCTGGGGCCGGAGCAGCACCTTCGACTGTTTGCGCTTTATTTCCAACAGCGTCTGGGAGAGAATCTGCGGGAGCAGGAGGAGAAGGCGGCGCGGGAGGGGCAGAAGGGACGCTTCGCCTCGCACGATGACTGCGACGAACTGGAGGCTTGATGGGAGCATCACCTTCTACTGTTCCCTTCGCGGCCGTGACTGGCGATGTGACCGGATCAGCAGGCAAGTCACCTTGAACGGTTCCTACTGTGCCAGTAGCCTTGCTGGGAACGGTTCCAGCGACATCAGGAATACTGTCGACAGTACCAGGAACAGTCCCAGCGACTCCAGACGCTGCACCTGGGACTAGGGGTGAGATATCACGGCGAGATGGTGTGTCGGTGGATGAAGGCGAAGGTGTGGAAGCACTTGACGAGGAAGACGCACTGGGAGAAGCGGAAGACTCGGGAACAGACCAGGCAGCGGGCTGGTTGTTGGAATCAGAAGCGTCGACGCTCTGGGACGTGTCTACACTCTGAGCATCGAAGGACTTAGTACCGACAATGCTGAGGCACGATGGCAGGAGAGGCCCAACTATCGGCAAAAAAGGCTCTACGATTGGCCCTAGGAGTGGCAATAAAGGCTTTACGAGTGGCAATATTGGATCTTTACAAAGCACCTCGAAAGGGGATCCTCGCTTGACAACGTCGTCTAGATGTTGTTTATTATTAGGCGAGGCGAAAAAAAAGTAACATACCTTCGGAGCGTGCATCAAGGGCACTATCAGCTTCAGAGCGAGGAACAGAGACGGAACCGCGTCTGGCGGCCACGAAGTTATTATTCGGATGACTGACACCAGATTGGGCCTGGGCGAGATCGCCAGTAGGAGCAGCGAGGGTTGACAACATCGATGACGACGTTGAGATGGCAAGAGTAGCAAGGACGAGCGAGGAGCTGGATGGAAGTATCATTATTGTTTGTCGTGAAAATAAAAGTGATTGTAAGATTAGAAGTGTGATATGTGTAGTACTAGTAGATGGTGAGGGTAGAAGTGAAAGAGAAGTGAAAGAACCGTTATACGACCGGCCTTGAATTTATAGTCGAAAAAGACGCGCCAAACAACGCGTTAGCCAAACAACTTCTGCGAGACGTGACGTCAATCGAGTTCATTCCAATGGCCTTACAAACAAACAAAGCCAAAATCTCTACATTCCTCTTCTATGGTCCATTTCCCAAGATTCTTCACCTCCAAATCTTCTCCGTGTGTCTCCACCTCTGGCGCTTAGAACAGCGTATTCCCAAACGCTTGACGCAGTCTGGCGCACTGAGGTGCCTAAACATGACGACAGGAGGCACCAAAACAGTCCTGCAAGTCTGCTCACAAATCGATTAGCTGTTAAACAGCACATTCATCAAGGAATCTTACACCAAACCCACGAAAATGACCAGGA
Organism: Rhodocollybia butyracea; assembly: GCA_015501585.1. Lineage (NCBI taxonomy): Eukaryota > Fungi > Basidiomycota > Agaricomycetes > Agaricales > Omphalotaceae > Rhodocollybia > Rhodocollybia butyracea. The sequence continues at coordinate 176,519 of JADNRY010000022.1, forward strand.
CAAGCATTAAGGACCGCAAATCGTTGTCGTCGTTCATAAAGATTTGGCGCTTCAAATATGTATGTAAGCCATTTCAAGCGCGCTCACGTCCATGCAATCCAAGGTCGCTACAATACAATTGAGCTTCAAGAATCAGAATGACAAAAGTAATTGAAACTGGTCCCTGCAAAATCTCACAGTCGTTATTTTTAAACAGGCTTGGCCACTGCTTGGCCTCTCTCTTTAAGTTTTCTTCAACCCCTCTCTCGGACGCCAAGTTCGAGGTTTTTCATCCAATCTAATCTCGCACCGAGCTATTGGCTGGCCAGATTAAGTTGATCAGATTGCCTGATTCATTTCTATTCCATTGTTTTGGGATTTCCCTCCCTCCCTGCCGCACTCGCAGCTCTTCGACTCTTCTAAAGACACTATGTTCATCGAGCGCGAGGTACCGGTTCCAACGCTTTTGGCTATTCCAGTGAGCTTTCTTCACCGCTACCTACTTGCTTTGCTCAAAAAAAGACCACTTGACGCCCACGATCTAGTCCGACACAGTGGTACTTGATGATAGCACCAAAATTGAGGATACTGCAGAGTCCGCCACCGTCTTACCATTAGATCCATTTCACCTTCGTGATGCTATTCAATCGGAGAAGCAGCTACAGGGGCTACGCATGCGCAGAAATGGGAAGAAGCTCCAAAAATACCATAGTAGGCAAAATGATGTGTGTTCTTACTAGATTTAACACTATCCCTCTGTTTAATATCCACCGCTGTAGTTGATTATATCTCTGTTAAAACCTATGGAGGAACATTCTAGTGAGGCAAAGGATGAGGAGGACGCAGTCCGGTTACCAGTGCGTACTTTGTTCTTACCTTCATTTCTTATTCTAATCCTATTATCAGGTTAAAATCGCTGTGTGGGCTAGTTTAATCGCCAACCTGAGTCTATGCGTGCTTCAAAGTCTGTTTTCATCTTTAATCTCCGTGTCAACCAATTGATACCCTCTAGTGTATGCCGCAATATCATCTTTATCTCTCAGTCTCTTTGCAACAGGCGTTGACTCTGTTTTTCGATATCGGCAGCAATGTAATGCTACTATACCTACATAAAAAGGCAGAATCAATGGATACAGACAAGTGGCCAGTAGGGGGAGCGAGACTAGGAACTATCGGAAATATCGTGTACGGTGCGACTGTTCTTGCCTCCAGCCCTACGTACTACTCATGCGTCTACATACAGGATTCCTGTATGTATCCTTTCTCCTTCTGCGATTCGAGCTTGGCAGCCTACCGTTCCAGATAGAATGAGCTCCGTCAATCTCGTTATCATCGTCGAGTCTATACGAGATCTCATCACACACTCTGGTGGAATCATGAAGAGCTTTCATTTGCCCTCGATTATCGCTGTGGCTTCGGCACTGTGTAGGACGAACTCCACTCTCCGAAACCATTTACTCAACAGTCCCCTTGATTGTAGTCGTCAAAATTTTATTATTCTTTTATTGTCTTTCCCTCCGCAAAAACTCCAGTCAAGTACGGGTGCTATGGGAGGACCATCGAAACGATTTGTTCATTAATGCTTTCGGTAAGTTTACTTTATGCGGAGTTAACATCGACCCTCAATATTTTCGATAGGCATACTGATGTCGACAGGTGGAAGTAAACTAAGATGGTGTACGTACCTGATTTCTGCATATACTTAACCCCGCTCTCACTCTCTTTTATTCAGTCTTGGATCCAATGGGAGGTTTTATAGTTAGTAATTCTCTGTCATCTGTCTTCCTCGCGTCAAATTAACAGGTACCTCACTACAGATCGCTTCCGGAGTCACCTTGGCATGGGGAAAGACTATGTATGACGAATTCGGACTACTGGCCGGAAAATCAGCGCCAGATAGTTTGTTACAACTCTTGACTTACAAGACTCTAACATTCCACGAAGACATCGAAGCAGTCGATACAGTACGGGCTTACCATGTGAGAATCTCTTCTACTCTATGCACTTAACGGTGGTTCTCACATCTCCCTTCCTGTCGCCGGTGGTGTCTAGAGTGGACCAGTAAGAGTTCTTCTAATGGTTACCGAACAAGGGAAATTGACACATGCTTCCTTCATGAACTTCTTTCCGAACCTAGGAGTATTTTGTGGAGGTTGACATTGTCATGGATCGCGAGACTCCGCTGTGGCAGGCCCACGATATAAGCGAACGCTTGCAGGAGAAGATCGAGGGGTTGAGGGACGTGGAGAGAGCGTTCGTTCACGTCGATTATGAAAGTACTCATTATCCTGTGCGTTCCCCCCCTCCTTTTCTTACTCTTTTCTGAATATTTTCCCCACACAGGAACATCGAAAGTCGTAGCAGTTCCCGAAAACTACTAATCATATGTATCCTATTTGACTGTGCATACCTCACGCGAATGCTCGTACGACCGATTGTATTATCTACCATCCATTCATTCGTACTCTTCTTTCTTTGCATCACTATCTTTTCTTTGCAATTACTATCTTTTCTTTGGCATTTCTCAGGTTCTTCACCTTTGGTCGGACGACGCCACGGTGTTTTCTACTTAGGGCGATATTTGTACTTGAGAAGAGTAAGTAGTTCAATTCCATTGTATATCTATGCTGATGCATTCCCTGTAAAATCATCCACTATACACGTATGGATGTACCCTTACTTAGCATACATTAGAGTTTTACGTCCGAATACACGAATGTCTGTGTTCCCGGTATGACATTGATGAGATTTGAGAACAACTCCGCGGTCAAGCCTTATACTTAGATGCAATCTCAGGACTCCTCAAGGTTGTTCCTAGTCCCAGTTCTGGCCACCCCCCGATACTCTGGAACGTAGGGTTTATTTTTCTAGGAGAAACGTTGACCCTTGACAGAAAGAACACTTCTAACCAGCATCTAAATGCATATTTGGACCCAAAGCAGCCGCGATTGGGATGACTTTTAAAAATCAAAAATCGCAATTGAAAGATTGACATGTCACGATCAGCTCTCCGGGTCCTCTTATCAGGCAAACCCGGCTTGTGCTGCTACTTGAGAAGAAGTTTTTTCGTGTCTTTGCCAACTAGAAGTTCCTTTGTTTCCAAGGTGATTTTTGGCAGAGATAATTATCTCGATAAAATTACATGGCAGTCCTGTAGTTAAATACGCTGCCAGTGATACTACTGCTTTACAATCTGGCCGCGATCCATGGGTGCCTTGTCTCTCTTCTCTCTTGTCAATCGCAACTTCTTTACAGAGACCGCTCCATTGCTCTCGAAATGTAGGTGCGAAGATGGGCAGCTATTTGCTACCTAGTGAGCGTAGCTGTTGGTTGAGGTTATTTCTGACGCTAGAGCGAGAAGAGAATTTGGGGAAATCTTACATCATCTGGGGATGGATAATTTCACTGTGATTACCGTCAAAAAATTCCGACCGTCGCAGTTTGCAATGTCCTACCCTGCAGATTAGGCTTAGCAGATGGGATATCTAGGATGCCCCACTGGAGTGGCATTTTAATTCTCTACAGGGCTAAATGCTTTTTGTGATCCCTAAACACTCGAATCGAATATAAGACGCTTTGGCGCTTATGTAATGGCGCCTCGAAACACGTGCAATACGGTTCCTTCTCCTCAGCCCATCCGGTATATTTTGGTGCTCATTGACATGCTTGTATAGATGAGAGAGAAAGCGGTTAGTCGTCCCTGGTCTCAGCAGGAAGACGACCTTTTGCGGATTGCCGTGGCTAAACATGGTCTCCAAGACAATTGGAAAGCTGTGGCTGGTGATGTGCCAGGTCGAAATAACAAAGCCTGTAGAAAGGTACACAAAAACTATTTTGTACATTCATAATGTATTCTTACAGCTTTACAGAGGTGGCTTCACTCTCTTTCCCCAGCGATCAAGAAATCTGCTTGGACTATGGCTGAAGACGCTCTCCTTCTTCATCTTTACAATGTTTATGGCCCCAAATGGTCACATATTGCACGCTATATTGAGGGCCGAACAGACGATGCCTGTTCGAAGCGCTACAACGATGCACTGGATCCGACGCTGAAGAGAGATGAATGGACGATAGAAGAAGACGACAGGTTAATGCAGGCTTACGCCGAAATCGGCGGTAAATGGAGAGAAATCGGACTCAAGCTTCAGCGGAGCAGTTTAGCGTGCCGTAACAGGTACCTTTTTCTCTTCATCTGACGTAGTTTGCTCAAGCCTGTTGCTCATAGGTTTAAAGTGGTTGAGCGCAAGCAGAGACCTGTACAGGACTCATCATCCAGCTCACACACTCAAAACAGCTTCGAAGAATTCCCCTATTATCCGCCTGAATCTTATCCCCTATTTTCTCCTGAGGATGGCCCTGCAACCTTTCGAGAGCCGACACCAGAAGCGCCGCCCCTAGTACCTACCCCTCCACCCTTCCAATATTCCTCGTCGTCGCTGAGTGCGGCGCTCGAGGAACCACCTTCGACTTTGCGCTTCTCGCCGTATTTTGATCAAGTACCCATGGATATCACATACGATCCGACTCCTGGATCCTCTTCAACGTCTTCTCCTTACGCCTTTGCTCAAGACTTTAATCACAACTCGATGTTGCTGGACGACCTTTCAGATCCCAATCCTTTCATACCCGACAGAAATAGTCTACCGACTTTTTATTCTCATCATAATGATTTTGGTCTTGTTCCTGACGACAATGGGGTCTGCCCAGCAGGACCGTCTCGAATTGAACAATATCAGCCTAACGCGGATACAACCGATAAATTGCTAACTCTGGAAGAATTTTCATCGATTATGCCTAATCAACAGCTAGCTTTCCTCAACGAAAGCCCTATGAACTTGGAATCACCCGACCTCTCTTCAGGACCGTCCAGCCCTTTTACTCAGACCACAGGCTCTTCTTTAACTTCGAGCCCCATCGTACCTTCCCCTGCGGAACTCGCTTCCGATACTAGTTTGCCATCTCAATCATTGCTATTTTCTTCTAGTACTGCAGGTCCCAAAGATCTTGTAAACGCTAGAAAGACTCAGGGCCCCGCCCGGCTTTCCTCCATATTACCTTTATCCGAGTAAGTGTGCTATTCCTCGGTTTTGTTCCAGCTTTTTTTCACACCATCAACAGCGGTTCCTTACGTCCTTATGCTTGTGGCCATGCCAAGTGTTGGCCGGATGCCGCTTCGACTAGTGCGGCTTGCTTCTCCACTGCCCGGGAATTATTCGAACACGTCAAACTTCACACAGAATCAGAAGACCAAAAGCCTTATCGTTGTGCTCTCCCAGGATGCAACAAATTTTGGAAAGTAAGTAAATTGCATGATGACCCTATTAAAATTCTATCTCACTGTTTTATTTCTAGAGTCTCAATGGTCTTCAGTATCACCTGCAACTGTATCATGAATTCTCAGCCTTACTTAATTATAGCTCTTACGATATGTTTCTTAGGTCTTCTGCTCACTTTCAGCAAGCCATGTCCAAAACGTTTTCTACGCAAAAGAATGCTTCACAGACAGATTCTACCGAACCGACAGACGTAGAGGTGCCAGACAATAATAACTCCAAACGATGGGTTTGCGATCAACCCGACTGCTTCAAAAGCTACAAGAATTCTAGCGGGCTTCGATATCACAAGAAACATGTAAGGATAGTGCATTCCGGCGTAGCTTTCTTAACATCTATCATCAGGGACATCCAAAGACAATCCCAATGCAACTGGATAATGTGCCTCCTGCTCTTGCCCGTGATCTACCAGCAAGAACCAGGAAGATGCGAAAGAAGGATGATAGTCCAGTAAATGTTGCTGTTGCTGCTGCTGCTTAATTTAACTGTATATGAACTAAAACTGGTGTTGTGTACCCAGTCACGGTTCCATACGTTGTCCATCTCTTACTTGGGAGCTAAACTGATGCTTCCAAGCACGCATGTATATCATAATCCATCCTCTGTCCCTAGCATCCTATGTACCAAGAAGTCTAAAGCAAAATTGGGAAAGGGGCCCCTGAAATCTAACGACCAGCTCCAAACTGACTTGCACTGTTGTATAAAGAGATATCAGTATCAAGTCAATGAGGTTATGAAGTACATACAGGTTACGAAGGGCAGGGTCCGACATTATCTCTTCCATTGAAGGCACATCGCCCGATTGCACACGATTCATCTGGACGAAATGTGTAAGGTACTTCACATAACAATACACAAACAAGACTCACCATATTTGCGACGGCAGGGTTCCCCATAAGATTGGCTAGTCCTCCATTAGCCATCATCTGTTGTGCCATCGCCATCATCTGCGGGTTGTTCATCATAGAGGCCAAGTCGGGCATGCCTCCACCCCCACCTCCACCTCCGGCTCCGCCATTCCTCGAAGCATATCAGCCATAGCGCCCATATCAGGCAATCCTCCTGCAGCACCTCTTGCACTTCCCCGTGCATCATCCGGAACGAGGGGTGGGGGTCCCTCGTCATCATCTTCGGAGATCCTTTCTTTGGCATTTTGAAGACCTGATTTCAGACCTGCATTAGTTGGATCTAGTTTGAGACCACGTTCAAAGGCATCGGCGGCAGCTTTGTAATCGCCCAGGGAGTACTGCGCATGTCTGCAGAAAAGTTAATACAAGAAATCGAAGTAGCGGATTGAGGTACCCAAGTCGATGATACGCTTTGACAAAGGTAGGATCGGCAGCAAGAGCCAATTCTGCATCTCCTACAGCTGAGAGATGGTCTCCCTTTGAGGAATATGCTGCTGCTCGATTAGAGTAGTAGATTGGGTTGCCGGAATCGAAAGAAATGGCCTCGGTATAAGCTTCTAATGCTTCATCGTATTCCTTGCTTGACATCAAAGCATTTCCGCTTTGCTTGAGTTTTTCTGCCTTGGCCTTGTCTTCGGCGGAAGGTCCTTTGGGAAGAGAAGAAGATGTCGACGTCTGAGACTGGGAACCACCATCTACTTTTTCTTTAGTCTTGAGGTAAACATCAAATATGGTCTGGAGCGTTGCTGGCTTGACGCTGAGTCGCAAAGCTTGTTCGTCGTTGGATGGATCGACGCCGAAAGCCTCGCCGATGCACTGTACTGTTATGAGAGACTGGGTCAGCAGATTCCGACTGATGAAAAGATACAACGAACCAGCAACTTCAAGGCCTTCTCTATCGTCGGCTTTCACCGTGCCATTTGTAATGGATTCGTTCAGAAAGTCGATAATGGACAGCACCAGTTTCTGCTGTTTTTCGGACATTACTATCAGAACAAGAAAAGTTACGTAATAAGCGCCAGTTTGCTTTTTCTTCTGCCTTCATCCAAAAGCAATGTTCTTCTGTGCCATATCTGGAGAGCCTCCGCAGGAACCTGTGGTTTCAATAAAATCCAATAAAGTGTACGAGCGTCGCTTGATTGTCAAGTATATCACCGAAAATGGTACAGACCCCATTACTGGCGACAAACTCGAGGAATCAGACTTGATTCCTATTAAAGCCTGTATGTTTTCTGCTTGTACCTTTGGACGCGCTTTCTGATTTCTTCCTCCTCTTTAGCTCCGGAGACAGCTGCGCCTCGGCCACCAAATGCAACTTCGATACCCGCACTGCTTCATGCTCTGCAAAATGAATGGGACGCCGCTATGCTCGATGCGTTTGTGCTAAGACAACAGTATAACTCGACACGACAAGAGCTTAGTTATGCGCTATACGCGCAGGATGCCGCCAGTCGTGTTGTTGCTCGTTTAATTCGTGAAAGAGACGCCGCTCGAGAGTGAGTTTTGGAAACTACCTGTTTGTTTGACGTTCTGACGTGTTTTGTAGAGCTCTTGCTAACGTCCAAGCAACAATGGGCATTACTCCGTCTGCTTCCACCTCTGAAGACGTCGAAATGGTTGAAGATTCTGCCGCTGAAGCCCTTCCCACAGAAATTGTCGCTCAGATTGACGAAACTCACCAAGCACTGTCTGCGGCTCGTAAAAAACGAAAGCCACCAACCGGCTACGCGACCGCTGCCGAGATTAAACAATACACCGCAAAACACACAATTCCTTCGTTGCACTCCGCTTCACCCGCGGGTATCACTTCTCTCGCCGTGTCGCGGTCCAATCCAGAACATTTCTTGACCGGTGGAAACGACAAAATCGTGCAGCTCTACGACAAGAGCACTGACAAGGTCCTCGCTTCTCTCAAAGGACACACTAAAAAGGTCAACCAGGTTGCTTTCCGCGAGAAGGATGGTGAACCAATCTTGGTGATCTCTGCCGGTGCAGACAAGGTAGCGAAAATATGGGCGCATGACGAGGCTTCTCAGGAATACATCCCTAAATCCACTATCCGCACCCACAAGGGTGATGTTACTGGACTCGCGGTCCATCCCACATCTACTCTTCTTGCACTCTCCTCTGCTGACAAAACATACACGATTCATGATTTGTCGACCTTTCAACAAGTTTACCGGTCTGTCCCTTCGGATGATCCCTTTACTGCTCTATCCATTCATCCAGACGGCACTCTTCTCGCCCTGGGGACCCCCACGTCGACTATACAGATTTACGACGTTCGAATTGGAGCGATTGCCGCTTCTCTCTCCCCTCCTGATGCTGTCCCCTTCAGCATTCACAGCCTATCGTTCTCTGAAAACGGATACCACCTTCTTGCACCCAGCTCTCAGTCCACAGTCGCTGTCTGGGATTTGCGTAAACAGAAAGCCGCGACACGTATTGATCTTGGCGACGACTTTAAGATCAACAAGGTCATCTATGATACGAGTGCGCAGTATCTTGGCGTTGCGGGTAATTTGGGAGGAAGAGTATTCATGAACAAGACTTGGGAAGAACTTGTCAGATTTGATGAAGGTGGTGAAATGAGCGATTTCGTGTTTGGTGATATGGGGAAGGACTTTTGGGGTGTGACGGGTAGGGAAGTGAGGATGTGGAGTTTGCCGGCTTAAACGTATTTATCTTGGTGTCGTATATGTAAACGCTTCTCAGTGTTGTACTGATAAAATTATTCTAGCCGTTGTGACGGAGCCTCTGATAAATTCAGTAGTAGTTAGGACAAAGAGCACATTATTTTTACCTCATGCTACAGGAATCGCAAACGCGCTCAATTAAGATCGCTACGGTCAAGTAGTACATCACCACATTGTGTTGAGTTAATGCATGCACAAATAAGTTACCTGCTTGAGTAGTCGCCCAAGTCTTGCCATGATCTTTAGCATACTAATTTGCTTGCATTTTATTTGTTTGCATGACTTGATCGTAAGCTGCCTGCTTGTTTAAATACTACACGCACGAGATAGATTACCTTAGCCTAAATGCGACATTCAACGACACTACAACGAAGCGAACGACCGTTATGTCTTCTAACCTTAGCTCTCCCAGTACAGACATGGCAAGTATCCTACATACAGCTATAGGTGGTTCATAATTTCTTCAAACTCACCTCTGTACTGGAATGTAAAGATTCAGTGTTGTTTTCCGTGTAGTTGCCTTGCTGTTTGATTAACTCATCGTCATACATGAGGGTGAACTGTGCTGGAAGATAGTAGCATTAAATACCAGGTTCTAGCGCAGGCTGAGGCTTCAGAATCGAAATTGAAAATGAGCCTCAACTTGATGATCTTACACCTCTGAAGCGAAAGGTGTATCGCGGAATCCTGGGGATGGCTCTGAAAGTAAAAACTGCTTTAAGGAGATTTGTAGTCATCGTATTTCATGGCAGTTATTTTTGATACATGGTCATAAGCGTACTACTACGAAAGGCCATGAATAAAGGCAAGTACTAAGTAGGGGTTGAGTCATTAAGGCGGAAAAGAAGAGAAATAGCGAAACAACAATGAGGCCGAAACACAAAAAGAGTGACGTGGTGAAAAGATATATGAATAAAAATACAGTGCAAAACAAGTGATATCGAATACAACATACATCTACCAGAGACTGAACGAAGATCGGGAGGTGATCATGCCCACGACGAAGGACCGAAAGTACCATTCGGTCCATCAGGAAGTTTGAAAGGAATACCCATGGCATCTGCAGTTCGCTGCCACACGGTGTTGCCCCACCAGTTGACAGTGAATCCACCGCGAGGCAACTGCACAGTGAAGAAAATCACGACGAGGGAGACGGCAACACCACCGTCTAGGGCAGCGGAAAGGATATAGTTGTAGCGCATCCACCACCTGAAGTGGAAGCGCCGTATGCAGTAGTTGAAGACAAATCCGACAGCAGCCCACGAGGTATAGTTGATACCGGATGCGGGTGGGAGAGCACCGACACCGCCGAAGAAAACGGGGATATTGATATATCTCCAGAACGATAGAGGGAAACGGCGCGCTAGGAAGTAGAAGGGGATGGGGAGGATGGCGCCGATAAGGTAGAAGAAGAGGAGAGGGTTATAAGGACGACCAGAGCTGAACATGCGAGCGGGCCCAACACCACCCCAGATGAGTGAGGAGGTAGCGAAAGTGTTCGTTGATGGGCAAGAGAAACCATCTTTTTGGTCGGGAGAGCAGTAGTCCTCGATGTTCGCAAACATCCAGTTCTGAACTAATGTAACAGTGAAGCATGCAATGACGACCGCGACGGTTTGGACAGTAAACATGAGACGAGGGGGAATCTTCATGTAGTGACCGAGTTTCATGTCACCAGAGAACGCGATAGCTTGGCTGGTAGTAACGTAGGTAAGGCCTTTGAAGATGATAACGGCGACGGGACGTTCGGGAAGGATATATCCACCGATAAGCTCGTAGAAAACCTGGATGTTTCCAACCTGCTGATTGGTGATGGCCTGTAGCATAGACATAGGTAGCGCGAGGGTGCTGGCGATGATAAATGATAAGACAGCCGCCCATACAGGGAAGCCAGTGGGAACCAGGTGAACGGAAATGAGGAAGAAGACCATGGCGATGACACCGAGAGCAGTGTACCAGAACCAAGGGACCTCGCGGTAAGCCTGCATGAGACGAGAGTGAACATCACGTTCATCCTTCAGAGTTGAACGGAAGCGACGAGCAATATCGCGACGGAACCACACTGTCAGAACACAGATGAGCAAATTTACGAGGATGAGGGAAAAGAACAAACGCACAGAAAGTGTGAACAAACACTGCGGAAAAGGCAGCAAAAGAGCTGGCATAAGCAATGCAAAGAGTCGCAGGGATGAAGACAGGAGAGTAGGCAAGGTACTTGGCATTATCGAATTGGCCGTTAGTGACGACCTGTGATACATCATACTCAGCACCAGTACGGTCGAAAGAAATCGGAGCCGATATGGGAAGATAAGCGGTATTAAAGGCGTTGGTAACTAAAGGACGATGTCAGATATGCTGAATATCGGGGATAGCACGGGAAACATACAGTACAAGATGGGAACCAGAATAAAGAACTGGATGACGAGGGAAACAATCGTGTTCAGCTCAGACCACCACTAAAAGGCAGAATGAGTTTCGGTAGGAAGGGAAAAAGAATAGAGCATACAGGTGTAACCAGTGGGCTGCCAATGAAAGCAATCATAGACCAGTCAAAAGTGAAGATACCCATACCCAGGCCGGTATTGGTTCCAAAAAGCACGTTAACGGGAACATTGTTGGGAGCGATCCAACACACCCAGTTGAACACACTTAGGGCAGTGAACAAGTACCCGGGAAGCCAGTAGTAAGCAAAGCTCGCAAGGAACGCGAAAAGGAAGAAGCGTTCACGAGTCATATGACCACGGTCGCGCTTCCCGTAGTTCTTGTGCAAGGTGTTGAAAAGCGCTGAGTTCACCAACGCACCTGGCCAGATCATACTCGAAGGCCAGACAACAAACTGACGAAGGAGACCACCCAATGAGAAGCCGAGGACTTGTGAGCCGATGCACAGAAGAATCTGGTACCCGTAAGGGATCGCCTGGTTGTAGAAGATTTTCTGCGTGGCGATAACATCGGTAACGTAGGCACCGCCAACCACAACGTTAGCCATGATAGTAATACAAACGTGCTCCTTGAGAGTGAAAGGTCCAGGATTCAAAGACCAGCGGAAACCAAATGTATTGAACTGATAGTTGGGGAGGATCCTCTCGAGCAGTTTACCACAAGGTAAAACAACCAATTGGACGACAATGCCGCTGATGTAGACAGAGGGGACTAGAGATAGATGAGCATGGATGGACGTCAAACATTAGCTAGGAAAAACATACACCGAGCGCTGAAGAACTGGTTGATACCGGAGACCAGGATAGAAAAGATGACACCCAAAAACCACATGCGGAAAGTGTTAACAAGCATTTCTGGGTCATCGGTGCTGGACACGGCAGCACGAACTTCGGGATAGGGCGATTCACTTAACAACAGATTCAGAAACAGAAGAATCAGCGAAAGAAACATGGCATACTCATCAAAGTCGAGTGCAGTCGAGTTCCGGGACTCTGCGCGAGAGGTAGAATACCGGTCAGAGGTGTCGATGTTGGATTCGGTATCCAACTCGGAAGAGGCGTAGTGTAACTGTTGAGCCTTCTTGTCCGAGAGCTCCATGGATTCGGTAACCTTATAGGGCTTCGAAAGGTCCAGATATGGATCGTTCAAGTGTTCCTCGACAAATCCGGCATCGATATCCAAAGGGACATCGGGGACTCGTCGCGCTCGTAAAGTAGCATTTGGGAAGGAATAAACTTCCTCAGTTGAGGAGTTGTAAGCTTTGCTATCTTCCATGGCGAAATATAGCTCGAGCAAAAAACGCAAGGAAAAGGGCAGCTAGGCCCACGGGATGGAAACAAATGTAAGGAGCATCCATGGGGCTGAAGCCTTTTTAAACAAATCGCTTAGCGGATCCACGACTGGCGGGAAAGTTCAGCTATGGTCTCTCATCCCAAAAAGACAATTGAGACAATAGAATCCCAAAATATGAATTTTGATCGCATTCAATACAAACAACAATAAGAGTACTCGGCGCAAAAATGTCGATAAGGGAGGTAAGGCGTAACCTTTACATTTGATGCCCACTCTTCGTCGTGTTCAGTCTACATCGATAAGTTGTTAACTTGAGTCTTGCGGTACTTAGAAAGCCAGCCCAAATTATGGAAAGAAAGTTCCGAATGGGCACAGGAATTAAATCTCATGAACAGGATCATTCCGACAGCCAGTGTGGTACAGGTACATCTCAAAAGTACAAAAAGAACAAAAAAGACTGATTCAATTTTAAAATTAGAACTCTTTAGAACTTCGATGGACCCGAATGACACACGGTCATGTGAGTATATTTACGTAATCTTTCTCGGGCCTAACGGCCCCCTCCAAAACGCCACCGGGGCTCAGGCTCAGCTGCAGCCTTGCTCTAACCACAAACATACAGTCCTGTGTTACAGAGTCCTAGTAGATTTTGATATTAGTATCATCCTCAGACCGCCGATTGCGTTAGTACTATAAGTAGTTACACGTTACTACATTATTGAAATTCCACAGTGCATTCTGGCTATTGTCGATTTCACTCTGAGATGGATTTATGCAACAATCCGCGAACAATGCAAGCACGTATCTTGATATGGAAGTCAACCAACATACTTATAATTCTCTACGATAAGTTGATTATCTTGATGAGCGTGACTGTACAATGTATGATGAACCAGACGAAATAGCAATCATCTATCCATGCCATGCGGGTATTGAGCTGTGAGTTGCCTCTGCACCATTGGAAGAATAAATTGGGCTTCAAGTTTAGTTGAAACTCCGACAGACCATATCGCCACATTGTTCCCTTTCCATCTTTAGTAGAGGCAGCTCAGAGGGCTGATCATATAGTATTACCAGGATAAGGAATATGATTACAGGATGTATATGGCTAAATCCCCAACTGAACATAATATGTTTCCTGAAGAACGCTGAAAATAGCTGTGAGAGTTCCATAGCCCTCGCAAGAAGCATTCATGAGGAAGGAGATGGGTCGTCTCGGGAGGTTAAGGCACTGTTTCTTTCGATGGTACGCTCTCGTACTTCCCGTCGTAGCCATGTTTCCATTACGAGGATGCTATGAAATCTCCAAGCCTGTATGGGTGCGATGAACTCAATGTCTCGCAGTAGCTATCTATGAGTAATCCAGTATACAGTGCTGTTAAGCCTTATGGAAACCACGTTTAGATTTAATCTGAGAACTTTCGAAGTACGAGGGGCTATCAAGGCTAGTTCTTGAGTTTTCGATCACCGATAGGTACTTACTCTATAAATAGTTCTTGCCGTCCCACAAACTTACACTCATGGGAGATAGAGAGACAGGGGGGACCTAAGGCAAATTGGATGGTCCAGCGCAGTGACCAGACATAAACTAAGTTCAAGAAACGTACGCACAAGTTTTTTTGGTACTACCACTTAAGGGCAGCAATTCTATGTTTGCAGCTCCGTTTTGACCACTGAAAAGGTTGTTGATATCTCGAGGTGCTCTATTATATAAAGGGGGTGGTGCCAGTCCTGAGAGTGCTTGGGGACAATGGCTGTTCGTAACGAAGATGAGAAAAGGTACTGGCGTAGCTCTTAATGACACGAGCAAGATTCCCAGTGGGGACCCACTGTGGAGACACGATGATTAGCATTAAGTAGCTCCATAGTCGCCAAGATCGGATGGGTCCTCCGTGTTGGATACTCTCAAAGGGGCCATCTGTATTGGTCTTTCCACCGGGGAGTATGGAAGTCCAAGTTCACAAGTTTCTTAGCCAGATAAGAAGGACTGATCCTCAAGAAGTGTCGGACGGTTCAAGTGAAGGATTCGCAGTTGGGAGATTTCTGTGTTAGGAGAGGGGCTGAGACTGTCGGTATGTGTTCGGGTGTTATTGAATCAAGAAGATAGCAGAGAAAATTAGTTCCGACGGTTAGCAAACCTCGATCTGCAGCAAAGTTCTAGAAGTTTACAGTATTACTTGCATGCTGGAGATGTACGTGTACCATCGAGAGCGTTATATACATCCAAACTCGCATGACCTGAGACTTAATGCATTCGCTGACATGGCCAGCGACGTTACTGACATCGGAAATACGATCCTCAAAGTCAAGTGAAGGAATTAACCAAACACGGTCATGTGAATGTATTTATGTAATCTAATCTTGATGGCGTACCTCGCTCGCCATTTAACTCCTAAATTGTGCAACTACTTGAATTACAGGTTTGGGAGTAAATAAGCCATTTTGAACCACATAATTGCGATATCATGACGAGTATTCTAATGGTCAACGGCAGAGCATTTCCGCCGTGCCAACAAGGCTTATAAACAGACCTACTTCGCAGATTTCCCTCCCCAAAAAATGTCTTCCACACAGACGCAGACAGTGACTGCTGCTCCAGCACTTATAACGCTCCGCTCCTCTGATGGCTCGCAGGCTGCGGCTGAGAAATCATCGGAAGAGTACCGTTACTCTCATCTTCTGCCTGTATTCTCCCAAGATCAGTATCCTCCATTAACACCGTTCGAACATAGTGACCCAGGTCAACGTGCTCTTACGCATGCTAACCCCTGGTCTTTCCTCGATAATGCCACCAGCGTAATCGAGTTGACTCCGTAAGTTTTCCTTTGTGACATGGCTAAAGGTTTCAACACTCATTTTATTTCCAAGGCGTTTGGGAACTGAAGTTCACGGTGTCAATCTACGTACTCTTGACTCTGACTCACGAGATCAACTAGCATTGGAGGTTTGTAGAACTGTACCTGATCAAAGCTATGCTAACACTTACTTTCGAAAGGTGGCACGCCGAGGACTTATGGTCTTCAAGGACCAACAGGAGTTCCTTGATGCAGGCCCAGATTTTTATCGTGAATGGGGATCGCACTTCGGCCGGTAAAGTTTCAACTCCCTCGTCGATTTCTTCAGTATTCTTAAGCTACTACAGCCTCCATATACACCCGACGTCGGGTCATCCGGCAAACTATCCTGAAATCCATCTTGTATACAGAGATGCCAAGTCTAGCTTCAATTTTGAGATTGAAGATAGTGTTACTTCCACCTTCTGGCATTCTGATGTGTCGTACGAACTTCAAGTACTTCAAAGTGTCTTCATAAAAAGGCTCATCTGACTTATATATTATGCAGCCCCCTGGCTTGACGACTTTTTTCTTACTTTCGCAGCCTACCACTGGGGGAGATACCTTGTTCACCAGTCAAGTTTCGGCCTTGAAGAAGCTCTCTCCTCAATTTGTCGCTTTCCTCAAAACGTTGAAAGCCGTTCACTCTGGAGTTACGCAGGCAGACTTCTCACGTTCCGGCAAGCGAGGAGGCGTCGTTCGTCGTCAACCTGTTGAAAATGTCCATCCTGTGGTGCGGAAGCATCCAGTTACGGGTGAAGAAGCATTGTATGTCAACAGACAATTCACGCGTCGGATTCTGGGTCTCAAGCGAGAGGAATCAGGTATAGCGCCTCAGAATTCGGAGTTCTTTTCGCTCATTCAAATACCACATAGCATCACTTCTCGGATTCTTGTACGATCACATTGATAAAGGTGGCGACGTCCAAGCAAGAGTACATTGGGAGAAAAACACGGTAGTGTTGTGGGATAACCGTGTTACTGCTCATGTATGCCTTTTCTTACCGTATGCTCTACCTTTGACTAATACACTCACTCACAGTCTGCAATTGTGGATTACGGTGAATCGAAAGAGCGCCGGCACGGTGCTCGCATTACCCCACAAGCCGAACGACCAATCCCAGCTTTCGAGGGACTTGATCTCAACGCATAATTGAATTCAAACGAAGACGAGTTGGCATAGGCTATTAAATATGTACAGACTGTAACTTTGATGTAAGAATATGTAATATAAGAAGTGAACGCCAGGTGTTATAAACAGGTGCTCATACAATAGACGAGAGATTTTTGTCGTCTGCGTCAAAGTCGTGGATAAAGGTTATGCTAGGAGAAGTAAGTTTCCCAACAGTATCTTTTGTCCAGCCTTGACCCATGGCAACCCGGAGAATGATTAGCTGAGGTGATATTGCCTATATGAAAATCGTCGTCAATCAACGGAAGTCTGAGGACGATATGCAATACTCACACAGAAATCCCCCCACACTTGAACCAACGCGATTGAGCTTTGGCTTTTTCGTGCATACACGATTACATATACAATCCCGAGGGCCGTGAACAAAGCCGCAGACTCGATCAATATAGCTACGAGACTGGTGTACATTTTAGCGTAAGACTGGCCCAGGACGTTGCCTACTTGTCTACGAAGATAAAGTAGACGACCACATATCAGTGCTGTGACAATAATGTTGAGACTGATTGTGAGAGAGATGTAGGGTATGCCAAAGTCGACAGCGTGTCCAACGAAGAAGTTTGCCCCGGGTTGAGCGCTTTCGTAAATTAAAAGGATGGACATGGCTGATGATCAGTTCAGTGAGCATCCAAACGTACGCAGCAATGAAACACATACATAGACCACCCAGCCAGAGAAGGACGGGGAAGAGAATGACTTTCCAACATGAGCCCCATATCATATAACATCGATAAATCTGTGCATAAATATATGAACACCATCGTGAGAGAGGTGGAAAAGACACTTTACCAGGAGTGCGTCGCTCAGAAAGTTCATCATTACTCCAGCAGTAGTTCCAGTGGTATTATAGGGATCCGAGATGTGGGAGGAAATATAAGCCGTAGGTCCTCCTTCTATATCCCGGTGATCTATCCACGCATTTTGGCCGAAGATAGCATTGCAGGCTAATGCGATAGTCCATAGCACGACAAGGACGCCGCCAAAAACAATATAGAGACTCGTGTCTTGTTTCTGAGCCCTTGGAGATCTGAGAATCAAATGACAAGATAAAACATAGATGGCCAGTTGGAGTCCTACAGATGCGCGGTAAGTATCGCCCTCAGGTTCGTTGAAAAATGCGCACCATATAGTATACCAGTGATCTGTATTCCGACATATAGTGACCTTTCGAAAGTAAGTTCGCTGGGGGTATCAATGCCAGCAGACGTTGACATGGTCAGAATATGGGCTGAGTTTAGCAGACAAGATTGTTGGAGCTTCTTTTTACATGTCACCAGTCAGTCAAGCTCTCTATGATCCAGATTATCCGTTCGGTGACAGCGGGGATGAGCGTTGTGAGATTGTCCCTGTCAGACTCTCGAGGGGAAGATATTTGAATGTGGATGAGCTCAAAATCTCTATATATAGTCATGATCAATGTGCAATGTGAATGACCAGCGATTACCACGAACGATTACCAATACTTACTCCCGCCTCAAACTCCTCTTCTAAGTCCCCAGACCAGCAGATGGCTTGGCTGAAGGTCTGCTGAGTGCCTTATTATCATGCGCTTTTTCTAAGCTTGAGTGCGATTACACTCTATTACACTTCAGAACGAACTCAAGCAGCTTGGCTTGGAAATTAATCGGTGATTATTGATTCAGATCTGTGGATGAAGCCGTCGGCAAGAGTATATACTAGGCTGCGAAAGGAACTTGCAGCGTGCATGAGCGAGCATACGATGTCGACTCGGAAGCCTGTCGACCAGTTTACCCGTGAAAAACCGGTACTGCGTAACCTACACAATACACGAGACGAAGGACAAAACTTGTCGCCATTCATTTCTTCGGGAATTAATCAGATATTAATACTAGATTCCGACTAGTTAGGCTCGCCTAGGGCTCAAGTCAGTGACTTCCTAGGGCCGCATATTGGCCGCGGATGATATATAGTACTTGCACAAATAAATAAATAAAAGGAAACCTTGCAGTTATACAGATACTAATCACCGAAAGGTAGGAATTTCTAGATCGTCTTCGATATATACGGACATGTTTTGTTGAAGAGGAACAAAGTGGTTTTCTGCCCACGATTTCAACTTCTGGAAGTCCCTACAGGAGTGGACAACATCCGACCTGCAAGAGGGAATGAGCGCCAGTTCATCTTAGCTACAGGATCCGTACCTTTCCTTCGCAGCCTGAGACCTCTCCGACCATTGCCAAACGATTGGAGTGATATCGGCAGAGCAGGCGATGGACTGTCTCAAGCTTGAGATACAGTGTCGCATATGTGGAGTGTGGATGCCTTCGTCTGTCACGGGATAGTATTCTGGATACATAGCCTTGCGCATTTCGTTCTAAGGGACTCAGGTTAATAATCTGAAAACCCGGGGAACATGGACTTACCAAGCAGTGAAGTTCGTGGAAAACATCCAAAGCGATCATGTAGTGGTCTTCTTCTCCAAGGATAGGATACGTCTTATTTGCCATCAGTGCGGCTTCATTCCGCGGTACTTTGTTCAGAGCGACTACCCGTAGCTAGGCTTCAGCAATTTGAAGATATTTCCCAAACAGTGAGCTTACATTCGTAAAGACTCTCCCACGCAGCGTCGACTTCGGGAGATGGGGGTTGATCGTATATGGGCAGATCAGATCCAAATCCGCTGTGAAATTTGATCGTTTCGTATCGAATTGCATCCTGAGCAGGCGCTAAAACATACATGTATCGAGGACGAAACGCTGAAGAAAGAGAATTCGCTCACAGTAAAGAAATTTTGAGGGCATGACCCTAGGACCGTTAGCGTCGTGAGCAAGGCTTGTAAAGCTTATGAGAACGACGTTTAGGATTAAAGATCCGATAAAGAGAAAGGAAAAGAGTAGCGAGCGGAGCTGGCCGCATAAACTTTTGGTTTTGGATGTGGCGACGCCCCCTTCGGAATCATGGTCAATGAGCGGAGTATAGACAATGGAGCTGTTAGAGTGCATTGCGGGGGTCGACAAGATAGGCTCTTGGAGTGGTGCAATTCTGAACTGACCACGGCTTGGACATGTTTTTTTTAAAGTAACGCTAAGATTATCAAAGTCGGCAGTCTTGTTATCGCCGAGTTGACAAAATCAGTATAGTCAAAGTTACGGGCTATGAAGTCACTCCGAGTCTGAATCGCAAGTGGGTAATGCTGTCAGGGGAAGCTGCGCGACTGTAACAGGAACTTGAGTCATGATCGTAAGGGAGAAACACGGAATTTGGATGCATGGATCCGCTAAAGTTACGGAGCAGCGCTTTGCGTTATTCATAATTGATTCACAACCCAAGTGATAGGTGGCACAGTTAGCGGATGTTGAGTTCCTTGGACCGGAGAGAACCGCATAGCGCTAGCGCCGTACTGTAGTTGTCACTTGTCAATTAAGAGGCAAGAAGTGGACTGATACAGTTGGACCGTGATTGTAAAGTACACAAGCGTGGGTAAATGCGTCAAGACTCCAGCAGTGGCAGCATGCCGCGCGTCTATGTACTCTTTCCGATTCCATTGATGATCCTCGCTCATTCTAAGCTTGCGAGACTAGTCTTCACCGCTATGTGCCTCTAGTGCGCACTAGTACCTTCAAAAAGGAACCCGCTGCAGCTCATCGTCCTGAGTGAAACACGCATCTATCTTGCTTAATTGAACCTCCACAGACGTCGCTCTGATGATGGACAGAAATAACGACTTGACCTCACAAACTTGACCTTGTCCGCACTGGATTAACTTCTAATGTGTCATTACCCGCTCGCATCATTTCAAAACATCTCATCTTCAAGCGACTCTCTCTACTGTAGTCCAATATTTTCATAGATTTGCGTTAAGTTTTCATTCATCAACTGTTCCCCTGTTATACCCGTGGACCGCTCCCGAGGTACGAGCTCGAATTTCAACTATTTTTGAAGTGCACTGCTCGAGCAAGAAACAATCATCCAAATATTTTTGAACTATGGTAAGGTATAAAAGGTCTAAAACACCACAGGTATGACCATCGCCTCTCTTTGTCTCTTCGACGATATGCAGACCGCAGCTCTCATCTTTATTGCCGTAATGGCTGCATCTAACGTCCTGGCCCTGCCATTCAATAATCCCAAAGGTGATCAATTTCTTCACTACCATGGCACCGTCATGATTTACTAAGCGATCCCTGCTGTAACCTAGGAGTTGCATCCGCGCTCGTAGCTGTTGAACCATCGGTTGCTATTGCGTCGCCCCCGGCCCCATTGATTTTCGCCAAGGTTCAGTGGGATGCCGAGTAAGTTGAAGCTATCTACGAAATTTTGCCATCCTGTTCATTATTCTGATAGTGTTGAACCCGGCACCACAACTTCAGCAGCCCCCTGGGGAGCCGAGCGAGTGCCACTTTTCTCCTTAGTTCTACTGTATACTGAAGAATAATTTCTAGAAAGAGAGACGATTTGTCTTCCAGTATTGCCTCTTCTGCACCCGCAGCCTCGACAGCATTGAGTCCACAAATATTCGCAAAAGTCGCTTGGGAGGCCGAGTGGGTCCTACAACTTCAATCTAATATTATGCTGATTTTATTGTTCTAGGAAGCGAGATGATAGTTCTATCTCGCCAATGCCTGCGATTGTCAGCCCAGATATCTTCGCAAAGAAAGCTTGGGAGGCCGA
This sequence comes from Rhodocollybia butyracea, assembly GCA_015501585.1. Lineage (NCBI taxonomy): Eukaryota > Fungi > Basidiomycota > Agaricomycetes > Agaricales > Omphalotaceae > Rhodocollybia > Rhodocollybia butyracea. The sequence continues at coordinate 197,825 of JADNRY010000022.1, forward strand.
GTGGGACCTACAACTTCAATCTGATATTATGCTAATCATATAGTTTTAGGAAGCGAGATGATAGCTCTACGCCAATGCCTGCGATTGTCAGCCCAGATATCTTCGCAAAGAAAGCTTGGGAAGCCGAGTGGGTCCTATCAGCTCAATCTAATTTTATGCTCATCTCATTATTTCAGGAAACGAGATAATAGCCCTATCTCCTCAATTCCTGCGCTTGTCAGCCCAGATATCTTCGCAAAGAAAGCTTGGGGGGCCGAGTGGGTCCTATCAGCTCAATCTAATTTTATGCTCATCTCATTATTTCAGGAAACGAGATAATAGCCCTATCTCCTCAATTCCTGCGCTTGTCAGCCCAGATATCTTCGCAAAGAAAGCTTGGGAGGCTGAATAAGCTCTCAATCTGCTTGCTTTGGAGTTACTTCGCCGCTTCCGAGTATTTATTTAGATCGATTCAGTAGAGTATAATAGTCATCAGGTTCCATCATCGCTGTATTTGGTGTTCGTCCAAGGCTCTTGCCCAGTGAAAACTCTCTTCCACCATCCCAGCCATGGGATTCTTTGCTGAATTGGAGGTGGCTCAGTGTGCGATAGCACGCCAAGTCTGTTACTAAATCAGTTATCTTCAGTGTTGAGATACGTAATGTTGAAGGAAGCTGAAGGATTTCGAGATAGGGATATAGCTCGAGCTGCTTGCTCAGTGTCCCAGCGATGTCGGACTCGCTTAGAAACTAGTTCAAGTTGTATTTTGCGTTGCTGGCATACCGAAGAACAGCCGAAAACTTCCGAAGATACAGACTGTGTAAGTACGGCCGATGTTTTTCCCCAGCAACTTACGGAAAGCCAGGTGTGCTTGTTATCCAGTTCGGCACTTTTTCACAATAAATTGAGGAAATGATAAGAAATCTTTTTAAACGCTGTTGGTACCTCTTGAGGTACCTGTTTTTTCTGGGCAATGTGAAGAATGTAGTTTGTGAGGGGGACATTAACGATGAATTTTTTGGGCCTATCATAAAAGGAGTAAGTTACAGTACTCGAAACTCCGAGGCTAAGGTCATTCCGCCTGCCAGCTTCTGATAAATGATTGGTATCAGTTGGGATGTTTACACAAATTGATGAGAACACGCTGTTGGGACTATAACCACCAGGGCATTTGAGATTGCGCACTTAGAGACTAGCAGAAGAGACACGAGTCACATCCTGCCAGGTTTCCGAGGGAAGGCAGGAGCCAAAAGCTATCTCAAAGGCATCGAAGAAGTCATCAAATGCTCATATTGCCGTTGATTAAACAAGTGAAGCAGTCGTTGCAGCTCTACAAGTATGACGCTCGAATATGGTGCATCTAGAGAAGAAGAAAGAGCAGCGGCCAATGAACATTTGAGCTATCGCCGACATACCATCACATTCAGGTTAGAGATGTCTTCTGGGCGCAAGATGTGGGGTGAGAAATCAATAATATCGTGTCCTTTGAGCTATTGAACGGATCAAGCAGTAGCCAAGGTTTTGGGTTCATGGTTTTGGCTGGTTTTGGGCCAAGTTCCAACTGCTCGATCAGTGGCTGTGCTCGGTCAGGAGTGGGCGCTTATTCATTCTTTTGATCATTGCAACAAGTTCCTCACTGTGTTGATTTTTCCTTTCTTCCTCGTTCTGAATACGCGTCGATATGTCGGTCTCGTATATAGCCTACTGTGGCATTTGCGTGTCTGTGTTGAAAGAGCTTAACAACATTGTTGATGAGCCTTACATGGTAACGTGGCTCCCTCTTAATTCGTTGTCGAGCTTCATATTCTGGTGTTTTAGGATGAACCTTTTCATATTCCACAAGCGCAAGCATACTGTCAGGGAGACTTCGCATTCTGGGACCCCAAAATTACAACTCCTCCTGGACTGTACGTTTTAGCACTTATACTTTGATAACAACGGTACCTTAACGATTATTTCAATGTCAGCTATATCATGAGCCTGGTGTTCAAACGTATCTTTATGTTTAAATGCTCTCTGCCTATGCTACGTCTCACTACTGCACTGACCCTTCTCGCACTTCCAATTGCACTCACGCGTCTTTCATGTTTCTATCAACGGATACGTCCTCCTCCGCTTTTAAATCCAGTCCCAGTATCCATCGTTCTGAGCACGTTCCCGATCGCTTGGTTCTTCGGGTTCTTGTACTACACGGAAGTACCGAGTTTGATCTTTGTTATCGCAACCGTTGTCGCAGCAGGTGATGACCGGCATTGGCTGGCAGCTTTGGTACGTCGTTCAACGTGACTGGAATCATGCACGCTCAAATGACATGGAGAGGTTAATAGTTAGGCCTTCTCAGTTGTACTTTCCGTCAAACAAATGTTATCTGGACACTTTACGCCTATGCGACAAGTCAATTAATATATCTGAAATACCGTCGACCTAGGGCAGGCTCACAGGAAGTTCATAAACTTCATGATCCCCCTGCCGATCAAGCTGGTCTTGGTGTGCCGCTTTGTTGATCCATCTTTTGTCGAACTAAAATTTGGTATCAGTTGACCTATACAAATCTGTGCTCTCTCTGCCTGGTGTTCTACCGGACATTGTGTCAGCTTTTGTACCTTATGCCCTGGTATTGGCGGTGTTTTCTTCCTTTGTGGTTTGGAACGGAGGCATTGTACTCGGTTTGCTGTCTTTTTTCCCGCAGACCTGCTTTGTGTTGACCCACATTTTTCAGGGGACAAGTCTAACCACATTCCTGTTCTGCATGTGCCTCAGTTTTACTACTTTTTTGCCTTTTCAACTGCGTTCGGCTGGCCTGTCCTTATAAGTGGAGACGGTGGCATCATGGCTCTGCTGCGAAACACATACGAACGCACATTTGGCTCTAAATTGTATGCTTTCGTTCTCCGTTGACAGGGCATTTCTCACTTTCTCGCACACACAAGTCGTTCGATGATCACTGCGGTGATTTTGGCTGCAATGCTCCTCACTGTCAAGCTCTACACGTTCGTTGCACTATTTTTCTGGAATACCGCACTGGACTAAAATCCACTCTCAGAATCCATCATCCCTTCTTGCTCTCCGACAACCGCCATTATACCTTCTACGTTTGGCATAGAATATACATGCTTCACTGGATAGCGCCGTACCTTCTAGTGCCGGCGTACCTTGCCTGTGCATGTGCATGGTTCTTGCGTGTCGGTGCGTTATTCCAGGCATTACGTTTGTGTTGATTCTGATCTCGCAGCGAGAAGGTAATGAGCAGAGCATGCTTCAAACTATGGCAATTCCCTTATTTACTCTGGTGACACTCTTGCCAACCCCCCTGCTTGAACCAAGGTATTTTTTGATTCCATACTTGCTCATGAGGATACAGATCGTAAATGTGCCCTCATGGGCCCTGGTTTTGGAGGGCATGTGGTACGCCGCGATCAACTTCGTGACAATGGGTGTATTTCTATATCTTCCCAGAGAGGGAGTAGGTAGATTTATGTGGTAGGACTACCCAATGTGAACATGTGACACCATTTAAATAAGCGCTCAACTTCAACTTGAACCATAAATATCCCTTTTGATTCCTCTAATTACCTACGACAGTCGCGACATTCATTGGTCAGTGAACTCACAAACGGAACAAGCTCGAAACCCTATCTCCTCACCTGTATCTCTGTTCGCCAGATTATGTCCGACAACAGTGGCTCGCGAGCAAAACCCTCTACTCGAAGCTCGATTCGACAAAGCTTAAACTTTGCCTCAGTTGGCAAGGCATTTGCAGATGTCATGAATAAAGGCAGCGAGCATGACAGAGTGGCTAAAAAGACTGGAAAAGATTCGCATAGATCAAGTGGAATTGGTACGAAGCCACGAGCCTCGCTGGATTCCAGGCTTTCTCCTCCTCCTACCAAACGTTCACGTACACCCGACTCGAAAACTATAACCGCACGTAGAAGGAGCTCGCTTGCCCCTGGGTCAATTTCTAGCCGAAACTCGACAGATGATTCTTCGACTGTCCCACCGAGAGTTACACCACAATCTACACTTCCAGCGCGGTCTTCAGCGCTTAGACCACGTCCTGGTAGCTCGTCCAATCTTCCAAAATACAGACCGAAATCCATAGTAGCCGAGAACGAGAAGAAACCAAGTTCTCCTGGATTGGCTGGTTCCAGAAAACGAACTTCGACCTCCTCCGACGAGGACAAAGCGTCGTCTGGTGACACCGCAGTTGAGAATACTCCGCAGGAAAAGGTATCACGACCTATCAGCCCATTACCCCATCGCGCAAATGCAACCAAGGTTGTACCAGCCAAAGCTAAGCCCGATACTTCTAAACCCAACACCCCTTCTTCGGTCAGGAAAGCTTCTCCAACCCGACTGCTAAAACCTGTGGCCACTAACCCCCGACCCCCCTCCTCCTCGTCTTCCTCATCATCCTTTTCACCTCGGACACCCAAAGCATCGCCAGAGAAGGGTGCGAAGGTTCCCCGCTCTGCTAAAACGCAAGATAGTCGCGTTTCTGATTCTTCAGAAGGCTCATCTCACTCTGCACTTGCTGAATCGCCCCTTGTTCGACATGTACGGCAGAGGTCGAAAACAGAAACTCCTCCTGCACATGCGGGAAATATGTCCCACATATCTGAAGCTAACAGTGATGACGAAGAAGAGGATGTAGGCATGCTGTTGGCACCAATAGCGACACCCGGCGCGCCTACGCCTGCGATGCCCAGGTTGCAAACCCTGCGTAATCGTGCGAGACTTGCGCCAACCACTCCTTCTAAACCACCTCTCCCAATTCATTTCGATCCACCTCAGGCCTCTTCAACGCCGCCCAGAAACCAAGAAAGCCCTTCTTTTCTACGACCTAGCCCTTCGCCAGGTAGCGATCGCAGTCTCCGTGGCGGCTCGATTTTGTCTTGGGAGCAGCTTGCATCAGAGGCTTCGAGGACGATTCCTGTTGATGAATTAGGGACATTGCTCTCTGATATGGCAGCCCCGTTCCAACCAGACCCTTTATCACCGATGCATACTGGAAACGGGGGGTCGATGCATTTGGGCGTACACATGCCTTCGAGTCCAACTCTAAGTGCATTTAATTCGCCCAGTGGATATGGCTCGATCTCGCAGGTACTGTTGCCGAATGTAACTCCATCACCGGCTCCTCCTTCTCGGTTCTCGCAGAGACAAAGTAAGGATACCGAGGGACCGGGCGTTGATACTGCTATTGCCACTCTGCTCCGTTTGCAGCTGTCGTCAGCGGAGAATACGGCTAAGGAACGGCTGATCAGATTACAGGAGTTAGAAGAAGAGCTGCATAACCTAAAACAGATGCGCGCGCACGAAACCGAAGTGTTATCTCAGCAAGTATCAATTCTCGAGTCACAGCTCAAGACCAGTCTTGAATCTCGAGAACGATCAGAAGGGGAGCAATCTGCGTATACGGCGTCACTGGAAGAAAAGCTACGACACGCGCAATTGCAACATGATCAGGCCGTCCACGAGGCAGCTGAAAATGCATACAAACATTCAAATGCGTCATGGCAGTCGACTTTGGAGTCGCGGAGTCGCAAGATGAATGCGATGTGTGTTGCTTCGCTGGCTGCGCGAGAGTGGAGAGGTGTTCAGGAACAATGCATGAATGAGCTAGATGTTTTGGCGGCTGATCGGGAAACGTTGAATCTGCTCCTTGGAGAACTGGATCTAGCTAGACGGAATATGACGATGGTATGAATCAGTAAGGCAAGGTGTTTCTCTTTCCTTCGCAATGTTATCTGACTCAATAGCTGCAGACTATTTGAGCTCGTGTTGTTTGTATATACCTGGCATTGTTGTTATACCTGTAATCCCGTCTTGACCTGCAATATTTGGATGTATATAATATAATATTCTAGTACGAAATAAGCGCTCGTTCTCTCCGACTTCATGCTTCAAGATGTACCTTCACCATCGTCACCCTCTCTGAATTTCCGGAGCAAACTAGCCACCCTCATCTCTCCTCTCAAACGTGTCCGACCCAGAGTTCCATTTTTTCGTCTGGCAGCTCACCGAATACCGACGTTATGGGGATTGTATAAAGGGCTTTTGCGCACTGCGCCCACAGAAAATGTGCGTTTCTTATGCCAAAAGCTCATCTTCTAGCTGAGGATGGATAAGCGTAGATACATCAACACATAAGGATCTGGTTCAGGAAAAACCATCACATTACTGGAACAGATAGGACGATCCGGGAACTACAAAAAGGTTACAAGGTTTGCTTCACTTGACTCTTTGATATTCAGCGAAAATTTAAGCCCTTTTAATAGTGGCTTGAAACATTCGAGCGAGCTCAGTCCGGGGACACTAAAACTCAAGCTCTTCTCCAGCGTTATGACCGATTTCTTCAACTGAAGGCTGAAAAGGCTGAATGGAAAATGCTTGCTCGAAAAGAAATGGTACGTCGATACCTACGATTTTATTACAATCGCTGATAATAACACTCAGGAATGGATCCAACGAATGAAAAATCGACCCATTGTCACTGGAGGCCTGATACATCCTACGCTGTACAATCCCCCGTTACCACGTTTGAGACCTCAACCTATGGCCATCAGTCGGATTATTGCAAAACGCATAAAGCAGAGAACAAGACGGTTCATGAGAATGGAAGACCTGGCACAAATGAAGGATATGGTACGTAGAGAACAGGATATGGAACGAGAGCTCCTGGAAGCTGGAGTCCCGTTTGAACCTATGTACTTTGGAAGTGATAAACAAGATAGTTGGCGTGGGTACATCCTTTTCACTAACGAAAACGGTACTAAACACCTCACTTTTACCTAGTTCAACCGATCAACGAGGCCTCCCGTGATATCTATGAAAGCGTCAAGCGCAGCGCTGAACGCAACCTCCGTCCCTTTCCGGAGTCTCTTCTCAACCTAGTCCGTGAGGCTCGCCGGAACAAAATCGCGAACAAGACAAAGGAACGGGAACGAGAACGTCGTGGGGAGATTTTGAATCGAACGAGAAAACGTTGGAGGAAAAACTTGACTCCACATTTACTGAGTACTTTATCGAAAGAAAAGATAAGAGAAGAGTTGATTGTACAACGGAGTGTTGCTGAGGTGGGATATGTTGGTCTGTTGAAGAAAAGAAAAGGTTGGAAGTTGAGGGAGCCAAAAGAAAAGGTTGAAGGGAAGGAGTGGAGTGTTGAAGATGCAGAGTGGATTGGGAAAGAGGATAGGGAAGCTGCTAAAAAGGTTCTACTTGTGATCCAAGAGGAAAATGCGAGGCGAAGAGCGAATAAAGAACCTGAAGAGTAATCGTAGTTACTTCTAAGTTCAAAGGGCGGTTATACATATCAGGGTTTGACACAAGATGTTGTGCATTAATGTGGTAGTGGATATGGATATGATTAGAGATAGAGCTTAGATGTCTTGATCCGCCGGGGGTTTGATTCCCTCTCAATGCAGTTCTTTGTCTCCAGTAGTATGTTGGCTATATTTTTCTTGGGCCTGGTTCCATGATTGACCCCTGAAGGGATGATGGAGGGGGGCGACAGAAAAGCCGTCAGGAACTATGGCACAATGCCTGGTAAACAGTCCAAGCTCCCAAACCGATGAGGCCCTGACTCAAGCCAAAAAAAATTGGATAGAAACTTAATCAGAGTAGGAGGTTGCTTCATTGAACCGTGAACGGCCTGTATGCTTTCTCACGAGTCTTTGTTCGCTCCTCCATGTCAGAAACTGAGCTACTTCAAACTGATGTCCTTCCCTCCGTGTCAGAAACTGAACCACTTCAAACTGATGACGGTAAACTATTCGATGATTGTCTCAAGGATTGATTTTAATGAAGCAAGCACTTTGAATACCTTAATTCCCTCATCCGTGCTGGAGGCACAATCACAATTAAAGTAAAGATAACTCAAACCCTTGTTGGAGTGATCTCGGATGGACTGGATTTTTTTCTGCGAACGGGTCGACGTCCCCACTACCTAGCTTTGTGCAAGCATTTCGCAACAAGATGGCAAGAATCTTACATCAGAAGGTAACACCGATTTGTTCAGCTCTAAAAAATATGATCTGACGCGTCCGATTCTGGATGTAGAACCAACTTTTGCTTGAGAGCTTTCCTGAGTACTCCTCCGTCTGCAAATATTTCACATTTCGTGATACCGTCGGGGACGACCCATGCGACCGTAACTTGGAGTCGTACAAGAAAGAAGCTTTTCATTATGCCAAATTAATGAATTCGGGGACTGACAGAACTGTTTTTGACTGCTCCTAAGCTCATATCTGGAGGACTTTTTTTGCCGGTATTATGGAAACCATCTTGGTAAACAAAAATGCAAGATACATATCGTTGTATGTTCCCATTTTTCTCTAGAACGATTATTGATTCTGGTTTATCGTAGTTTGTGGTCTCAGAAGTGGCCTTTTAATTTCTGTTATGTCACTAAGCAGGCAACTAGCATCAAAATTTCGACGCCAAACTCTGATTTCAGCTTTTGGCGAGAAGGCGCTCCCCTAGTAATCAGTGAAATCTACTCTGACCCTGGTGATGATTCTGCGGGGATGTTATTACAAGCAGTTTATCTAGTCAAACTCCAACATGCATTAAACCCAAACATGGATGTTGTTTTCCCAGCTCTCTACATCGGGGGGCCTGACGCATTCGAAGCAATAATCTTTTATGTATACATAGATAAGAGGGCGACAGCTTCGGACCAAGCTGTGTGGTTAATTCTCATCTTTATACACTATCAATCAGCTTTTTTGACAAACCTCTAGATCCACTACTACGAAGAGAGATACGACCTCACCGCCATGGAAGAGCGCTTCGATCTACTTGTTCACCTCTATAACATCGTAGATAGGGACCCAGATTGGAAGAAGGAATACCAGCTCCTCTCAAGCCGCATGTTTCTGCTTAAAACCAGCCAGGATGGCTCAACGTCTCCAAGTGCTTCTCAAATCACGTTAAAGCGTAAAAGATCGCAAAACGATGACTTCGGAAGGTCGACATCTTCAAAGGGATCGCAAGACGATGACTGGGGAACCTTCACCGAACTCACGAAAGCTCTAGCCAGAGAGAAAGAAATGCTCGCTTTGAAGTCTCGGGGGTTCGTGAACCTTGGAGTGTAAAGGTAGGTGTTCATTCTGCTGAAACTTTCGCCTGCTGACAGTGTTTTAGAACGATTCTTATGTATTCCGGGCTTCGACGTCACATCCTTCGAAGCTAGTGTTGTCAAAAGAGTTGCTCGCGATGCACAGGAACATAAAATTCTTTTACAATGTCACCAACTTCATGTGCCAAATATCGTTCCCCTGGTTGACACCATACCAGTCGAAGACACAGATGGTCTCTTCATCGTCATGCCATGCTTATCCGTACTTGAACATGCCTTTTTAGGCGATGACAAGCTTCCAAAACAGCTGTACAGAATGAGTCAAGAACTTGCTCAAGGTGTCGCCCACCTGCATTCACTGGGAGTAGCTCATTTAGATCTCAGGCCCTTCAATATTGGGTTTGATCAGGACTACTCGCTCCGGATCTTTGACTTTGGGCTTTCTGAGACGGTCAGTAGTGAAGATGACCTGATCACTGGTGCGCGGGGCCACCCTAACTATATGGCACCAGAACAGAGCTTGGATGGTCCATATAGGCCACTTCTAGCAGATCACTGGGCTTGCGGGATGATATTCCAGGATATGTCTGTCTGTGTGTTTGATGAAGCTCAAAAATCAGCCTTGCGTTCATTTTCGCGTAAGCTAATGGCAGTGCAGCCGGTCCAGAGGCCATCGCTGGATGAATGGCTGAAGAAGGATTGATAGAGCTTTTGGTTGACACCTGCTTGTTATCGTGTTTTTTGGACTCGGATCTTCTGTAGGCATTTACTAGTTTACTCAAGCAAAGATTGGGAGTATTGCATTTTTTTTGACAGTCTCGCATGCTAGAATTCTTGAGAGCGAAGAAACAGGATATATAACGAGAGCTCCTGGGAGCTGGAGTCCCGTTTATGTACTGAGATAAACGAGATAGTTGATAGTTGCAGTACTGAAGACCTCTCTCTTTTGCCTAGTTCAACCGATCAACGAGGCTGAAAGCGTCAAGCGTACTAGCGTCGCGGAACGCAACCTAGTCCATGAGGCTCGCCAGAACGAAATCGCGAACAAGACAAAGGAACGGGGACGAGAACATCGCGGGGAGATTTTGAATCGAACGAGAGAACGCTGGAGGAGAAACTTGACTCCATACTCTCGAAGGAACGGATATATAAGAGAAGAGCTGATTGCACAACGGAGTGTTGGGATATGTTGGTCTGTTGAACTTGAAAAGGTCGGAATTTGAGGGAGCCCAAAGACAATGTCGAAGGGAAGGTGTGGAGTGCTGAAGATGCAGGATGAGAAAGAGGGAGGTTAAAAAGGCTCTACTTGCGATCCAAGAAGAAAATGGGAGGCGGAGAGCACATCGAAAAGTTCAAAGGGCTCGGGATCGTGTGCATTAATGGGGTAGTGGTAACCTGGGTCGTTGCCACGTGGACGTGTGAACACATTGCTCGACCCGCCGGGGGTTCGATTCCCTCTTAATGCATCGGTGGTTATCCCTTCATTTTTTCTTGGGTTGGGGCTATGTGATTTGTCTATCGATAGCATACACTCTCCATCTTTGCCACAATTTCCCCATATTCCCTAAAGGGAGCGAGCCAGAAGAGAGGAGTGCCAAGGAGGGGGAGGTGAAATTTAATGTACGAGAGGAATAAATAAATGATTCTGTGAAGGGCATTGGATGAGTCTGGGTTCCGGGGAGTTAACGTTTATTCTCCTCAAAGTTGGCCAATTGCGCGTCGATGGGAGATGAGATAAATATCGATATTATTATGTAGTACTTGAGTAACTTGCGGAAAATAGCGCCGGCCTAATATTTTTCTCTATGCACCATATTCGGAGGGCGTGTCGGGCAACTCTTCCTCGAACGGTTTTGACCCGTAGGGCCCTTCATGTTAATACAAACAACTTGGAATCCAAATATGCTGAAAAACTGCGCCAACGAGCAGAGGAGTGAGGTGTTCAATTGTATGTGCCAAAGTTCCTGTTTGCTAATGCGCACATGAAATTTTCCTTCTCTTGCTCTGCGTAGGCAAGGAGTCAGTGTATCTCAGCTAGTGGAAAATGTAAAGGAAGCAGAGAGGAAACGATTGCGTGAACTCAACGCCGAGGCTGTTCGTGCAAAACAGGCCGCCGAGGCAAAGATAAATGCCAGTCCTAAATCTACAGGCCCAGAAATAAATAAAGGTCCAGAAATACCTCGCAAGGACAGCTCGCCAATAAAGGTGAGCTTTGGGACTACTTCGGCCAACTCTACTTGCTTATAACGGACTTTAGCCACTCGGTTCTATCCTTAATCTTCCTCGGGTCGTCTCAGTCAATGCAGATGCGGTTTCAGCTCTTTGGACTGCTTACCATGCTTCGAGGTCAGAAGGCACCGGACGAGGCTATCTATGCGCCTCAATTCCTTTAGAGGCATACGAGAAGATGACCGCTGTAGCCGCCAAGTACTCCTCCTTTGTCCTTCCTGTACCGCGACCCAATCCAGCTGCCGACCCAGGGACACCGGAAGCAGCGGAAACTCCATACGAGTTCCACTTTATGCAGTGGGGATTCCACGAAGTTCCACCTATTCCTTCTGCTGCCGACCCAGACCCGTTTGTTCCTTCTACGCATACCCCCTCAGTCTCCGATGGCTCAACCAACCCACCCACTTCCACCATCTTGTTCACACCTCTACAAGAGTACAAAATGCGCAACTCTTACGCTACTCCATATCTCGTCTTAACCCACTACACTGATCTCGCTCGTACGCATGGCATTGTATTGCTACGAGGAGAAATCACTCCCGGGCCAGGCAACGATGGGCGGTATCTGCTATCGCAAGAAGACGCACAGATTCTAACATTGGGTGTGCAGAAATTCTACCTGTGGTCAGACAGCAAAGACCCAGCACGGGATAATGAATCGACGGGAGAATCTTTTCTGAAGACTTTCCACGAGAACCCCCAAAACTTTGACTGGCAGGAGATGTTAAAATACAGCACGCAGTTGTAATAATATCTACAAATACAGATTAGGTCGAGAGATCTAAACGATACATAACGTGTCCGATGGCTCTACTCATGTTAACAGACGGCGGACGACTTTTCCACTCTTCTGCTTGTCCATCTCGCGAGACATCAGCTCAATCTGCTCCTCCCGGACAACGGGGGTTGAACTAACCAGTCTAGAAATCCTTTCAGCGTTCATTCACTCTTGGAACAAAATAGAATACTCACTTTTTGACCTTTCGAGGCCCACTTCCAGTGGCTCTTCTGGGAGGAATGATCATTGAATCATCATCGGCTAAATCATCGTCGATGTCTATATTCTTGATCCCTTGCTCGAGGGCAGAGACCCGGTATATATCCTTGTTAGTCAACTTTGGTTTGGAAACCTTTGGGCGCGAGGGTGAAGGACTAGATAAGCGCGGAGTCGATTTCGGTTTCGCTCGAGGTGTAGGTGCGGCAGGAAGCCAAGGCTCATCGTCTGACTCCGACTCGCTTGCTGGAGCGCTAGCCTGGTCTTTGTACTCACCCTCCTCCGTCTCATCTCCAGTCTCCGTACCCGTCATTTCCGCATCTTCCGAGTCGGAAGGCAACAGAACTCCATCAGGTATGAACGGCCGCGATTCACGTATTTCGTTCGGTCTTTTTGCCGGAGACGATTTCGTAAGTTTTTGATTCTTTTCCTCGCCAAAGTCGAATTCTTCCCCGGAGGAACTTTGTTCTGATTCGTCTTCCTCCTCATCTTGTATCTACGCAAGTGCAAGAAATAATAGATTTAGCCACATTTATATTCACCAGCCCGAACCGCTTTCTTCACGTACAAGACTCAGTTCCACGTCGTCTTCTTCTTCCTCTTCGCTCGACTCCTTGCCAGAGCGTTGAAGCTGACGTTTCTTGATAGGACTACCATAGTGTCCCACGCGCTGAAGCATATCTAATTTGGCGTCGGTCTTGGCTTCGTGCTGTTCGATCTAGGCAACAAGAATGAGAAGACACTCTGTAAACATGGAACCTGAACCAACCTCTCTCGCCAAACGGCGGGTGTACATATCCTCCATGTCCGCCATCCGAGACTCCATCTCTCTCATCACTTCGTCGCGTACTTCGGCCTCCACGAACGCACATCTCATTTCCGACTCATAAAGCTACATTCGCTATAAGCCTTCGTTGCGATAAAGATAACAGTGATAGTTACCTGTAGACGAAGGTATTCAATCTCATCGAACAAGGCATCCACAAGAGGGTTAATGGGCACATCGTCGTCTTCCTCTTCCTCGCCGATATCTTCTTCCTCTTCGGGCACTGCAAGATTTACTCGGCTAATGAATAAGTTGGAAGATCACGCAGAACTCACCTTCAAGAACCTCCAGTGTCGCTTCGCTAGCTTTCCTTCCGTTCTTGTTACCATCGATCGAAATGGTGACCTTGCGGCTAAACGGCTTTGGTGCTATATCCGGATCGCTAAGAGTCATAGGTCCAAGCTGTTTGATTATCTTGCCAGTGGTCTTACCAGGTCCAGGCATGGGGGCCCGTTGAATAGGCGCAGGAGTCGGATTAACATATACCTCTCGAGCAAGGGCAGCGAATTTCATGACATGCGAGTTTTCATCGTAGCCTGTATCGTAAGGGTTAACATTGACGATCATGACCTATGAAACGCATGAGCTCAGGTTCAGCTCGAGTGACAACACTCACGACTCGGCCGTCTCCAGCAAAGTAATCCATCAGTATTTCTGTAAGTCTGCTGTGCCGGAAGGGAACAATGGTCAAGGTTTGTTTGACGTCTCGTGTATCCATTCGACCAGCCTTGCCTTCTCCCTCCTGTGAGAGACTAACGGCGATTTTGCGCTGGTTGGAGCGCAGAATTTGAAGGCACTGGCCTAGAACCATGAGTGAGTTGTTGATGTTCCCTGCCTCCTTGAGTCGATCGCCAGTGGTATGGGTGTGCTTGGTACGCTCTGAGCCTGCAAGATCCACCAGCGTTAGACGCGATATCTGAATAGCAGTAGGATCCTGGAAAATTTATATAAGTGAGGCAGAACGGCACAGAGTAAAAAGAAACTTGCATTCTTTTCGCCTCGGTGGCATCTCATGATTTTCAGAATCACCATGCCATGACTTCGACTGCTTTCCTTGTTTGCAAGCGTACCAAAGACGCGGCGGTGAAGCTGGCCGAGCCTGACCAGTTCTTTTGCTTGAGCAGCGGTCTCGACACGAAACTGACGCAGACCAGAAATGTACTTGCTGCCTACCTCGGACTCTGAGTTGTCAGAAGACGGGGAAGATTTTACCGGCAGAGCGGTACGGGTGAATACCATGTTGGTTGCAGTTCCCGATCTGGGTATAACAGAAGGCTTTACACGGGGCGATTCGTTGCGTACAGAGTCGAGTAGATCGTACACCTTTTCGTTATACACTTCAGCGTAAGAAAGCCATATGGTATATTCGTAGTTGCGATCGAGCTTCAAGGTAGTCGTATCGACGTCCAGGTCTATGGAAGAGGCCGGGTTATTCATCTGAGACCCCAGAACTTGGGCCACAGCTGGTTCTGGAACAGTGGAGGGAGGTTTGAGATCGGATGCATCAGCCAGCTCGACACCGTACAGCCTGACGGGACGATACTGCAGGCGAAAATCAGAGATTCGACCTTATCAAGCGCGATTAGATTACATACCTTTCCATTACCATGTAGTCCTTCGATGCTGTTGAAGATGACGTCCAGAGACCTGGGCAGTATACCTGCACTTCCTGCACTTGAACCACCTTGGACAGTGTAAGTCTTGCCACTATTGGTGACCCCATAAGTGAAAAGTAGTGCATTTTGTCCCTCGAGAGCATCGCGAACAAGAGGAAGAGTGGTCTTTAAGAAGAAATCGCCTTGCTTTGTGTTTGGAGGGAAAACATGGGAGAAGGTGTAGGTGGAAGACGGAGATACTGTAGATGAACGAAATCTGGATGAAGGATTTTGGTGATCCTGAGGATCTGACATTCTGACTGCGGTGTCCGTGAGTTGTGTGAGATAGGGTGAGGCTTCGTCATCTTCATTGGCATTGGGCCTAATGCGAAGATATGCCTAGACATATATGTGTTAAAGTCGGGCTTGAAAATGGATGTGAAATGCACCATTATCGGCTCCCGCTCAGCATCTGTTGCATTCCCTTTGCCATTTCGGCGAGCAGGTGTAGATTTAGACGGCTGTTTACTGGGAAGAGCAGTATCGTCTGTATTTTCGCAGTTAATCAGTGGTTTCCTGCCTGCAGCTTTTTTCGGCGGCGGTGGCACAGGCAAAGAAGGCGGAGTTGGGACTTTTGTTGCTGTCGTTGTAGCTTTTGCCCTGGTAGCGCGCGTAGTTGGTGCTGGAGGAGTATTTGCAGTGGTTTTGGTTCGTGCGGAGCTTCTTGTAGCCATCTTGGGCTTTTCAGACATGTCACTGTTACGATGAGAGGCGACAAAGTAAAAGGCGCCTCACACTGCACAGTGCACATGTTTCACGCGTTGAACACACGGGACCGTGGGCCGTTTCTTCCGGCTCCGGCGGCGTTTTACGGCGCAGCAGTAACACCGAAGTACTTTACAATCTATAGGCTCAGCCGCCTCAGTATACTTAATACATTGTCCGCATGCTACCTGACAGACCGAGATATAAAAGGGCTTGGGAGAGTGTAAGAAATTCCCATTCTCCCTTTGGCTGTAGCCATGAATCTGAACAGGTACCGCGCTCAATTTAGCTGAGAAACTCGACGGGATTCTGACCTCCACAGTCCTTGGCTGAACAGTTTGACCATTCCAGCTTATGCGTGCTGTGTTTCAGCCGCTGTCATCCTTCTGCAGTCTCTTATCCATGCGGTCACCCATAAACGCTCAGCTTCTTTGCCCGCAAACCTGGAGCATACACGCGTCATTTTCGCGTTCAACGTCCTCAAAGTTATCGGATGTATTTTTCTAGGTGTTCTTTCGCTTTTGACAGACTGGCCTCCGAAATCGTGGAATATCCAAACGAGTGTTTCGTTAGCATTCGTGAGTAAATGATCCTACTCTCCGTTTGTGCCATTTATTAACCGATGTTCCAGCTGTATACAATCATCCTTGGTCTCTTCTGCTGCTATACGAGTAGTATAATATATCACCTGAACGTGACTCTGTTGATAATCTTCGGTGTTTACGCCTATCGCGATGTGTACCCTTTGTGTACCTACTCCAGCGTTGTACAGGATGGTTCCGAAGGATGGATTTTGTGGACGAAGATCGGTGTATTGTTTGCAGTGGCAGCTCTTATTCCGTTACTCATTCCTCGAGTATACGTTCCCTTGAATGCAGCAGTGAGTGGGGTTCATTTTTACGTAGATACATGAGAATGATTGTCTACAGGATGAGGAGAAACCTTTGAATCCAGAGCAAACCGCGTCCTGGGCCTCTCTCTTATCTTACTCCTTCCTCGACCGCTTCGTTGTTTTCGCGTACCGCTCTTCTCGAATCAGCGAAGATCAATTGCCCCCTCTTGCGGAATACGACGATGCCCGAAATCTCAAGGCCAGAGGTTTTACTGTATGCTCATTTCGTTTATTGTATAAGGATATCACTGTCCCTCATTTTAATCTGCTATCTAGCGCCTGGACCCTTCTTTCGGGGCCCCCAAGCGCCATATATTCTTTGGCCTCATGCGCATCTTCAGCTTTGAATACATTATCCTCATCTTGATGAGTCTTCTGAACATCACTGCTGAATTCGCATCACCAGTAGGTATCAACAGGTTGCTCAAGTCAGTGCAAAAGTATCATAGTCTAATGCTCATTCTCATCATGCTTCAACCTTTACAGCTACATCGAAACTGGTGGCCAGGATGCCGTGGTTCCGCTATGGTTTTGGATTTCGTGGCTATTCTTTTCACCTGTCATCCAATCGCTTGCAAAAGAGTACTATCAGTTCATAGCTGTGAGCCCATTCATGTTTCGAATCGGATTCATCGTAAACTAGTTCAACACATCTCACTAGAACCGGATGCAAGTGCAAGCAGAAGCACTCCTGACTGAGCTCATATTCGAACACTCACTCCGCATTCGACCAGTAAATGATACGCATCGCGCTGCAGAAGACGAGGGCAAAGAGGACCCAGATAGAAATATAGTTGGAAGACTTAACAACTTGGTTACCACAGATCTCGCCAACGTCATGGCAGCGAAGGACTTTTTCGAGTTGTTCGTTCAAACTCCTGTTCAAATTGTTCTTTGCGTGTTTTTCTTGTATATCGTGCTAGGCTGGAGGTGAGACAGTATTATATGACCTTTCCTTGATTGACTCGTTTTAGTGCATTCGTGGGTCTCGCGATCATTCTGGTATCCATCCCAATACCTGGTTTTGTTGGAAAGCGGATGCATGGAGTACAAACGGATCTCCTTCAACGAACCGACTCCCGTGTTTCGCAGGTTGTAGAATGTAAGCACTCTTCAATTCGTACCAGATGCTGACTTTGATCCATTACATGCTGTGAACTTGATTCGGATGATAAAGCTGTTTGGTTGGCAAAAGCAAATAGGCGAGAAGATTCATCAAAAGAGAGAAGAAGAGTTAAAGTGGATATGGAAGCGTGAATTCCTTGGTCTTTCGAACAAAATCGTCAAGTGCGCCTGGAATTGTTCTCCATCTTGAGTCAAACTGATAAGGAGCTTAAGCTTTCTCTTGCCGATTCTAACCTTGCTTGGCACATACTGCACCTAGTAAGTACAGAGCACTGTGGACATATCTGGCTAAAACTTACTTGCCTTATAGTGTAAATGCTGGTCATAATTTCCATTATCAAAACTCATTTGTCCCTTTAGACAATAATAATGAAGGGAGAGCTCAGTGCTTCGAAAGTCTTTTCGACTATGACGGTGATCACCATGTTCAGGTAGGCTCCCTTTGGATCGGTTCCATCATGCTTCTTACGAGTTGCATATTAGGACACAGCTGTACATCATCTCTGCGACTATCACTTCGACGATCACAGGTAAAGTGTCGCTGGATCGTATCGATGATTTCCTTCAAAACGTAGGACATCCGACACCTATGGAATTCTTGAATTGAATTTACGTATCACAGACGGAACTTCTCGACAAATACTCAGAAAATGTCCCAGCCTCTTTACTTGCTACTGCTCACTCTGGCGTGATTGGATTCAACAATGCGACCTTTTCCTGGTCTGGAAAAGCAACGCCTTCCGACAGAAACTTTGTGCTCCAGATCGGCCCTGAACTGACTTTCAAACATGGCAGTTTCAACATTATTGTGGGACCTACAGGTGCTGGTAAAACGAGTTTATTGATGGCCTTGCTCGGTAAGTTTACCACGTTGAATTTAAGAGCGACTGGGTTCATCAGTCACTGCTCCAGGTGAAATGCACTTTATTCCTCGAGGCTCTGATTCATGGTTCAATCTCCCACGGAAAGAAGGAGTAGCGTACGCGGCACAAGAGTCATGGTTGCAGAACGACACAATCAAGGTATTTTTCCTTCAGCCCATTTGAGAAATGGTGATATAAACCCAATCACAGGCCAACGTCTTGTTTGGCAGTCCGTTCAACGCCGAGCGGTACCACAAGGTACTCTACCAGTGTGGCCTTGAACATGACATCAGTTTGTTCGAAGACGGGGATCTCACCTTAATCGGTGAAAAGGGTTCCACTATGTCAGGAGGGCAGAAGGCTCGGTTGACACTGGCGAGAGCGGTTTATGCTTCTTCAGAGATCTTGCTCCTGGACGACGTCCTTGCTGCGCTAGAGTGAGTTTCCGAATTCCAATATCTTACATTGTTCAACTATGATTTCTAGTGTTCATACAGCGAAATGGATAGTAAACAAATGCTTTACTGGAGATCTTGTCAAGGGTAGGACGGTGCTCTTAGTGGTAGGTAGCAATATCTTTATGGTCTCTGTTGATCTTAACGAGCTCATGTTGATAGACTCATAACGTTGCTTTAGTCAGTCCTGTTGCCGACTTTGTGGTATCAGTAGGATTAGACGGGCGGGCTATCGGAGAAAGCTCCATCAAGAAAGCCATTGCGAACGACTCCTTTTTATTGGCCGAGTTTGAAAAGGACGAAGGAGCCATTCGGAAATACGCTGAAGAAGTTGACACTGTTACTGCCCCGGGAGAGAATGTACCTGCAGGGAGACTGGTTGTCGAGGAAGAAAAGGAAGAGGGGCATGTAAATTGGAGTTCTAGTGCGTAATCGTGCTCTTTTAAACCCACTAATTCTAACACCAGTGTCGACCTAGTTAAAATATACTTTGACGGGTTAGCCGGCAACCATCGATTCTTCTTCTATTCATGTTTCTTCTTGACCATGATGTTTTCCAACGTGTCTATCGTTGGTCAAACGGGCTATCTCGGCTACTGGGCTTCTAAGTACGACGACCACCCAGCCTCTGAAGTTCCGGTGTACTAGTAGGTCTCGAGCTGATTCCAAGCTGTACCCTCCTCATTCGCGCCCATAGCTATGTCAGCGTTTTTGGTATATGCTACGTTCTTTCTTGTCCTTCTCTTTCCCTCACTGCATCTGTTCTTAGCCATGATTGTATTCTCTTCGATTTTCTGGCACCTTATCTGTCAAATCGTCTTCATCAAAGGCGCACTGCGTGCCTCAAAAACCATTCATCGTCAACTGATGGATGCTATACTTGGGACGACCTTGAGGTTCGGATGATTGACTTTAGCTATATGGCCCCTCAAACGCTCTGCGCAGATGGATAGATATTACACCCACTTCTCGCGTCATTACAAGGGCTACACAAGACATGGGAGTTGGTGGGTCAAACTATTTTACCTTTGACTATGCTCTAAAAATTCTTTCCAGTCGATGGTCCTCTTCGAGAAGAGCTATTCCTACTATGGAACGTAATTTCCTTTCTGCTAATTCAATTCGCTGTCGTGGTTGTTATCAGCCCAATATTCTTCATTCCGGGACTATTACTTGTCGTGGCCGGGTCATGCCTGAGTCAAGTCTACATGGGAGCTCAGTTATCGGTCAAGAGAGAAATGTCTAACGCTCGTGCACCCGTTCTCGCTCAGTTGGTTGATTCTCCTATTCGCCTAGTGATAACTTGTTAACGTATGACCATTAGCTTCAGTGCATCTGTAGCAGGTTTAGGTGAGTATTGCATACCCGCCATCATTGTCCTATCTCTCACAACTTTCAAGCTTCTATTCGCGCATACGGAGCTCAAAATGCATTCGTAAACGGTTCACTTACTCGTATCAACTCTTATTCGAGAGCATCTCGCGCTTTCTACAACCTTAGTCGATGGATCTCATTGCGATTGGATGTACTCAGTGCTTGTTTTGCTACAGCATTGGCAGTGTATCTAGTCTATGTTCAAAGTCTGAACGCGGCTACTTCGGGCTTTTCTCTGAGCACTGGTGTCGGTTTCAGCGCATTAACCTTATATCTGGTGCAAGTTCTTAATGCATTCGAGGTTCAAAGTAAGACAAATTCTATCACGTCGGAGCTCGCTGATCAACTGTAACTCCCTAGGCAACAGGTAGGCTTCATGTAGGCATTGAATATTGTCATTCACTTGCATCCGATAGTATCGAGCGTATTCGCCAGTATATCACAATCGAGCAGGAATCCAAACCCAATAAGCCTCGCAAGCCCCCTGCGTATTGGCCCACAAGCGGAGCCCTTCAAGTTGAACATCTCTCGGCAAGATACTCTTCAGATGGCCCATATGTCCTCCACGATATATCTTTCACTGTGAAATCTGGAGAGCGGATCGGTATTGTAGGCCGAACTGGATCGGGCAAAGTGAGTAAGTGCTTTCTGGGCATTTCGATATCGCTGACGACTTTAACTTTGGCAGAGTTCCCTGACTTTAGCGCTGCTTCGCGGCATCCAAACTAACGGTGAGGTCTTCTACGATGGCATTCCTACTTCAGACCTGGAGGTAGAGACACTGAGGTCAAATATAACTTTCATTCCACAAATCGTGCGTGATTTAATCCATTGTTTATTTGTTAATGACTGGGTTTGTGCACTGTTCAGCCTGAGCTCCTCAGCGGTTCCTTGAGATACAATCTGGATCCTTTCGGTCAATTCGAAGATGCAAGACTCAATGATGCTATACGGGCTTCTGGGCTGTACTCCCTTCAACCAGAGGCTGATGAGAATCGGTTAACGCTGGACACCACAATTGCTAGTGGAGGTAGCAACGTTTCAGTGGGACAGAGGCAAATGTTGGCAATCGCGAGAGCAATTATTCGTGGTAGCAAGTTGCTTATCTTGGACGAAGGTACATTTCCCTTTCTGGATACCAACTGAAACTAAATACTGACTTATGTATAGCTACATCTGCTATCGGTCAGTCTATCTCTATCATGCAAACCGTTAGCTTACTAGAAATAGATCACCAAACCGACAAAGTGATTCAAACTTCACTTCGTAGTGGGTTAGCTGAAGATGTGACCTTGATTGCTGTGGCGCACCGTCTACAAACGATTCTAGATGCGGATAGGATTGTGAGTGCTTGTAGTCTATCTCCGGCAATCGCTTACTGTTGTATTCGCTGTCCACTAGATGGTTCTCGATGATGGATGTATCGTAAGTCCCAGTAAACACTTACTTCACAGTATGCGTCTAAATATCTGTTTGCAGGCTGAATTCGATGCTCCAAAAGCGTTGCTGGAGAAAGAAGGTGGATTATTTCGTCAATTGGTGGATCAATCCGAGGATAAGGAAGCGCTTTATAAGATCGCTTTCTCACAATAAAGCGCTCAGTGGCCGACGCACCAAGTTCAACAGAAATTTACACATATTAGTATTTCTCAGTCAGTCGAATGATAAGCTACTCCAAGGGTTTTTGATAATTCTGGAGAAAAGGGCGCAAGCAGAATCGATATTATCGTAGGCAAGATGTCGATAGTAGAGATAGCAAAGCAAAGCAAAGCCTCCGATGATTGAAGTTTCCTTCATGTTACCGTGCATATAATTTCGAAGTGGAATAATAGTCAAGGTAAAATACTTGTTAGGTTTAGCAACACAGCCCTTGACTATGACATTTCTCTAGTTCCCTTTTGGTTGTCCCATTCAGATTGCAATCTTGGATATCCAAGCACTCCAGATTATCCAATCCAGATGATTGAGACTGCGAGGTAGGCCACCAGCGCGACTGTATAAAGTCAACAAAATGACTACACCCCGCATCCCTGGAATCCCTGAGAGATGTCCCAACAAAGACTTTTAAATGTGGCAAGATCGGTAGATGTCCATCATAACAAAGGGATTTCATTAGGCCAGCTGTGTTTGTATCACCCTCTGGCAGGGCATGGATGTATAGCTCTTCAATTGTGATGACAGAAGACAGAAATTGCACGAAGTCATCAAGCCTAATTGCTTTGTTATGATGTTCTTCCAACATCCAAGTCAAACTGAAGGACACAAGTGGAAAGCGCGACTTCTTCTGAAGCTCAAGCAGAGCCGGACCAACTTTCGCCCCCTGTTCGCTGTTTTCTTTGACCACGAAGGTTCCCAAGGAAAGTTTCTGAAGCAAAGGAAGATGGATCGATCCGAGAAGATCACCGATGGCATTGATCGATCCTTTTAGCGAGAAGTCTACCAACCTTGGGAAAGAAACTGAAGGTAGAGCACAGGGCTCAAACCAGCCAATTCTGGTTAACTGCAAGCAAGTAAGATGCCGGAGTTTATCAAGCATTAGAAAGTCCTGTATAAAATAGGCCGCAAAGCCGAGAAAAAAAAAGAAAAAAAAAAAAAAAAAAAAAAAAAAAGAATAGCCGATATTTTATTTAATATTTTTTTTTTTATTTTTTTTGTTTTTTTTTTTTTTTTTTTTTTTTTTTTGCAGCTAGCGAGTAGTTAGGTCAGGAGCGAGGGGGGGGGGGGGGGGGGGGGGGGGGGGGGGGGGGGGGGGGGGGGGGGGGGGGGGGGG
This sequence comes from Rhodocollybia butyracea, assembly GCA_015501585.1. Lineage (NCBI taxonomy): Eukaryota > Fungi > Basidiomycota > Agaricomycetes > Agaricales > Omphalotaceae > Rhodocollybia > Rhodocollybia butyracea. The sequence goes on from JADNRY010000022.1 coordinate 220,774, forward strand.
GGGGGGGGGGGGGGGGGGAGAACGGCGAGGTCGGATAAACCTGAGTTAAGCAGGTCAGTGATCGAAAGTAGGGATAAACCTCTCTAAGCAAGCCATCGATGGCTGCCGAGAAAGAAAGAAAGTTTGTTTTCGCAAACAAGGAGCAGTGGGAAATATTTCATGACATCCAGGTTTTTCGCAACACACTGCATCGATCTCGAGCTCTGCGAGAGCGGCCAGCTGTTTCATGTTTCCAAAGAAGTCGTGAGCCTCCCAGAATAATGAAACATCTAGGTATCTCCATTTTCCCGAGAACTTTGTCATAATGTTTTTGCAAAGCTTCTCATACAGGTCCATCTGAACCTTTGATAGAGTAAAGCTGTGTCGAAAGGTGCATATATAGAGGTTGATACTTAGATCCAAGCTTCGCAATATCTGATCTGTGATTGCAAGCTCGAACCTTGAGGCATCGGCATCCGTTTCAACCTTGGGTGAAAGCTCCATCGTGAGTGTTGTCCAGAGTGATGGTGATGAATGGGCAACAGCGCGCCAGTGTGAGGATGTTTGTGTATAATTGGGTGGGAGTGTGACTGTACCCGATGGACAGTACCAAAAGATACGAGCTAGCAGCTCAGGAAGAAATGTCCCCAAGACTTTGTTTGCACTGGACCAGGATGAGCAGGCGTAAAGAGGTAGTCAATGAAGATAGTCACAAACCTATCCGAGTCAGATTTATTTCCTTCAATTTCCATTTTCAGATATTGAAGTAGGTGGGTAGGTAGTTTAGCCAGCTGAGGCTGAAGTGAACAGACGGGTTGATGGGCGCTAAATAATTTACCGATTCACACAAGCTCACATGCATATGAACGCTTGAGTCGTAACGCACTTGTATAAGTACGGATTCGTCATCCCCAGCGTTCGCTATCTCTCAGTGACAACCGCATCCAGTATGTAGAGTAGAAAATTGAACATTGGTACTTGGGCTGCCGATCGCTGCAAAGAAACACAGAAGATGTTGATGTTGACTGGACATCGTGTCAGCCCTGCTACAATTATTTACCTGAAGCGAGAATATAAAAACGTTCTGCCGCATCCATATACCGTGATAACCAAAACGGTCTCCATTTCGGCCCTCGCAATATCCTGATACTTTTACCTCTGATTCCAGGAGGGTTATCTAATCCTGTCCAATAACCAGAACAGTTAACACCGTCATCCTCAGCCTCCTCCCCAGGACAATAGATATTGGTAACGTACTTGCGAGTTTTTCTCTTCAAAAATAAATAAAGACGGCAATAATCGAACGAGAATCCTAGCATTCACTCTTGATAGATATGTTGAGGGGAAAACATATTTTTGATGAGCCCGTATGTAACGCCGATTTTACGGCAAAATTCGTCGCTTAATTTTCCTCTTTTACCACCGTCTTCTACTGTTCCCTGTACTGTTCTCTTCTGTCCTCCAGATATTTGTCTGAATTTTGTTGCCTGAATTCCAAGTCCGACGAAGTTCAACAAACAGCTCAACGATTCTTCGTGCTGATCGGCTCTAGAAAAGGGAAAACTGTCGGAGAATTCAAAGGGATATTCTTAGTGAGTTGGACTATTTCCTTTGCAGCGACGTCTCACTGACTTTGAATCTAGAATCACCTTAACGTTTTCTCGTGTTCAAGTTGGGAGCCGAAAGCGTTTGTTGTGCACTAGCAGCATGTTGCCTGGTTCATTTGTATAAGTCTGCGATGGCAGACACGATGCAAAAATGAGGTAATGTGATGAGCAGACACTTGAGCCTCCCGTGATCGATACAATTATCGCAAGTGTAACTTGCTCTCTTCTACCATCTCCTTCAAGGATGGCAGAGCCCAGCTTCCGGAGCTCAAGGCAACTGTCTCAGCCCAGTGTTATGACAAACCTGAGCATACGGAGTGCAAGTACTCAGCGTAGTCATCCTATACGTTCCCCGCAACTTTACGGACCAAGGCCGGTACCAACTCACAATCCTAGTTCTAGGCAACCTGTCCGAAGCTATTACGCGACCAATCCTGATCCACCCAATGCAGAGGATGAAGTGGAAGATTACATGAATATCAATGCAGCGGACGCTGACGGGTATACGATGAACTTCAATAACAGCCCGCAGGGAATAAAGGAGCGGCTACCGAAAAGGAAGGATGACAAGAAAAAGTTTATCGGTGGTTTTGTGAACAGTCTGAGGAAGGTACCTCGGTCAATGTTTAAACCTGGACGTAACAGCCCTGTAGCGACAAAGCAGCCTGTGCAACGTGCACCATTTCCGAGTTACATGCTTACTCCACCCACACCTGTCGTTCCGGGACAACAAACTTCGTATGTAGAGGAACATATTCCGTTTCCTCAGCCAGAGATCGAGCCCCCAGATATCCTTTCTCATTCTACTTCGCCTCATCCTACTAGGATCGAAGTAGAAGAACAGTCACCTGAGCAAAATCCAGATCGTGACCCAGATGCGGCTCCTTCTCGCCATACATCCCAGCATAATCCCAACAACACTAGCACCAATCACAACTCGTATGGTTATCCAAGCTCCTACCGGAATCCTCCTTCGATCGCCGCTCATCCCCAGCCCTCTCCAGATTATCGGAGAATGTCGAGACATACTGGTGAAGAGTCGATCCCTGCCAACTCCTATACCGGTACTCCGTCGTTCTCTACAGAACTTGAACGGACTCCCTTCCGGATCATACGGGCTTTGCTTAACATGCCATGGATATCGCATGACCGTGTCACAGTTGATTACTCACCTGGAATGGAAAGCAATGGGGGTATAATGCGTGTGATCCCAGAAGGCGCGAGAACTAGTGGCAGTAGAGGGAGCAAACGAGCGACAGCAAGGTGGAGTATAGTTGACCAGGGATGGAGACCTTGGAAGCGTACCTCCGTCTTCCTTACTCTAGATGGCCGCGTTGTCTCTCCACAAGCGGACGGCCCGAGTGCGCTTGCTCGCGGAGATGCTCGAAAGGGACAGATGTATGTTCCAGTGGATAAGCCACTCACGTCGTGGTATTCCGGTGGCCACATTGCTCGAAACCTGAAAAATAGACGTTCCACCATTGCAAGGAATAGCAGGAATAGCAGGGAGGTGGACCTCTTGAGTCTAGGGAGTTCACCGCGATCTTCTGTCGGGACAGCTCGTGCGGCTGCCAGGCGGAGAACATCTAGGTCGACGTTCACTTCACCTTCTCCCACTTCGCCGTCCCCAGCGCGTCGTCCGAGAAACAGAGAATCCGCCCAACATACACCGCAGAGACACAGTCGGAGGTTATACTACTCTAATGACGAATATGTATTCCTCGATCCTGGCTCTACGCCAGGCTCTTCTCCGATCATAGCACGACGCGCGAATCCTAGGTCCCCCAGGTCCCCCTCTCGTGAAGCTCCCTCTCGACCTAACGTACGACGGCGCAATCGCGACCCGTCTCAATCTCCCCAAGTTTTTATGCCTCCTCCTGCAAGTTCTTACCCTCTCAGTCCGTTAGTATTCCTACCACCCAGCCACTTGGATAGTGCAGCGGGTGGTTCCGAACCTCATCCTCATTCTCAAAGTAGTCCTGTCCCTGCTGTTTTTGGCGTCACTCCGGTATATATGTCTATGCTTCCTCCACCTCCACCTCCGGGGTCTGCGAGCGGAATTGGAGAGTCCAGTCCCCCAGGACTTGCAGGACGTGGTGCGGGTGGTGGGTACGGATCAGGTTATGGTGTACAAGGATATGGGAACGCTGGTGGGACGTATGCTTATGGTTATGCATACCCTTATCGCTACCAGTCACCTCCTCCGCAGGTTCATCATTATGATGAGGCTAAACGGCCCACTCAGCCTACCGGATAGTTTATTTGGACTTTATCTCATCATCAGGGTTTTTACTTTATTATATCATTGGCATTCCAATCTTCTTAACGACGGACTTAACTACATGGACTAAATATTTCACGAGTTTACAGTGCAAGGCATAATACCAAAATTTAAATCTTCTTTGATCTTCCTCTCTTCCTTAACTGGGAGGTAATTTGGCGTACATCTACCAAGTGTACATTGTACAGTTTTTAGTTGCGCTCAAGGTTTTATCGATGTCTCTGATTAATATTACACTCATTGATAACCTTGAAGAAGCTGATCATTGAACTCCACTTCCATTTTGACAATGCCATACCCTCCCCCGGCCAATATTGGTGCTTTCATTTCCATCCACAGATGGCACAGTATTGGCGCCGATACGACATCGATGTTCCACTCATTCTCATCCTTGGACATCTTAAGTGTCCTGGTTCTGTGGTGCACTTTGTTAACTGCATCATCTTGCATCACCGGCTGGGAAGGGGCAAGCTGAGATTCCTGTCTGATCGTTCTCTCGCTAGCCTCCAAGATATTGGAACCACCGTGCGCTATATTTCGCGGGTCCTTTCATGAACTTCTCACTGTACGACTGAAGACTGCGAGAATAATGCTGATTATAACTGTTGACTTTTGCGTACCGCACTCGCACAAGAGAAGAAAAACGGGAAAGTCACCCAAAAGCTAGTAGACTTAGGCTGGGGAACAGCTTGAGTTCGAAATTTGCAGTGGACCGACGATCTAGAAGTGATTATTCCAACTCGCAGAACAAATTCTCTCCCTGGTGTGGACATCGAAACTAGTATGGGTACCATCATAGCTATTCTAGAACTCGAGCCTGAAATCTATCTACGGAAATCCTGTCCGATACTCAAAATCGAGTTCAATTTTCACATTTCTTGAATATTATTTGGCTCGTGTTCCCACTTTTTCCCCTTTTATACCCTCTTCGAGAAGAGCTGAAGAGGCCTACTGAGAGAGGAGCACTGATAGTAGGCGGTGAAGACCGTGTATCTCAGGCTATCCTTACCATTCCTGAATGAAGAAAAATCGGAATGATCGAGTATATCAAAGACGGCGGTGCTTTCGATTGAGTATACATATCTTCAAGCCTATGTAGTTGACTATTCTTACGCGACAATTCTGGTAGTGTTGGATTGTCAAAGGTCAGGGAGTGTTCGTCAAGTCGAAATCAAATTGGGTTCCTAGTAGTCAGAAATTTCTACTACGCTGGTTTTATGGCTACAATGATATAATAAGTGCTGCTGGCTTCATCCGACTCGTCCCATTCATTCAAGCAGCCTTGAAGAAGCTGATCAAACTCTACCTCCGTTTTAACAATGCCATAGCCTCCCCCGGCCAGTATTGGTGCTTTCATTCCCATCCACAGATCGTACAAGTGCTTACTACGATCGAGCCCATCGTTGTTCAAGGATCTGCGGATGGGAACACGTCGGGTTTCGCAGTGGATGTCTATAAATCCTACTTGTTCCAAGAGGTTAGGGAGATACACCCCAAGTTGCCTACAATTCCTCTTTCCTCGAAAAGCGAATTGAGCAATGACATAAGCCGTTTCGAGCAATGCCCCGACCCGTATGAAAGTAGTCTGACTTCAGTTTCGGCTAGTTCAATCCATCCTCCAGGAACAAGTGCATCGAAGAGCTCTTTGATGGCTATGTTCCAAAGTGAGTCATTCACTGCGAGAATCAGGTAGCGTTGGTGAACATAGGAAAAGCTATTATGCCATTCCTTAGGCAAGTTCGTGACAGATTGAACAGAGAAATGGATGTTCGATGGATGTCTCCGGGGAAATTGCTTGTCGGATATGTCAATGCACTCAATGTCAAGCGGTAAATTGTTTTGGGCGTTGGATGCAGAGAACTCCAGAGCCCAAATTCCTTCAAAATTTGAGTGTCACCGGGGAGCTATTTTCTTTTTACCAGTAACAACACACCTGAGCCTGCTGCACTTTCAAGGACCCGATCATTGGATCCAAGGCTTACCGGAGCCAAGATAAGGCGGCCTTCATAAGCTTTTGTAATGATACGATGATGAACGCTCAGCCTTCAATGTGACACTAGTTAAGTACTATTGGCTAATTGCTAAGATATCTTGACATTACCTTGCTGTTTCGAGTTTGTCGTCAGGAAGAAGGTATGTTTTCATTGAGGCATAGTGTCGAGGAGAGGTGTACTTCATCTTTAGGTGGTCACTGGCTCGAATCGGAGATATTTATACTCCACTGGCAGAAGTTCCACAACTTAACTTTAGTAGCAATATTCCAACGAGTCTCGTCAACTAATAATCCACTTGAACTGAAACAACCCCAGGGAGTCAGCTGTTCATTTTTGAGTCATATCCTCACCCACGGTTTTGAATCATCTTATGCCATCCTCCTGATATTCGAGTCCAGCTTATGCATTAGCATCGAGCTTCTCAAAACAGTGCTTACTCCTATCAACCACTCCAATTACCGATTTGTGACATCATTGAAGGAACTTCGTAGGAACATGATCTTTTTCAGCCTCTAAGAACACAGGAGCCACATGTAGTATGTTTCGATCGTCGTTTTACGAGTCCCACAGTGTGCGATTATCTTTCCTGATTCAATGTCGAAGTCTCCGACAATACTGCTGAGTAACGACCAGCCTATGCGGGACCAAGACGAGAGAAGCCCAGAGAGGAAAGGGAGAACTTAAAGGCTATTAAGCTATTAGACTGGAACAGCTCGATTTGGTGAAATTCGACCAAGCTCCGACAGTGGAACGGATGACCGCCATCCCTCACGATCGAACCAAGGGGGAGCATTCAATGCTCATCTTCACTTGAAGTACTTTTCTAGAAACCATATACATCGACGGTGATAGGTTACTGAAAAATTATTATGCCTTATTCCATTGACATGCTAAGTTTGCGCTGCGTTGTGGATACCAAAGCTAACTGGACCTTCTGTAGTAAGGCATTTTTTCTCACTGCTACTCTACCTAGTATTACCTTACCTGTAAACGCTAGCGCGTATGCGCGACGACTACCTGTGTAGTTAGTATTACGCATGTAAGTATTGTGGTAGGGCCGTCATGTGGGTAGACTCGAGCCAGTAGTTTCTTGTTGACACTTTGATGACTGACGATCAGCCGTGTCGGTGAAACGGTGTGATTTCACATCACAACTCTACAGCAGGGACTGGTTCGAGTCTATACCCTCTGACGAGCTCCTTCGCAAGAGCGAAACCCGCACAAAGTCCCTACCTGTTGGTTCGAACCCCAAAGCTGTCCACATAACGAGATTGACTAGGACCCTCACCTGTTTAAATGGCAAGTTCTTGACTCTCCATTATGCATAGTCTTTTGAATATCTGTGAACGCCTAGTAGGTACTCTACATGATAGGTATCAAGCTCTGTTCTCGTTTCGATATGCTGTTAAAACTCGGGATATGGTAGCTGACTCCTCTGTCCACCCTCGATGTAGCTGAAAGCTCGATTTTCAAGTGCGTGATGGCCTTTGTAGAAAACAAGGCTCCTGGATTATGGGAATGGGGAAAGAATTTTGGTACATACAAGAAGACTACTGCCTGGGTTCGTAAGTTTGATTAAGACTAGTAGCCTATTGAAACAAAGGATCCGGACTGGCGTACTGAATAACACAACTTGAACCGTACGAGAACACGATTTCCCAATTTAAAAAAGAGGGACACGAACGGCAATTCATGCATTAAGAGGGAATCGAACCCCCGGCGGGTCGAAACGTCACTTGGTATTACATAATGGCAACGACCCAGGTTACCACTACCCCATTAATGCACGGTTATGAACCCCTCTTACTCCAATTATATTTCAATCAGCGAATTAAGGAGAATGACCATCCAACGCCGAACTGGTCGATACTAATTTTGCGGTACGTCGTTTTGTTTTTTCTGACTGACTGACGATCAACGCGCACGATTTTTGACTTTCACGCATCCTGGGTTCTCTCAACATCGACTTTCCACCACTCGCTTTTGGACGGTCCAACGAAAAAGCCTGTTCTACCCAGCATGACCAGGGAGCCAGTTGGGGACCTGGATTGACATCAGACACCTTGGCAAGGGAGATATCATTCGGTGTGATTCATGGCAGAATTCCTCGCTTTTTTCTCCGGATCCCTTGCTATTCTTGCGCTCGCGGCACCCACTGCTCCTCATAATGATCCCGCCAGTAGCTGAGATGTCAGTGGTCTACACATTCGAAAGGGACACGCACCCCATCTACAGCAAAAACAATGTTCATTAGCTACAATAAAGTCATACTGCAGATATATCACCTCGGGGCATACGTAGAGAAGGCACATACGATGCAGACGTGTTGAATCAAGGTCCCTCCATTGTTACGCAGCGGGTCGGAGAATTCAAAGGCCGGTCCTTCTCTGAGTGTCTTGACGGTGCGCATGGCGGCTTAGGCTACTCGTTTCTCGTCTGTTATAGTTTGGGAGAGTTTTGTTGATGGTCACCTCAAGAAGCCAAGTAGCGGTAAACGACTCAACCATCTCTTTGAGAATTGTAGTGCATGTAGATTGGTTTCAAGCTGGACGGGAGCAAGAGTGGTGCCGCCGCACAATAGACTGTTAACTGGCCTCGAATGACAACGGGTTGGGGTTTGTGGGCCCAGGCGAATGAACATGGTGAATAAGAGTATTTAAGTGTGCCCGAATCCTTTTCAGGGCACCCGTCATAGGATGGCCAAGCCTAAGGCCGAAATGCTTGTGGCGTATCGGTGTACCGGAGAATCTGCGAGTACTTGGGCTAGCGAAATAGGACAAGTCCTTCACTAGGGCTTGGTGCATTCGAGGTAATCTGTGGTTCAAGATTTCTTGAAGCTGAGTATGGGAAGATCAAATCAACCTGGAGACGACGGATATCCTTCAAGTACGAACACTTTCCATTTCTGGCCAGAAGGTTCCCAATCGATCGATGATCCCACGGTTTGATCGATGAATCTCAGTTCGAACAAAAACCTATGGCGCCTTGCAGAACTTTTCTCATCTCTCATCAACAGCTAGCGTCGAAAATCCAGGCAAGTAAAATTTTTTGATCACAGAAGGAGATCCAACTCTGATACAGATACAGATACAAAATGCAGAAACAACATAACGATAAAAAAATCAATGAAACCTTGAACTACTTCAATTAGAGGCGGCACCTTTGGCCGATTCGTATCACAACCTCGCGGCCACCTGCTCCATCCTTCGTATATCCATCTCAATAAATTCCTGTAACCATGTTGCTCTAGGAATGTGGACTGTTCGCCAGTTCTGCCAGGCTAGATCCTGGCCGCTTTTCGGGGCCGTGATTGCCTTGTCGAAGAACTCGCATTTGCTGGTGGCGCGGTGTTCAACGATGGGATCGCGGTCGCTACACAAGGTCCAACGGTTCTCCCAGAAAGCGGTCTCGTCACCCGCAAATGGGTCGAAAGTGAAGGGAGATGAGGAAGTGGAGCTGGAAATCGATCCCGTCTGCGGCGTGTGGTATTCTTGGTTTATGTTTTTGTCCTGAAAATATAAATCATGAATATTAGGTGCTGCAGATGGGATAATCATAGAGACTTACCGATAGGAAAAAACCACATTGGAGACCAGCGTCGCAAATCTCCGTAGGGCCAAAGACCGGCGATGCAAGGCTCGACGAGTAAGTTGACCCAGAGCATTCAGAGAGTGGCGGCGTCGACGACGCCACCCGAAGACTGCCAGGCGATGGCGCACGCGAGGGTGGCGCATTGTAACCCGCCAACAATGGCGAGGTCCAACCACGCCAAATGGCCAAACGGGAACCCTGGAACTATAAATCGAGCAGTGGTCAGCATAGCTCATACAACAGTGAGTCGCCACACTTACGTTCTGAGAACTGTAATTCATGGCGGCAGATGAGTTGATAGCATTAGAGATCGAGTTGTCGGTGAACATCGTTGTAATGTTGGAAGTTTGAGGATATGTTACTGGTGAGTAGCAAGTGGGTGGAAGTGCGAAGAATGGAGTGCTGGGACCCAGACGCCACAGGTAAGGTCCTTTTATACGCTCACACAAAGACCATTTTAGAACTGTGACTAGGACCCTCGACTGATTGTTCAAATGATGAGTTCATGACTTTTCATAGCTTTTCGATTTTCTGGGAATATCTACTAGATGGGACTCTACACGATAAGTATTACGCTCTGTTCCCATTTCGGTATGCTGTAAAATTCCAGATATGATAACTGACTTGTAGCTGACTCCTTTGCCTCCTTTGTCCTTTGATTTACAAATTACCTTGAAGTGCATGATGATGGCCTTTGTAGAAAACAAGGCGCCTGGATTATAGTCTTATAGAAATGTGGTTACATACAAGAAGAGTAGGGTAGTACTTATGACCTGCGTTTGATCAAGGCTAGCGGTCTACTGAAGCGTCAAGCAACAAGTGCATATGAGTAAACACTATAAAGTAAGTCACGATTTCCAGAACTTGTACGAGAACATGTTTCCCAAAAATAGAAGCAGTATGCTAGCGACGAGTCATGCATTAAGAGGGAATCGAACCCCCGGCGGGTCGAAAGGCCTCTGGAATACGAACATGGAATTGGAATTGGAATTGATTACACGGCCCATTCAGCCTCAGCTGAAAGCGGTCCCCCGAAGGGAACTAGCCGGTCCCTACACCAGCACAGGCAGCGAGCTCGACTCTCATGGAGAAGGTAGACTGCGAGGCCGATGCAGGGATGTTAGCAAGGCCAGGTACATAAGTACAAGGCTAGCTGTTACGATTACCTATCTACAGCTCAATGGAGCACATTCTGCCCTAATGAAAAAGAGGGAGGGAGCTAGGGCAAAACCAGGTCCCCAAGCAGGCGTAACCGCACTGTGGCCTTAATGGCTCTTGCGAGATCCTGGGCGGCTTCCTGTGCTATCCCTATTTGCACAAGTTACCAAATCCCACGCAACCAGTGGCGAAACCGGCGCACCAGCACCCTAGGGTTTTATGTGAACGTAAGGAGCATTCATACGCTATCAGAATCCCCCCCAACCTCTTTGTAAACAAACCGTACCCTTGTCACTCCAGTCGAAGGACAAATCGGTTATGAGCAAGCGAGGAGTGTCCCCATTAATGAGCTAAACAGGGGGTGAAGGTCTGTTATAGGGAATGCCTATAAAATATGGCAGTCCGTGCAAAGAGTTGTAAATTCTGCCAACTCAAAATAATTCCAAGAGAGTGAGTGGCTCAAGAGAGGAGAGCTTTGGGAGGGAGGAGCAGGCCACCAGGAGCCACAGCAGATGATTGAAGGGTGGGAGATCAAAATGACCCAAGGACAAGCCAGCCTCTGTTCAGTTTTAACACTCACTTTCAATCTGATAATTTCAGATGGTAGGGCTGATGTATCAGAGAACTGGGAGTGCCAACAGTAATGGGAGGGATACAGAGGCTGTAGCCAGGTAGAAGGGCGTAAATCTCAAACCTGGAGTATCACAGGTCCATGGGATGAAGAATCCGTAATATCGGAGGCGGCAAAGGCAGCGAAAGCAACAAATACTATATACAAGTTCATCAGCATACATAGATCTATATAGCATACCTTGGACACTTCCTAAGTCATCTGCGAGACGATGTAGCAGCAGTAGCGACTCTAGCGACTATGTCTCAGGATGCCTTGGGACATATTTCTTGTGAGACGACCCAGTTGTTGTTCTGAGACCCGGAAACTGGTAAGAAGATAAGGAATTATAGTGTAGAGTAGAGCTGCAGAGTTGGCTGGGTTAAAAGTTCGATCCGAAAATATAGATGGTGGTGGTCGATCGTAGTGGCATGGCAACGACCCAGGTTACCACTACCCCATTAATGCACCCTTGCCAACTCTTCTTACTCCGATTATGATGAATGACTTGCAAATCCTTGAATCAGTTTTCTTTTTCTGTGGCCAGGCATTCACTACGGGCAAAGAGCAAGACCCCAAAAAAGAGCAAGGCCGTGTGTTCCAATGGCAAGCTGGCCGATACTACTATTGCGGTACGTCCTGGTACGTCGTTATTCTTCCTCGACTGACGATTTACGCTGTATCACTATCAACTGCACAATCTCAACTTCCACAAATCCGGTATGTATCATCTCAACATCGAACTTCCACCACTCGCTTTTTGATGGGCCGAAGGAAAAAAGCAATGTTATGTTCTACCGAGTATGGCGCCGGAGAAAGTCAGTTGGGAAACACTGGGATTCAGACATGGCAAGAGAGGCATCTTTCGGTGTGATTCGTGGCGAAGAAAACTTGTAGTATAAACGTTAGTCCAAAGTTGAATTCCTCAAGGCCTCACTCGTCAATGAAGTACGTACTTACTCTTCATTGCTCATCGTGCGGCTCAAACTCGCTTGTGTCTCCCAAGCTCTTGTTACCCTTGCACTCGTCGCACCCACTCCTCACAATGAACCCGTCCGCAGCTGAGATGCAAGTGGTGTTAAGTGGTGAGGGAGGGATGCAATGAGCGGTTGGGGGGATGAGCAACACTTTCGAAGGATATACTTACGCTGTTATGTATGAATTAGCATGAACTTAGCTGGAGAGAGGTACGGAAAAACGCACAATGCCTCAGACCTATTACTCCATTTTGCACACATCGTCCCCCCATTTTTATCCAGCGCATCGGAGAATTCACAGGTCGGTCCTTCTCTAAGTTATTTGAAGGTGGGCGTGCCAGCGGCCTAGGTTACTCGTTCTTCGTCTATCATAGCTTTGAAGGGTTTTGATGATGAGAAAGCCAACTGACGGTAAACGACCCAACCATCATTAGCTTCAGTTTAAGGATAATAGTGAAGATTTGGATCGATGTCAAGCTGGATGGGAGCAAGAAGCTTGAGCGATGAGCTCTGGGACATTGAATAATGGGTTGAAGTCTGTGGGAGGGGTCCAACTGCGAAGAAATGTGAATAGAAGAGCGTTCACGTGTACCCAAATCTTTTCCAATTCCAAAACACTCGTCGTGGGGGGCTGACTTCAACGTTGTTTGTGGCGTACTGGTGCAAATCGCGTCGGAGAATTCAAAGGACCTTCTCTGAGTGTTTTGAAGGTGCACTGGGCGGCCTGGGCTACTCGTTTCTCGTCTGATATAGTTTTGAAGGGTTTTACTTAAGGGTTTCGACGATGAACGGAAAAACTATCCAACCATCTTTAGCTCCAGCTCCAATTTGAGGATTTTCACAAGGATATGGATTAATTTTGAGTTGGATGGGAAATTTGAGGTGTTCAACGGACTGTTAACAAGCATCGAATGACATTGTTGTAAGAAGATATGATGAAGAGTATTCAATATTCAAGCGTCGTGGGTGTGGCGTGAAAAGTAACTAGTAACTTCTTGAGGCTGTAAGTGTCCGTGTGTGACGTATTGGTGCATCGAATGGCACCGGGGAATCTGGGAGTACGTGGGCCAGCGAGATATCCAAGTAGGGACAGGTCTAGGTTAAATCCTCACAGTACTGTGGCAGCAGTAGGGCATCCGTGCATTCGAGCTGAAGAAGGTAAACTGCGGTACAAGATTCTTGAAGTCAAGGTGAAGCTATGAGAACAGAACAACTTACCTGAAGAACGATAAAGTACAAACACTATACGCTGGCGTTCTGAAGGGGAGCGTCTAAATTATGTATCCCACGGTTTTATCGATTCATCTCAGGGAAAAAAACTTGGGCGTCTCTGAAAAATCTTCTTTCATCCGATTCCCTCATCAACTAGCGTCGAAGCGTCGAAAAGAAAATCCAGGCAAGTAAATCTTTCGATCACAGAGGTATACTATCTAACACTGATACAGTTACAAATACAGATACAAATGCGCAAACAACATCACGATGAAAAATCAATGAAACTCTGAAATACTTCATTTAGAGGTGGTAACTCTGGCCTATTCGTATCACAACCTCGCGGCCACCTGCTCTATCTTTCGTATATCCATCTCAATGAATTCCTGGAACCATGTTGCTCTAGGAATGTGGACTGTTCGCCAGTTCTGCCAGGCTAGATCCTGGCCGCTTTTCGGGGCCGTGATCGTCTTGTCGAAGGACTCGTGTGCGCTGGTGATGCGTTGTTCAACGATGGGGTCGCGATCGCTACACAAGGTCCAACGGTTCTCCCAGCAAGCGGTCTCGTCACCCGCAAATGGGTCGAAAGTGAAGGGAGATGAGGAAGTGGAGCTGGAAATCGATCCCGTCTCCGACGCGTAGTATCCGTGGTTTATGTTTTTTTCCTGAAAATATAAACCATGAATATTAGGTGCTGCAGATGGGACAATCGTAGAGACTTACCGATAGGAAAAAACCACCTTTGAGACCAGCGTCGCACACTTCCGTAGGGCCGAAAACAGGAGATGCAAGGCTCGACGAGCAAGTTGACTCGGAGCATTCAGAGAGTGGCGGCGTCGACGACGCCACTCGAGGGCTGGCAGGCGACGGTGTGCGTGAGGGTGGCGCATTGTAACCCGCCAACAATGGTGAGGTCCAGCCACGCCAAATAGCGAGTCTGGAACCCTGGAACTATAAATTTAACAGTGGTCAGTGCTACTCGCTCATGAAGTAGTGAGTAGCCACACGTACGTTCTGAGAACTATAATTCATGGCGGCAGATGAGCCGATAGCATTAGAGATCGAGTTATCGGTGAACATCGTTGTAATGTTGGAAGTTCGAGGATACGGGGCTGGTGGTAGCAAGTGGGTGAAAGTGCGAAGAATGGGGTGCTTGGACCCAGACGCCACAGGTAAAGTCCTTTTATACTCTCACACAATAACCATTTTAAGACTGTGACTAGGACCCTCGACTGATTGTTCAAATGATGAGTTCGTGACTCTCCATAGGACTCTCCATAGCTTTTTGATTTTCTAGATGGGACTCCACACGTCGCTCTGTTCCCGTTTCGATATGCTGTAAAACTCCAGATATGGTAGCTGACTCCTTTGTCCACCCTCAATTTAGCTGAAAGCTCAATTTTCCCAAGTGCGTGATGGCCTTTGTAGAAAACAAGGCGTCTGGACTATAGACTTATAGAAATGTGAAATACTTTATTCGGTACATACAAGAAGACTTCCTGCCACTTGCAGTTGTAAAGTCTGATCAAGACTAGCGGCCTATGATGCTGAAGCATCAAGGAACAAGTACTGAGCGAACACTTGAGTCGTTTTCCAGAAATCACAACTCGAACCGTATGCCAAAAAACATAGTGGAATTATAGTCCAATTACTCAATGCATCAAGAGGGAATCAAACCCCCGGCGGGTCAAAGGATTAGCTTCACGAAGAATTTGGACTTATGGCAACGACCCAGGTTACCGCTACCCCATTAATGCACAGTTATTACAAGAAACTCTTACACTGAATCAGCGAATTTGACGTCTTTGACTGGTCAGTCACTACTACACGCTAATAGCAAGACCTTACCTCATGAATGAGTGAGGGCGTGTACGTTTCCAACGGCAGCCTGGCCGATACTACTAGTTCTGCACTCGTTTCTCCACTGACGATCTACGCTGCAGCTGTATGACTATCAACTCCATAATCCCATAATCTCAACTTCCAGAAATTACAACTCGAGCTAAAAAGACAGGCTACCAATGAGCCATAGCATGCATTAAGAGGGAATCGAACCCCCAGCGGGTCGAAAGATTAGCTTCACAAAGAATATATGGACGTATGGCAACGACCCAGGTTACCACCGGCTAGTTCCCTTTGGGGACCGCTTTCAGCTGAGGCTGAATGGGCCGTGTAATCAATATCCAATATCCACTACCCCATTAATGCACAGTGACAAGGAGCTCCTTACACCACAATCAGCGAATTTGACTTCTTTGGCTGGTCACTGTTGCGCGCAAATAGCAAGACCTTGCCTCATGAATGGGCGGATGAGCGAGGACGTGTATGGAGTATGGTTCCAGCAGCAGCCTGGCCGATACTACTAGTTTTTTTCGTTTCTCCAACTGACGATCTACGCTCGTGCGATAAGCGGCTGCTGTATGACTATCAGCCATCGAACTTTTCACTACTCGCTTTTGGATGGTCTGAAGAAAAAAGTCTGTTCTGCCTAGTATAACGAGGGAGAGAGCCAGTTGGGAACAAGGATTGGCCAAGGTATACCTCAGACACCGATTCGGTGAGAGAGTCGTCTTTCAGTGTGACCTGTGGCAAAGAAAAGGTAATACAAAAGTCAGTCCCAAGTTGGGTTGGAAGAATTCCTCAAGGTCTTCCTCGTCATCCGAAAGTACTCATCGTGCACCTCAAACTCGGGTGTGCCTCCGAAGCTCTTGCTCTCGCTCGCCGCACCCACCCCCCGCAATGAGCTCGCCAGCAGTTGAGATGTCGTGGCTCTGATCGATTGGCGGAATGAGGTATGCTTTCGAAAGGGATGTTACCCCGTCTACACGTCTCCACGAGGATTCCGTCTTTCCCATTGGCAAAGGCACAGTTCTGTAGCTGTCCGCGTATATTGGCTATAAGATATACGAGGGTTGTATCACTTCAAAGTGTACGTGGAGGTACCGAAAAACACATCCGCTCCCGACGTATTACTCCATTTTTGCATACCCATCGTCCCCTCACTTTTACCCGGCGGATCGAAGAATCGAAAGGTCTGTCCTTCTCTGAGTAATTTGAAGGTGCGCGTGCCAGCGGCCTAAACTATTCGTTTCTCGTCTGTTATGGCGTTTAGCGGTCTTGATGATAGTCAGAAGGCCAGTCAGCGGTAAACTACCCAACCATCGTAGCTCTAGCTCTATTTTGAGGATAGCGAGGATGTGTATTTGATTTATTGAAGTTTGACAGGAGCAAGAAACTTGATGTTAGTTGTGCGAATGTGCGTGGACTGTCAACGAGTATCGAATGATATATGTATATGACGGGCTGAAGTTTGTGGGAGGGAGGAATCCAACTGCGGAGGAACATGATGAATTGTAGCCAATCCTTTCCAAAACGCTCGTCGTGTGTGCTATCAACGTTCAACGTTAAATTGAGGCTACAGCTGTCTGTGTGCAGTATTGGCGCACGAATGACACCGGAGAATCCGGGAGTACCTGGCCAGCGAGATATCCAATGGCAAGTAGGGACAGATAGGTTGAATTGTCACAGTACCGGGGCCTCGTGCATTCTCTATGAAGGAGGGAGCCTGTGGTACAAAAATTTTGAAGCTATGAGTCTTGAGAAGAACAAATCAACCTATCTTGAAGAACGACAAAGTACAAACACATTGTACACATTGTATTCGCCGGCGCTCTGGCGAGTTGCGACAATTGAACTTGGGAACGTGTGTGCAAGTTGCGTCAATCGATGATCCCACGGTTTCATCGATTCATCCGATTCATCTCAGGTTTATCGAACGAAAAAAAAACTTTAGGGCGTCTGGTTGAAAAAATCTTCTTTCATCTCTCCTCAACAACTAACGCGAACGGTGAAGATAAAATTCAAAGCAAGGTAAATCTTTTCGATCACAGATGGTATACTATCTAACACTGATACAGTTACAATTACAAGATACAAACGCAGGGACAACATCACGATGAAAAAACAATAAAATTTGGAGCCTTCAACAACGTCAGTTACAATAGGCACCTTTGGCGATAGCGTATCACTATCACAACCTCTCTGCGTCCTGCTCCATCCTCATGATATCCATCGCAATAGACTGCTGAGCCCTCTTCGGTCTGGGAGCGCGGACAGTTCGCCAGTTCGCCCAAGCGAGATCCTGGCGACTCTTCGGGGCCTTGATGGCTCTGTCGAAGAACTCTGGGCCGCTGGTGGTCCCGTGATCAACGATGGGGTCGCGCTCGGTAGACAGGGTCCAACGGTTCTTCCAGCAATCGGTGGTCACGTCCTCGGCGAAGGCATCGAAGACAAAGGCAGGTGAGGGAGGAGGAGAGGAGGGAGTGGAGCTGGGAATCAATCCCATCTCCTGCGCGTAGTATTCGTGTTTTATGTTTTTGACCTGAAAATATGAAGCATGAATATTAGGTGTTGCAGATGGGACAATCGTAAAGACTCACCGGTAGGGACATGCCATATCTGGGATAATCAAAGTTGAAGGATTCCGTTGGCCCAAAGACCGGTGAAGCAAGGCTCGACGAGTACGACGACTCGGAGCGAGTAGAAAGTGGTGGCGTCGCCGACGGCGCACGAGTGGGTGGTGGCGCGTTGTAGCCGGCCAACAATGGTGAAGTCCAACCGCGCCAAAGGGCAAGTCTAGGACCCTGGAACTATAAAGTGAGCAATGGTCAGCGTAGCTCATAAAACAGCGAGTCGCCACACTTACGTTCTGAGAACTGCCAGTGTAATTCGTGGCGGCAGAAGAGCCGATAGCATTGTTGATCGAAGTGTTAGCAAACATCGTTGTAGTGTCTCGAAGTTGTGGAAGTGAAGTCGATGAGTAGCAAGTGGGTGAAAGTGCGAATAATGGAGTGTTGGGACCAAGCGACTTGCTTTTATACACACACAATGACCATTTTAAGAATGTGACTAGGACCCTCGACTGATTGTTGAAATGATAAGTTTATCATTTTTCCATAGCTTTTTCATTCTCCGCGTTCTGAAAAAGGTGCAAAGGTCATTCATTTGAATTAGGACAATAAGCGTTACTTCCAAATATGGTAACCGAGTCCTTTGTCCACTCGTTTTTTCTACTTCGGCTGTCTGCGTGGAAACGAGGCAGGATATCACATCACGTGTCGGAGAAATTCCTGTACGATACAGCTATTGGTTGGGCTCAAAATATGTAGAATAAGGCAAATAGGCAAGCAAAAAGTCATCGGCATTCCGCGTTCTTCTAATAACAGGCCCTTGAAACCGCCAGGGCCAGTAATGGGATACATAATACCATTTCGTACCAACAGAGTGATACAACACACTGAACAGGATTTTCAGATCGTTCTTTAAATTTTTTTGATTACAACTTGATACAACGCTAGTTTGCAAGACACATTCCCTGAAGTTAACAAAGGAAGAGTGTACTCCAGTCGCTAAATAGTCCGGGGGAAAGGGTGTTACTCCCACAATATTATAATCTTTTGCCAAGCAGTAACCTAATTTATACGTCACGGATGGACTTGAAAGCAAAAAATAGAGAGTACCTGGAAACACATTAGTGCATTAAGAGGGAATCGTTGGACCCCCGGCGGGTCGAGAAACTGTACGATCAATTCCGATTCTATGGTCTATGGCAACGACCCAGGTTTCCACTACCCCATTAATGCTCGAGTATAGTTAAACATGAACGCGAACATCCCTCTGAATCTGAGGATACTCAGAAATTCAATTAGCGTTAAACGACGCAGCCATCGTTAGCTCCAGCTCCCGTAGCTCCAGCTCCAGTGTTTGAGGACTACAGTAAAGATTTGGATTGATTTCAAGCTGGACGGAGCAAGAAACTTGAGCGATGCGCTCTGGGATATTGAATAACGGGTTGAAGTCTGTGAGAGGGGCATAACTGCGAAGAACCATGGTGAATAAGAATGGGGGATTTCGACGGTGAGCAGTAAGACCAAGTACCAAGTAGCGGTGAGCGACCCAACCATCGTTAGCTCCAGCTCCATTTTGAGGATTACAGCAAGGAGGTGAATTCGGTTGCTTGAAGTTTGAGGGGAGCAAGGGAACTTGGGTAACCCATAGTGGAATGACAACGAGTTCAGCGAAAGTTTGTGGGAGGGATTTAACTGCGAAGAAACATGGTGGATAAGAAGAAGAGTATCCAGGTGTACCCAATTAATCCTTTTCAAAATACTCGTTGTGAGTCTGGCGTGAGCGGTAACTTGAGGCTGCAAATGTCCATGTGGCGTATTGGTCCATTTGCACTGGAGAATCTGGGAGTTCCGAGTAACTGGGCTAGCGATTGAAAAGATCCAACAAGTAGGGATAGGTCTGTTGAATCTTCACAAGGCTGCACCAAACCTGCACATGAAGCTTTGAAGCCTGGTACTAGCATAACAAAATTGCTTGAAGCAATGAGAAGAACAAATCAACCTATACATATCCAAAGCATGACAAAGTACAAACACTTTGCATCTGCTCAGTGTTCCAGTAACAATCAAACAAGTGAAAACTTGGTCTAATCTGGTGCAATCAAGTATGAATAAACACCAAGTCGCGTTTTCCAGAAATAGCTAAAAAGACAGGCTGCCGATCAGGCATAGCATGCATTAAGAGGGAATCGAACCCCCGGCGGGTCGAGAGATCAGCTTAAAGAGAACTGGGTGGTACCTATGGCAACGACCCAGATTACCACTACCCCATTAATGCGCAGTTACCAGTTTTTTCTTGACGCGCAAATAGCAAGACCTTGCCTCATGAATGAGCGAGGGCGTGTATGGAATATGGGTCCAACAGCAGCCCTGAGCCTGGTCGATACTAGTATTGTGGTACCCCGTTTCTCCACTGACGATCTACGCTGCAATAAGCGGCGGCAGTATGACTATCAACTCAACTTCCACACAACTGATCAACATTGATCTTCCACGACTCGGTTTTGGATGGTCCGAAGAAAAAAGTTTGTTTTACTGAGGATGACGAGAGAGCCAGCTGGGAACAAGGCTGGCAAAGGTATACCCCAGACACCGAGTCGAGTCGGTAAGAGAGTCATCTTTCGGTGTGGCCTGTGGCAAAGAAAAGCTGAAAGAGTTCCTCAAGGTCTTGTCATTCGAAGTACTCATTGCGCAAGTTTGAACTCAAACTCGCTTGTGCCTCCAAAGCTCTTGCTCTTGCGCTCGCCGCACCCACCCTCCCAATGAGCGCGCCAGCAGTTAAGATGTAATGATTCTGATCGCTTGACAGAATGAGGTATACGTTCGAAGGGGACATACCCCGTCTACACGTCGCTATGAAGGTTTGGTCTTCCCCCATTGGCAAAAGTACGCTTCTGCGGCAAAAGCGATGTCCGCGTGTATTCTATAGCCAATATCCAATATACGAGGGGTGTATGTGAAGGTGCCGAAAGACACATACGCTTCAGACGTATTACTCCATTTTGCACCCATCGTCCCCTCACTTTTGCCTGGCGGATCGCGATCGGATAATCCAAAGGTCGGTCCTTCTCTGGGTGATTTAAGGTGCGCGTGCCAGCGGCCTACGCTACTCGTTTCTCGTCCGTTATGGCATTTAGCGGTCTTGATGATAGTCAGAAAGCCAAGCAGCGGTAAAAGACCCAACCATCGCTAGCTCCAGCTCTATTTTGAGGATAGCAAGGATGTGGATTTATTTCTTGAAGCTTGACGGGAGCAAGAAACCTTGATGTTGTTAGTTGTGCGAATGTGGGTGGACTGCCAACGAGTATCGAATGGTATATGTATATGACGGGTTGACGTTTGTGGGAGGGAGGAGTTCCAACTGCGGAGGTGAATTGTAGCTAATCCTTTCCAAAGCGCTCGTCGTGTGATATATCAACGTTAATTTGAGGCTGCAGCTGTCTGTGTGGAGTATTGGCGCATCAAATAGCACCGGAGAATCCGGGAGTACCTGGCCAGCGAGATATCCAACAAGTAAAGACGGATCAGTTGAATTGTCACAGTACCGGGGCGTCGTGCATTCTCTATGAAGGAGGTAGCCTGTGGTATAAAATTTCCATCAAACCTATTAGTACTTTAGTACCTGAAGAACGACAAAGTACAAACACATTGTATACGCCGGCGCTCTGGCGACAATTGAACTTGGGAGCGTGTGCTGACAACCTCTAGGAGGAAAAACCAGGGTCCTAGCATGTGTGCAAGTTGCGTCAATCGATGATCCCACGGTTTGATCGATTCATCCGATTCATCCGAGTTTCTCGAACGAAAAAAAAAAAACCTTTAGGGCGTCTGGTTGAAAAAATCTTCTTTCATCTCTCTTCAACAACTAACGCGCACGACGAAAATAAAATCCAAGCAAGGTAAATCTTTTCGATCACAGATGGTATACTATCTAACACTGATACAGTTACAATTACAAGATACAAACGCAGGGACAACATCACGATGAAAAAACAATAAAAATTTGGAGCCTTCAACTTGGGCAACGTCAGTTACAAGAGGCACCTTTGGCGATAGCGTATCACTATCACAGCCTCTCTGCATCCTGCTCCATCCTCATGATATCCATCGCAACAGACTGCTGAGCCCTCTTCGGTCTGGGAGCGCGGACCGTTCGCCAATTCGCCCAAGCGAGATCCTGGCGACTCTTCGGGGCCTTGATGGCTCTGTCGAAGAACTCTGGGCCGCTGGTAGTCCCGTGATCAACGATGGGGTCTCGCTCGGTAGACAGGGTCCAACGGTTCTTCCAGCAATCGGTGGTCACATCCTCGGCGAAGGCGTCGAAAACGAAGGCAGGTGAGGGAGGAGGAGAGGAGGGAGTGGAGCTGGAAATCAATCCCATCTCCTGCGCGTAGTATTCGTGGTTTATATTTTTACCCTGAAAATATAAACCGTGAATATTAGGTGTTGCAGATGGGACAATCGTAAAGACTTACCGGTAGAGACACATCATATCTAGGATGAAACTCGAAGTAATCCGTTGGGCCAAAGACCGGTGAAGCAAAGCTCGACGAGTACGACGACTCGGAGGAGCGAGAAGAAAGTGGTGGCGTCGCCGACGCCACCCATGGGCTGGGAGGCGACGCCGCACGAGTGGGTGGTGGCGCGTTGTAGCCAGCTAACAACGGTGAAGTCCAACCGCGCCAAAGCGCGAGTCTGGGACCCTGGAACTACAAATTGAGCAATGGTCAGCGTAGCTCATAAAACAGTGAGTCGCCACACTTACGTTCTGAGAACTGTAATTCGTGGCGACAGAGTCGATAGCATTTGTGTTCGAGTTGTTAGCAAACATCGTTGTAATATTTCGAGATTGTGGATGTGAAGTCGATGAGTAGCAAGTGGGTGAAAGTGCGAATAATGGAGTGCTGGGACCAAGCGACTTGCTTTTATACAGACACAATGACCATTTTAAGAATGTGACTAGGACCCTCGACTGATTGTCGAAATGATAAGTTTATCCTTTTTCCATAGCTTTTTCATTCTAAGCGCCTACATTCTGAAAAAGGTGCAAAGGTCATTCATTTCCATTAGGACAATAAGGGTTACTTCCAAATATGGTAACCGAGTCCTTTGTCCACTCGTTTTTGCTACTTCGGCTGTCTGCGTGGCATATCACATCACGTGTTGCAGAAATTCTACGATAGTAACGATACAGCTATTAGCTAGGCTCAAAATATGTAGAATAGATAGATAGATAGATAGATAGATTTAAGGCAAATAGGCAAGCAAAAAGTCATCGGCATTCTGCGTTCTTCTAATAACAGGCCCTTGACACCGCCAGGGCCAAACCTAGTGGGGTACATAATACCATTTCGTACCAACAGAGTGATACAACACACTGAACAGGATTTTCAAATCGTTCCTTGAATTTTTTTGATTACAACTTGATACAACGCAAGTTTGCAAGATACATTCCCTGGAGTTAACAAAGGAAGAGTGTACTCCAGCCCTAAATAGTCCGGGGGAAAGGGTATTACTCCCACAATGTTATAATCTTTTGCCAAGCAGTAACCTAATTTATACGTCACGGATGGACTTGAAAGCAAAAAAATAGAGAGTACCTGGAAACACAGTAGTGCATTAAGAGGGAATTGTTGAACCCCCGGCGGGTCGAGAAACTGTACGATCAATTCCGATTCTATATAACCCAGGTTTCCACTACCCCATTAATGCTCGAGTATAGTTAAACATGAACGCAAACATCCCTCTGAATCAGAGGATACTCAGAAATTCAATTAGCGGTAAACGACGCAGCCATCGTTAGCTCCAGCTCCAGTGTTTGAGGACTACAGTAAAGATTTGGATTGATTTCAAGCTGGACGAGAGCAAGAAACTTGAGCGATGTGCTCTGGGACATTGAATAACGGGTTGGGGTCTGTGGGGGATAACTGCGAAGAACCATGAAGCCAAGTATCGTTAGCTCCAGCTCCATTTTGAGGATTACAGCAAGGAGGTGAATTCGATTTCTTAACGTTTGACGGGAGCAAGTGAACTTGGGTGACGCGCAGTGGAATGTGACAACGGGTTCGGCGAAGTTTGTAAGAGGGATTTAACTGCGATGAAACATGGTGGATAAGAAGAATCCAAGTGTACCCAATTTAGTCATCCTTTCCAAAATACTCGCCGTGAGTCTGGCGTGAACAGTAACTTGAGGCTGCAAATGTCCATGCAGCGTATTGGTCCATTTGCACAGTGGAGAATCTTCAATCTGGGAGTACCTGGGCTAGTGATGGAAAAGATCTAACAAGTAGCTATAGGGCATCATGCATTCTAATGCACATGAAGCTTTGAAGCCTGGTAGTGTAACAAAATTGCTTGAAAGTCAGGCTTGAAGCTATGAGAAGAACGAATCAACCTATCCGAAGCATGACAAAGTACAAACACTTTGCATCTGCTAAGTGTTCCAGTAACAATCAAACAAGTGAAAACTTGGTCTAATCTGGTGCAATCAAGTATGAATAAACACCAAGTCGCGTTTTCCAGAAATAGCTAAAAAGACAGGCTGCCGATCAGGCATAGCATGCATTAAGAGGGAATCGAACCCCCGGCGGGTCGAAAGATCAGCTTAAAGAGAACTGGGTGGTACCTATGGCAACGACCCAGGTTACCACTACCCCATTAATGCGCAGTTACCAGTTTTTCTTGACGCGCAAATAGCAAGACCTTGCCTCATGAATGAGCGAGGGCGTGTATGGAATATGGGTCCAACAGCAGCCCTGAGCCTGGTCGATACTAGTATTGTGGTACCCCGTTTCTCCACTGACGATCTACGCTGCAATAAGCGGCGGCCGTATGACTATCAACTGCACAATCTCAACTTCCACACAACCGAGGTGGGTTACCTCAACATCGAACTTTCCACCACTTGCTTTTGGATGCTCTAAAGACAAAAGTCTGTTCTGCCTAGTATAACGACTCGGGAGAGAGTTAGCTGGGAACAAGGATGGGCAAACGTATACCTCGGACACCGAGTTGGTAAGAGAATCATCTTTCGATGTGACCTGTGGCAAAGAAAAGGTGTAAAAGTCAGTCCCAAGTTGGGTTGAAAGAGTTTCTTAGGGCCTTACTTATCATTCGAAAGTACTCATGCGCAACTCAAACTCGCTTGAGCCTCTCTAAAGCTCTTGCTCTTGCACTCGCCGCACTCACCCCTCCCAATGAGCTCTCAATGAGCTTGCCAGCACTTGAGATGTAATGACTCTGATCGATTGGCGGAATGAGCTATCCTTTCGAAAGGGATGTTACCCCGTCTACACGTCTCCACGAGGATTCCGTCTTCCCCATCCGCAAAGGCACGGTTCTGTAGCAAAATTGATGTCCGCGTATATTGGCTATAAGATATACGAGGTTGTATCACTTCAAAGTGTACGTGGAGGTACCGAAAAACACATCCGCTCCCGACGTATTACTCCATTTTTGCATACCCATCGTCCCCTCACTTTTACCCGGCGGATCGAAGAATTCAAAGGTCGATCCTTTTCCGAGTGATTTCGAGGTGAGCGTGTCAGCGGCCTAGGGTACTCGTTTCTCGTCTGTTATGGTATTTAGCGGCCTTGATGATAGTCAGAAAGCCAAGTAACGGTAAACGACCCAACCATCACTAGCTCCAGCTCTATTTTGATGATTCTAGCAAGGAGTTGGCTTGACGGGAGCAAGAAACTTGATGTTAGTTGTGTGGATTGTCAAGCATCGAATGATATAAGTATATGACAAGTTGAAGTTTGTGAGAGGGAGGAAATCCAACTGCGGAGATTGTAGCCAATCCTTTCCAAAACGCTCGTCGTGTGTGGTATCAACGTTCAACAATAACTTGAGACTGCAGCTGTCTGTGTGGAGTATTGGCGCATCGAATGGTACCGGAGATTCTGTGAGTACCCGACCAGCGAGATATGCAACAAATAGGGACAGATCTGTTGAATCTTCACAGTACTGCCAGTTAACGTGTATTCCGAAATCTGTGATACAAGATTTCCTGGAGTCAAGCTTGAAGCTATGAGAAGAACAGATCAACATATACATGAAGAATGACAAAGTACAAATACTTTGTATCTGCCCGGCGCGCTCTGGCGACAATGGGAGCGTGTTGGGAGCGTATGTCTAAGTTGCGACAATCGATGATCCCACGGTTTGATCGATTCATCCGATTCATCCGAACGAAAAAAAAAACTTTAGGGCGTCTGGGGCTGAAAAAAATCTTCTTTCATCTCTCTTCAACAGCTTGCGTCGGAGCGACGAAACTAAAATCCAGGCAAGGTAAATCTTTTCGATCACAGATGGTATACTATCTAACACTGATACAGTTACAATTACAAGATACAAACGCAGGGACAACATCACGATGAAAAAACAATAAAATTTGGAGCCTTCAACAACGTCAGTTACAATAGGCACCTTTGGCGATAGCGTATCACTATCACAACCTCTCTGCGTCCTGCTCCATCCTCATGATATCCATCGCAACAGACTGCTGGGCCCTCTTCGGTCTGGGAGCGCGGACCGTTCGCCAGTTCGCCCAAGCGAGATCCTGGCGACTCTTCGGGGCCTTGATGGCTCTGTCGAAGAACTCTGGGCCGCTGGTAGTCCCGTGATCAACGATGGGGTCGCGCTCGGTAGACAGGGTCCAACGGTTCTTCCAGCAATCGGTGGTCACATCCTCGGCGAAGGCGTACAAAACGAAGGCAGGTGAGGGAGGAGGAGAGGAGGGAGTGGAGCTGGGAATCGATCCCATCTCCTGCGCGTAGTATTCACGGTTTATATTTTTACCCTGAAAATATAAACCGTGAATATTAGGTGTTGCAGACGGGACAATCGTAAAGACTTACCGGTAGAGACATATCATATCTGGGATAAAACTCGAAGTAATCCGTTGGGCCAAAGACCGGTGAAGCAAAGCTCGACGAGTACGACGACTCGGAGGAGCGAGAAGAAAGTGGTGGCGTCGCCGACGCCACCCATGGGCTGGGAGGCGACGGCGCACGAGTGGGTGGTGGCGCGTTGTAGCCGGCCAACAACGGTGAAGTCCAACCGCGCCAAAGCGCGAGTCTAGGACCCTGGAACTATAAATTAAGCAATGGTCAGCGTAGCTCATAAAACAGTGAGTCGCCACACTTACGTTCTGAGAACTGCCAGTGTAATTCGTGGCGGCATAAGAGCCGATAGCATTGTTGATCGAAGTGTTGGCAAACATCGTTGTAGTGTCTCGAAGTTGTGGATGTGAAGTCGATGAGTAGCAAGTGGGTGAAAGTGCGAATAATGGAGTGTTGGGACCAAGCGACTTGCTTTTATACACACACAATGACCATTTTAAGAATGTGACTAGGACCCTCGACTGATTGTCGAAATGATAAGTTTATGATTTTTCCATAGCTTTTTCATTCTCCGCGAAGCGCCTACATTCTGAAAAAGGTCCAAAGGTCATTCATTTGAATTAGGACAATAAGCGTTACTTCCAAATATGGTAACCGAGTCCTTTGTCCACTGCCTCGTTTTTGCTCCTTCGGCTGTCTGCGTGGAAACGAGGCAGGATATCACATCACGTGTTGCAGAAATTCCTGTACGATACAGCTATTGGTTAGGCTCATAATATGTAGAATAAGGCAAGTATACGGAAAGCAAAAAATCGTCGACATTCATTGAATCTTTCACCTTGAACATGCATTAGAGGGAACCGAACCCCCGGCGGGTCGAAAGAAGTTCTTTGCTTCTCGCCCATGGCAACGACCTAGGTTACCACTACCCCATTGTAATGCTTGTTTTGGATTCATGTAACTCTCTGAACTTGAGAGTGAGCGGACTCCAATGACTCGGAGAGAATTTCAGCCTTCCCGTTTCTCTCACATCCACTCCGTGTTTCCCTCTTCACCGGCACCTTCGACCTTTTCTTCTAGCTTTCAACATATCCCGCTTCAAAGATGCAGATGCTTCGTTGGATGGCATCCAACCACTTATCTGGCCTTCCAACGACGCATCTGAGTCAAGTTCCTTCAGCAGACATCCAAAGCCGACAGAAAGTTTAATATCATAGGCTGTATCTGAAGACCATAAGACTTAATTAAATACCGACAAAGTGATACGACGAATCAAACCGGCTGCCCCTTTTGCTGACCGTGGACAATTATGTAACCTGCCGTAGAGTTAAAGTATACGCATACGCATACACGCACGCCTTAACTATGCGAAGAGCTGTTATAGTCCAAGCGAGGCAATCATGTATTTGAGAAATGCCAAACGTCCTGTACACGACGAGTGATACAGCTACTTATTACTACGTTGGGCTCATAACACGAATCACCAAGTAACTGTCTGTATACGTCCAGTTGTACTTTGAAGCAAAAACAATCGTATTAGAACAGGCGGCCACCTATGCATTAAGAGGGAATCGAACCCCCGGCGGGTCGAAGATGCACGTCCATGGCAACGACCCAGGTTACCACTACCCCATTAATGCTTGGTTATAACTTGCTACGCATGTCCTTCCAGCTTGAGAGCAATCACACTCGAATTATATTCTATCCACTGCCCTCCGCTCCTCACCTTACCTTTTCTTCGGGCCTTCAGCAACTTCCAACTGGACCCTTTCTTTTTTTCCACAGTATATTCTATCCCTCTTCTGAGACGCTTCACTGCATATCCAGCTGCTCTCTTATGATCTAGTATTAATTCTTTTAAGTTCTACAATGCGCTCAGCAGATGCAGAGTCCGATGTTTCCAAGTTCTAACAAACCTTTTGAAACCACCAGTGCCATACTTACATTGTGGGTTACATACTAACAAAGTGATATAACACACTAAGCAGGATTTTCAAGTCGTTCTTTAAATTTCTTGGTTACAACTTGATGTGGAGTGTGGTACCTCAAGTTCACAAGACACATTCCCTAAAGCTAACACAAAGGAAGAGCGTACTCCGGTCGCTAAACAGTCCAAGAGAAAGGGTGCTACTCCCATAATCTTTTGCCAAGCAGAGTAACCTAATTTATACGTCGCGGATGGACTTGGAAAGCAAAAATATTGGGAGAGCTTGTCACGAGCCTGTAGTGCATTAAGAAGGAATCGAACCCCCGGCGGGTCGAGAAACTGCACCATCAATTCAGATTTTATAGTTTATGGCAACGACCGGGTTACCACTACCCCATTAATGCTCGATTACAGTTAAACATGAACACGAACATCCCTCTGAATCTGAGAGCAAGGACACTCGAACAGAGAGTCCCTCTCCCCTCCTCCCTCTCCCCTCCTCCCTATCCACCCTTCATCCCCCTTCATCCCCTTCTTCCTGACACACTCCACTCCTCACTTCGACCTTTTCTTCCGGCCTTCAATAGCTTCCAACTGAATACAATCTTTCACCCCACAGCATATTATATCTAGTAGAGTGGACATTCAGTGGCTGCTCTCCAGATCAAGCCATATCTGTCTCACTCAACAGACGCAAAATCAAGTCCCTCTAACAGAACGGGGTGGGGCGAAACATAGAGGCAGCATATGTTTATGCAATCACAAGTATAATACTGTATACGTCCAGTTGGACTTTGAAGCAAAAACAATCATACTAACCGCTTTACATGTATTAAGAGGGAATCGAACCCCCGGCGGGTCGAGAAACTCATACTTCTTGTGGATTGAATGTATGGCAACGACCCAGGTTACCACTACCCCATTAATGCTTGCTTATAATTTGTTAACACACATCCTTGGGAGCTTGAGAGCGTAGAAAAACTGAATCCAAATGGAGTAAGTACCGTAAGTTACTCAGTCGATGTCATATTCCAACTGAGGTGTGCTAACGGCAAACGGCGCCTAAGTGATATATATAGTAAGTGAGAAAGTAACGTGATCGTACGGAGATGTACGACTCGGAGGCATTCTGTATATACTAACAGAGAGCAATCACACCCGGTTCTATTTCCTATCCCCCACTGCCCTCCGCTCCTCAATGCCTCACCTTCGACCTGTTCTTTGGGCCTTTAGCAACTTCCAACTGAGCGCTTTCTTTCTTTCCACACCATATCTTATCCCGCTTCAAAGGCGCTTCTCCGGATACCCAGCCGCTCCTCTCTTACAATCTGTCAACCCTTTCTACAATGCGCTCAGCAGATGCAGAGTCCAATTTTTCTAGCAGACCTTAAGTTTGAAACCGCCAGTGCCAAATATAGTGGGCTGCATGCCAACCCAGCGATGCGACGCACTCACAACAGGATTTTCAAGTTGTTCTTTTATTTTTTTGATTACAATTTGATACAGTGCAAGTTTGCAAGACACATTCCTTGAAGTTAACAAAGAAAGAGTGTATTCCGGTTGCAATAGTCCAAGGGAAAGGGGTTACTCCCATAATCTTTTGCCAAGCAGAGTTCTTAATCTATATGTTACGGATGGACTTGAAAGCAAAAAATTGGGAGCAAAGACACAGTGCATTAAGAGGGAATCGAACCCCCGGCGGGTCGAGAAAATGTACGATGTATTCCGAGTTTATGGCAACGACCCAGGTTACCACTACCCCATTAATGCTCGATGATAGTTGAACACGAACACAAATATCCCTCTGAATTTGAGAGTAAGGACACTCAAACAAGAATCTCAGCTTTTCCCTCTCTCCTTCTCCCTATCCTCCCTCCCTCCCCTTCCTCCCCCGACTTGGACACACTCCACTCCTCGCCTTCACCTTTTCTTCCCGGCCCCAGCCTTCAATAACAAATTCCAAATGAACTTTTTCTTTTTCGTCACAGCATATTATATATCATAGCAGAGGTGTTTCACTGGACATCCAGCACCAGCGGCTGCTCTCCAGGCTCGAACCATATCAGCCTCTTTTGGCACTCAACAGATACGAAGTGTCAAGTCCCTCTAACAGACCGGGGCAAAACATACCGGCAACATATGCTTATGCAATTAGCTCACAAGACGATGTATCAACAAGTTTGAATGATAGGCTCTCAGCTTTTCCGTTTTTCGTCACCCACCCGATGCGTTCCCCCCACTCTTCACTGGCCCGGCCTCCTTACTTTGACTTTTTCTTCAACTAGCCTTCAAAGCTTCTTGAACTTTAGCATATATGATCATATGATATTTATATCTCACTTCAGAGATGTTTCGTTGGACATCCAGTATCTGCTCTTTCGGCAATGCACTCAGTATATGCGGAGTCAAGTCCCTCTAACAGACCGGTACAAAACATATAGTGGGGTCCGGTATATCAGAAGAATGGCATGCCAATGAAGTAATATGACAAGTTAAATAAGTATAAGGTGGCTTTTCTTCCCTACAATTACTTAGATACAAGTTCGCATGACAATTGGCTTACCAACAACACGAGTTAACCATGAGGCAATCATGTATTGGAGGAATGTCAAACTTTCTGTACAGGACAAGCAATACAGCTACATATTACATGGGCTCATCAATCGCCAAGTAGAACATTCCCATGCATTTAGTAAGAGAGCATCAAACCCCCGGCGGGTCGGGCACTCTTCTACCCCTTATTGAGTATATGGCACTAAGTGTAAACCAACACGAACGTCCCCTCCGATTCTGAGCAGATTCTCTATTTGTGCTCTGTCCTTCCCTCCTGCCTCCCCCCACACTTTCGGACTCCTCGCCGGTACACCTTCGACCCTTTTCTTCTAGCCTTCAACAGAGCCGAAAAAGAATCGTTCAATTCCAAAATCTCACACTTTTGTAGGATTCAGGCTAAATTGGGGCATTACTCTCTTCAAGTTCTTTCGGAGTTAAGAAATTACTGGGAGAATCTTTGGAGAATCTTTAAAAAAAATAGTATGGAACAGCTGATATGGTGGTGCAAATGTCCTATCATGCCGACCAATTGGGTGACTCCACTGGTGGTAGTATTTCCCCATCCCCAGACGTAATTGTACCAGTTCAGTGATGCTTCTTGTGTTCATCACTTATATGTGGATAGTCCATATAAAGACAGCCACTTAAACGGGATCCAACTGTCACCCACTACACTCAAAGACAACAGCTCTTTGCCAAACTATATGTCAACTTCTAGTACCAGTGGTCTGACTGGTCAACAACCAAATAGCGCACCGACAGGTGAACAACCAAATAGCGCACCAGCAGGTCAACAACCAAATAGCGCACCAGCAGGTCAACAACCAAATAGCGCACCAGCAGGTCAACAACCAAATAGCGAATCTGGGCCGCCACCCTCTAGTACAAGCCAAGTTTCAAGCAGTAGAAGTAGCTCTACTACATCCACTGTTAGTGCAAGCACTGGCATTGGCACCAACGAAATTCCATCACCAAGGTCTGTTTACTATAAACCCTCTGATTTAGTAAAAATTCCTGAAGATACTTCTTAGTCCGATCTCAACAAGCCAGAGTACCAATTCTACATCTCTGACCTCAAACGAAGCCGGTCCAACAATGTGCGTCTTTGTTGTTTGTTTTTTTTGAACTTGTGAATACCGACAACTTGCTAATTTGGACATTATATAAAGCCACTCGCTTTCAACCGCGGGCATCATAGGAGCTGTGATTGGCTCGTTATTTGTGCTTGTTGCAGGAATTTCCATTCTTGTGTACTGCCGCCGACGTAACTCTCGGCGTCAACAAGTAGGAGGATCAGGCCATATCTTTCCGTTAGAACAAGAGATGACGCACGGATATGATAAACCTGACGCCTCGGACATTGACATTATTCCTAATGGCATAATGTCCCATACACGAGAAAAGGGACACCGTACTCAAACTAATACAACACCTCAGGCTGAAGCAGCGGCCATCCCCACCTCTGAAAACCTTCTTTTGAGCCTTTCAGGCTCGCCACTCCTCCCAACCTCGACTCAGAGTCAGGATAGTTCCAGCCAGGATGATGTACGGGTCCAGATTGGAAGAATGGAGGCTACTATTGGTAGGATGGTGGAGCATATGCATCGTCTCGAATCTCAGCTTGACTGGACAGCAGATGGACAATCGGATGCACCTCCACCGACATATGTATCTTCATGAATATTATGTATCCAATAGTATCCAATCTGCATCAGGCCACTTAACTTCGACTTATCCAGTATCCTTTTAAGAGAAAATTCCAATTTTCAAACAGCACCCAACTTTCAGATACATAATCTAGTTTATCTTACCTTGAAAACTCGTGTAAGCTTGCAAGAAAGAGGAAAAAGTTCCAGCATTCATACGAACTATCCTCAAGACTTGATTACAATACAAGCACTATGGCTCGTGAATAAGTGGCTACAATGTGAAGAGGACGTGGTCATGGGTTCAATGACAATGCCCTGTTGCAGTAAATTAAGTTCACTCCGGTCTATAACTTAGCAAACGCGCGCGGGAAAATCGAATTGAACACTACTTTAAACAGTTAATGAGCTAAGAATAAACATCCGACAAATTGCTCAGCTGGTCTGCAACCATCGAGGATACGAAAACTGGGACTCCGACTCGGTATAACCCCAGAGAGATGCATAGTTTTCGTAGGTACACAGCGAAGCAGGCTGTGGATAGCGGTGATAGTCGAAGGAGTAGGATGGAAAAGTTTTGAGAGCGAGGAATTTCGACTGGACAAGAAACCAATCAGGCGACACCAAGGCGACACCAGAAGGAGATGGTGACAGTTCCAATGACCCACATTTGTCTACAACTTGTAGGATAGGCTATACGGCAAGCGAAAAGACAATGGCATTCTGTACGCCTGCGCGAGTACCACTTATGCGGCGGCATTAAGAGAGAATTGAACCCCTAGCGGGTCGAAAGATTCACTTGCCCATGAAAACGACCCAGGCTATCAGTGACCACCACTCCGTTATTAACGTTCTGAACTTGGGAGAAAGCACACCCAAGTGAGAGAATCTCGGTTTTTCCATTTCTCTCCCCATCCCCCCACTCCACTCCTCACATTCATACATATTATATCCCGCTTCCGAAGGGACGCTTCGCTGGACATCCAGCGGCCGCTCTCTTATCCGCTATTTTGGCGATACATTCAGCAGATGTGAAGTCAAGTTCCTAGCCAGTAGACCGGTGCAAAACATGGTCACGGAGGGCTGTATCAGAAGGACATACCACGAAGTTGATATGCTTCAAGTACGCAACTATAAGTTCGCACGATGATTGGCTTGCTGCAGATTTACCAACTTGATGTTAAAACGTTAACCATGGAGGAGTACTCAGGTTGCAACAGCCTGGCAAGCTCGGAAATCATTGAGGCAACCATATGTAAAATGTCCTGCATCTTGCACGAGACGCGTTGTTACTACGCCGTGGGCTCATAAATCGCCAGATAGAGTGATTGATATGGCAAGATGGACTTTCTAGCAAAAAATCACCGTGTATGCATCCTGAGGTGAGCATCTATGCATTAAGAGGGAATCGAACCCCCGGCGGGTCGAAAGAAATAATCTGTCATACGAGAATTGACCACCGATGGCAACGACCCAGGTTACCACTACCCCATTAATGCTCCATAAACATTCAACACTCCGAGATCTCAGCCTTTCCTGGCCCGTTTCCATTTCACATTCATCCCCCTCCCCCTCCCCCCCATTCCACTCCTCACCGGGCCTCACTGGCCTTTTCTTCTGGCCCTATCATATCCTGCTTCAGAGACACTTCACCAGACATCCAGCCACTCTCTTATCTCCTCTTTCAGCAATGTACTCAGCAGATGTCCTGTAACAATACTACAGGACAGCTATTACACACTATATAGGCTCATAAATCGCCGAATAGAACAACTGACTCTATGGCAAGATGGACTTTGTAGCAAAAAAAAAAAAGATAATGAACTACATTTTCCATGCATTAAGAGGGAATCGAACCCCCGGCGGGTCGAGAAATCCGCCTAATACATCTCGCTTATGGCAACGACCCAGGTTACCACTACCCCATTAATGCTCAAGTGTAACCCAACATCCTTCAGACTTCTGACCAGATTCACTGTTTGTGTACAGTTTTTCCCTCTCCCCCCCTCCCTATCCACTCCCTATCCACTCCCTATCCACTCTGCATCCCCCACACCTCAACTCTTTTCTTCTGGCTTTCCAATGCGTCCCCCCCTCCCCCCACTCCACTCCTCACCGGGCCTCACCAGGCCCCACTGACTTTTTTCTTCTGGCCTCATCATACCCCCCGATCAGATACACTTCACCGGACATCCAACCACTCTCTTATCTGACTCTTATCTGCTCTTTCAGCAATGAAGTCAAGTACCTAGGGATTTCCTAGTTAGTCGATGTCCTGTCATAGTACAGGACGAGAGATACAGCCGCATATCACATGAGCTCATAAATCGCCGAGTAAAATAACCAACACAGCAAGATTACTGGCCTTTCATGCAAAAAAAAAAACAACAACCTCGTTATATCGCTTGATGCATTAAGAGGGAATCGAACCCCCGGCGGGTCGAGAGGAAGTTCCATCCTTATGGCAACGACCCAGGTTACCACTACCCCATTAATGCTTAGTTACAAGAGCAAACCAACACATTTGACCAGATTCTCTGTTTGTGTTCAGTTTTCAATCCATCTCCCTCCCTCCCACCCCACACTCCACTCCACGCTCCACCCCTCACCAGTGCACTCGACTCTTTTCTCCTGGCCTTCAACTTCCAACTTCCAGCTGAACCCTTTCTTTCTTTCCACCCGATCATCTTATCCCGCTTGAGGGAGGCTTCGCCGGACATCCGAGCGATCCGAGCGATCCAGCGATCCTCCGAGTCCCATCTGCTCTTTCGACGATGCGCTCAGCCTCTCAAAGACCTCCAGGAAACCGATGCAAAGGTACTGGATAAAACGAAGTTAAGATGATAACACCGTATCAACACAACATACTTCCCCGAACTCAACACATTCTGAAGTTGCTTACACCTAGGTGCAGTGCAAGCAAGATAATTTGCCTCTTGCCTCTTGCCTGTTGCAGATACCAACAACATTCCTTAACTCGCGCCGCACACAGTTCCAAGATTGGATAAAGATAATAACCCATTTACATTGGATCATCGGAAACAAAAAGTACATAGAGATATGCATAGTATGCATAGCATACGAAAGAAAAACCACTAATAGAAGGAGCCAGCAATACCACGTTAGATGAAATCACTATTGGTCTTCGTCAGAACACCTCCAAAAGAAACAACTATTCGAAGAACCACTCACGCGACATTCATCGGCATTTCATCGATCTGGGTACTATAGAACTCTGTTACAGAACGTCAGTACTTATATAGAGATAAACAAAAACAGGTACTCACTCTCCAAATCCCTCAACGTCCCCACATCCTGCTGGGTCACGAAATTAATCGCGACGCCCTTCCTTCCAAAACGGCCTCCACGGCCGATACGGTGGATATAGTTCTCCCTGTTGACGGGGAGGTCAAAGTTGACTACCAAGGAGACCTGCTGGACGTCGATGCCGCGGGCGAGGAGGTCGGTGGTGATGAGGACGCGGGTGGAGCCGGTTTTGAAGCTCGTCATGATGAGGTTGCGTTCTTTCTGGTCCATGTCGCCGTGCTGTGATGGGAGAAATCGTCGGTTAGAATAATGATGAGAATGATAGGAAGTAAGAGAGAGGTGAAGAGGCGAAACTCACAATCGCAGAAACCGTAAACTCCCTTTCCTCCATCTTCTGCGTCAACCAATCCACCTTCCTCTTCGAATTACAAAAGATAACACTCTGCGCAACCGATATCGTATCATATATATCGCTCAGCGTATCCAACTTCCACTCCTCCTTATCAATCGCGATATAAAACTGCTTAATCCCCTCCAGCGTAAGCTCGTCCTTTTTAACCAAAATCCTCACAG
The DNA here is from genome assembly GCA_015501585.1 of Rhodocollybia butyracea. Classification (NCBI taxonomy): domain Eukaryota; kingdom Fungi; phylum Basidiomycota; class Agaricomycetes; order Agaricales; family Omphalotaceae; genus Rhodocollybia; species Rhodocollybia butyracea. The sequence continues at coordinate 257,401 of JADNRY010000022.1, forward strand.
GGTTACGCATGAACTTATCCGTCACCTCGAGGACCTCGTTCGGCATGGTAGCCGAAAACAGGACAACTTGCATGTCCCCGGGGAGCAGCTGGAACACCTCGTAGATCTGGTCTTTGAATCCTTGAGAAAGCATCTCATCCGCCTCGTCGAGGCATAGGATCTTGGTATGGTCCGTCTTGAGGGCGCCGCGCTTGATCATATCCACCAGTCTCCCGGGAGTAGCCACGACGATCTGCATACCAGACCGCAAGAGGTTCATATCTTCGCGGATATTGGTGCCGCCGACACACGCGAGACTGGTGACTTCCATGTAGTCCCCGAGGGCGACGACGACTCTGTGCGTTTGAAGAGCGAGCTCGCGGGTGGGGGCGAGGAGGATGGCCTGGGTCGCTTTGACGGTGGGGTCGATGCGCTGCAGGATGGACACGGAGAACGTGGCGGTCTTTCCTGTACCGGACTGGGCCTGTGCGATGACATCGTGTTGTTTGATGACGGGGACGATGGCGCGCTGCTGGATGGCAGAGGGACGCTCGAAACTAATATTTCGATTAGGGACTGTTTTAAGTCAAGGGATTGGGTTGCACTCACCCGTAAGCGTAGATTCCACGAAGGAGCTTTGGGTTTAAATCCATATCATCGAAACTAAGTGTCCGTTAAACAGGCTCGTAAAAAGCAAAGATCTTGCGCTTACCTATCGATTATCTTGTCCACATTCGTGGACTCGATGGTTTGATTTACGTCGTTGACATTCTGGGTGTTAGTTTCTTCACTGTAAACCGTGGTCAGCTCGACGGCGCTAAGCTGGGGAGATGCCCACATACACTTTCATACGATGTAGACAAAATAGAAGGAGAGTTCTGTATAAAACTGCCTTCGGTTGTTGGTTTGGTTATGGGGTTAAAATTGTTTGGGTTGAAGAAATTTTTTGAAATCGGCCGCGCTTATATCCCAACTCGGGACCGAGCCCGGGCCCGCGCTGACTCTAGGCCGACCCGCGTCGGGGCAACGCTGAATGATGAAAGATTACTACGTTGGCAACTATTATACAGTTATGCAGTACAGACGATGTATGCTATGGAGATTCGGATGCGATGGATGAGTCTACTTTTTCACTTCACTCTTAAAGTCTTCCTTGGCTGCTTTTGCGCCGGCGGATGCCTGGAATAGGAGATAAATCACCGGCAGAGTCAAAGGGGTAAAGAAACGTACTTGGTTGGCTTTGTGCTTTGCTGATTCGGCGCCTTCTTCTGCGCCTTCTTTCGCTCGACCGGCAGCAGAGCCTGAGGAGATACGTGAGACAAATAAAAGACAAAGTAGACTGGGATACGGACCTAGAGATTCCTTGGTTGATTCAGTAGCATGCTCGCCCTTTTCAATAGCTGAAGCCAGTCCTTGTCCTACTTTCTTATTCACCTGAACGAAAGCAAGAATCAGACGTTGTTCAAAAGGCTGGCGCTTCACGTACCTTGCTTGCTGCCTCTGAGACTTTTTCTGTCATTGTCTTGGAGGCAGCGGGCGATGCATGGAAACCGCGAACACTGCTTGTCGCGGAAACTCGGGAGATGGCTGTACGGAACATTATGCGTGTGGGTCTTTTCATTATTTCCACTTTTTATCTGCTTTTCGAGAGCCATGACGTCAAACGCGTCAATAACAGCGTCACTATCGATCTTCTCCCACGCCTGCTAATGTGGCGCCCCAGCCCCGATGGACCCTTCAAGCAAAAACACTGTATTTACCCTGTCCCTATGCATTATAGGGAATCGAGACCCGTTGATGGCAACGACCTAGGTTACCACTACCCCATTAATGCTTGAGCTTGAGTCTAATCCAATACAGATGCCCTCATCGACCTCTTTCTCCATATCTCCAACTATTTTGCTAAGAAGAAACCGTTCAACGTTAGCTTCTGGGTTTTCCCTCTTCAAATTCGTTTTGATCGTCGAACGCTTTCGTATCTCGCTGTAGTGCACGAAAACAAAAGTGGCTATATTATACATTATCGCAATTACTAAATCATTTCCTACATTCTGCAAACATTCTAGTAGTCAACAACCATAACAGTGTTCAAACATTCACAGCATCTCTAGCGATCTCTCCTGGTTGTGCACCTGTAGCTCCTCGTGTCTCCGTAGCATCTCTCGCAATATCCCCTGGCTGAACACCCCCCCCTTCGTCTGCACGCACTCTAGCAATATCCCCCGGCTGTACACCTGTATTTCCCTGGCCTTTGTCTGCACGGCATCTCTCGCAATATCCCCCGGCTGCACACCTGAATTTCCCTGTCCCTGTGTCTGCACGGCATCTCTCGCAATATCCCCGGCTTCGTGCCTTGAGTCTCGCTCATCCCTCTTCTACCAGACTCGTCAATCTGCTTGATATCATCGGGCTTCGCCATCCCACTCCCACTTTCCTTCGCAGCAGCAGGCGCAGAGTCGAATGTCTGCCCTTGAGCATCACGCGCACGCCCAACAGAGGGTTGTGGAGGAGCAGAGGTATTCGAAGTACCAAAAGCGGAGGAAGTGTTGGGTGTGGGTTCAGCGGCGGAAGTGGTTTTGGTGGGTCGGTGGATCCAGTAGTAGATTTGGAGCTGACGGAGTCGGACACGTTGGGTTTAGATTGAGCGGTGGATTTGGTGCTGGTAGAGTCGGACACGCTGGGTTTGGATTGAGTAGTAGGTTTAGTGCTGGTGGAGTCGGACACGTTGAGTTTAGATTGACCAGTGGATTTGGTGCTGGTAGAGTCAGACGCGGTTGAGCAGTGGATTTAGTGCCGTGGAGTCACCGTTGGGTTTAGACTGATCATTGGATTCATCCTTGCTTTCATCCTTGCCCTCATCGGGTGCAGCGAACGGATCGTTTTCCTTCATCTACGTAACAAAAAAAGGCGTTAAATAGAACGATAACACGGAAGCCTTGAACTTACTTCTTCCTCCTCCTCCTTCTTCTTCAGCTCACCCGTCCGGCGATCCTTGCCATGTTCGACGAGCTCAGGGTTCCTCGTAATTTTACCCTTGATTTGTTCCTTCAAGCCGCCAAGCTTCGCGCCTGTAGAGAGTCGAGATCATGCGACTGAATCGAGACGACATTGAAAATAAACTTACCCAATCCAGCTCCTTGCCCGTAATTCGGACCATAGCCTACAGCTCCTGCATGGCGCTGCTCCGGGTACCCTTGAGCATCAGTTTGTTCGCCTCCAGCCTGAGTATCGTTGGAGTTGGATGCATCTGTGGTGGAAGCTTCGGCAGTAGAAGCGGGAGTAGAAGCGGCGGTAGAATGAGACCCTTGTGTCGCTTGGGTCGACGAACGGGTCGTCGTGGACGTATTCGAGGTGGATGTCGTAGATGAATGAGATGGGTGAGAGACAGAAGACGGCGCAGGTGCAGGCGCGTTAGCTGTCGATGTGGAAGTAGGAACGGAAGTGTTCGAGGCTGTGTTGGACATTATGAGTATATGTGTATATGCAATTGGTATGAACTGGAAGAGATTCAAGAGTGTTATATACCTCTTCCACTGTATCCTTTGCGTCATTATGATCTCACTCCGATATCGAGGGAGCTCGGCTTCGGGAATCGGCAGCCTAAGGCTATTGTTGGATTTTTTTTTCGCTCCAGAGTCCATCATTGCGTCATGGACCGGGTTGGCGCTTAATTGCTGTACTGGGTTGGCTTTGGAAATTGCAACTTTGTGTGCTTGTGAACCCCACGTATCTTGAGAGAACTATGATTCCTCTAGTTCATTCCGTAACGCGCAGTGAGCTATTAGTGTAGGACTCCCGGGACTTGACTAGGACTAGTGACTGTTCGATTCTTTCACGATAATGTTCTTGTATGAACCTTTTAGTTCGGATTCACCCCCACCACCAACCGTAATCAACGCTCGCTCGCTCGAGGTCACCGGCTGCTTTAATGATATCCTCGGCCACTTTAATGATTTTCGATTGGCGAAGTTGCTAGATTTACTGACTGCAACACGACTCGAAAATCTGACCTGTACGGGATTGTTAAAGGAAGAAGATTGGCAGACAAGTTTCCGTGACTTTATATCTCGATCACAGTGCCCCTTAAAAACACTCATACTGCACTGTGATTACACAGGAGAATATCTCCCTCAACTTTTGCCACTTCTTCCTACCCTCACCAACTTGACACTACACTGTGATCAAGTCACCGTCGTAGATGCCTCTGTCTTCGATGGTTTGATTACTACTGTAGAGCCATCCTCCATTGTGCCGCGACTGCAACAACTACTAACCCTATCTTGCTGCGTTAACAAAACGGAAACTCAACCACTTCTTCTGGTTTCGCATGTCCTCACAATGGCCGAATCACGCTCACGATCTACTTCCAGAGTGGAATCTTTGAACGCCATCCGACTATCTATCAAACTGCATGGGGTTCCGAGTAGAAACGAGTGTGATTTAGGCTCGGAATCTCTCCTTAGGTTACTGCGTTTGAATGAAGATGGAATGGCAGTATCAATTACACTGGATCCTTCAGATGCCTAGCTTGAACACAATTGTTTTAGTACTATCCGTAAATTGAAGTAGAAATCATGGATTGACTCAAGAATACTTAGCTAAGATACAGGTCTAATGCGATTATTACGATACACATAATATTATTCGAGAGCTTTGGAAATGATGGTACAAAATTTATGCCTCCACTTCAAACCACTTCTGAGCCCCGTTCCAATTTCTAAACCACTACAGCGTTGGCAAATGTATCAACTTCGTCTGTATCAGACTCCCTTTCCGAGTTCTTGTCCAGCTCCGAAGAGTTGTTGTGTGATATCTGCTCTTCCCCCTCAGCATGATTGGATGTCTCGACATCCAAAGGAAGACAGAATCTGGAGTCCGTTGCGTCATGCCGGTTTGGCGCTTAATTGTTGTGCTGAATTATACCTTTGCACAAATTAGCCACGATTTTGGATGATATCTTGTATCCGCAGTGGACTTGCTGAACACACACAAGATAAGTTTAGCGCGACAAGTTGATTAAAGTCGATATTTTGAAAATGAGAAATATCTGTAATGTAAAAGTACGCCAATCAAGACGCATGGTGAAATCCTTCCATCTTCCAGAGAGGGAGAGCAAAAGTTCTAGCATTTGCCACCCATGTCCTGTCAAATGCATGGGGGAGATAACTATAATAATACTCCTCATCCTTGCTAGCGGTGTCTGTTCCAGGTGCCCCGCAGTGATGAAGAGAGTAAGCGGGGCGCATTGGGATCGCTCGGGGTGGTGCTTTATATGACATCAGGTGCCCAATTTTGATGAGACAGGTCAATCCACAAGCTGGACCACAGGGACGGCCTGGATCGAATGATTAGTCTCCAAACAGAGCATACTTGAGAGAGATTGAGCGTCCAAGCCCTTGCGGAGTTTCTCGTGATGTCAAGTGCATAGGCATGTGTCGAAGGAGGAAGGCAGGAATCAGAAAAACAAGCGAGGTCAAACACTTGCTCCAGACTCTCCACTGGGAGTTGACGTACGGGCGAGAGCAAAGATTGTCCAATGACTTCTAGGACTTCGCTTTGCGAGTTCTAGGTCTGCCTCAACCCATGAGATTATTAGGAATCGGAGATCGCGAACGCTGCCTACTGAAGTCGCTGGGTTCGGAAAAATCGAGAGAGTTGCTCTGAATTCCCAGGCCTAGCCGTGGTGCCGTTGACCTGCCGGCCGTGTACTTGACTGCAAAAATTGTGGAGCAATTCTATTCGCGATTTTTCCGAACCCAGCGTAGTGCTCGCAAACTCTCTATCCACCCAACTCCGTCGACACTTCCAAAAAATCCCATGGGTATCCAAGACAGACCTAAAACTCACCAAGCGAGGTCCGAGGATACCCTGAAGTCAAAGTTAGAGACACAACACGAGGAACTCAAGCACTGCCGTGACGAGACGCAATATTTGTGTAACGGAGTCGTGACTTGTTACTTTGGTCACTAACACTTTCCTTAATTGTTTTGTTTACTCATCGAACTTTAGTAGATAATTCGCTCTTTACTTACTCGTTTCGTATTTATATAATATCTACTTATAGTAATAGGTCTCAAGAAAGGTATATAAGGTAGAGTACTTTGCTGTAGGTAGATAGGTCCTGGTGAATCGAAATCCCCCCGGTTTACAACGGTTCTCTCGAGACCACCTCTTCTCTCACACTTCCCGTGTTGCGCTACGGTGACTCTGTCACTCTAGCGTTACATATTTTGAACCCCCAACAACCGCACTTCTTGTCATCGTCGACTACGGCAAAATCCTCGTCTGATCAACGCGGACACCGACCCCGACACCATGACCAACAACTCGACAATTAACCAAAACCACGACACTAGCCGTTCCAACCTTCGGCGTGACCCAGGTCAGTATTGTAAAAAGGACCTTACAGTCCTTCCCGTCGGCTACGACGGTCAGTCTGCTAAACGCGGTCTGAATCCCGAGTGGGAATATCTCCCTCGTCAGAGGTCCGAGATGAGGCTGGTGCCGTGAAACGCACTCAGCAGGCATCGCGGGAGGTCATGGTATATGACCTCGCCGATGAAGGAAACCCACATGAGTGGGTGACCGTACAATACGGCTCTCGTCGTAGAGCCACTAGTCTAGACAGTTCTGGAAATATTAATAAATTTCCATTACACCCTGTAAAAAATGTGAAACGCGTTAGTAGACAGGGTCGGGCCAAGAAACCCGCACCATTGTCAGTTGCTCAAGGAGTTATTCGGGAAGCCGAGAGTAGGCATCCTCAATCTCACCGTATCGGCCTTCATAGACGTATGGACGCCATTGAGCAGAACACTGCTGCCGACATCCGGAGCAGTGAGGAATCGGTTTCCCCAGTGAAAAAACTCTTCATTCACAAGGGACCTGACCCGAGTAATTTTGAAGTGGCGGACATCTCTGATGATCGCCACAACCTCGATGTTTACAAGGCTTTCCGTGACATTCCGAAAGGAGAAAACGAGCCTGGAATAAATAAAATCAGGCCAAAGAAAGTAAAGAAACGGCTGAAACACCGCGCCGGCTCAGAAGCCTTGACGGATTTAGTTGAAGCTCACATAAGAAATATTGTCGAGCACAGGCCGAGAAAGCCATCTAATAAATATTCAGTTCCGAATATTGAGCGTGTTGTGCGCCCTAACGAGCTTCTAGCTCCAACAAATCAGTTATCAAAATTACTGACTCTGGCCAAGGGCAAAAGGCAAGCCGGGAAGCAAAAGAACAAGGGTCGAGGCTATCCTTCCGACTCCTCTTCTGACTCTTCCAGCTCTGATTTGAGCTCTTCGTCAACGTCAGATTCAGATTCCGACACTTCGAGTTCGGACAGCACCGATTCGGGATATAGACGCCGTGACAAGCGCCGGCGGAAACATCACAAGAGAAAGAGCAGGATGTTGCTCAAGCCCGATCCCCCCGAGTTATATGATGGCTCTGTGGAAATTCGAGCGTTCATTAAGTTTGTGACTGAAGGAACGGCATATGTACGTGATGGGCGTGTCCCTAAAAATCGCCGTGTAATGAAATTGTCGAAGTACCTAACGGGAAAGGCATATCAGTTTTATTTGACTATGATTGCAGACTCTCCGTTTGACTGGAGATTGAACGAATTCTTTACTGGATTGTACAACTATTGTTTTCCAGTGACGTACCGCATGGATCAACGTCGTAAACTCAAACGAGCTTCCCAGGATGATAAGTCGGTTCGAGACTTTCTTGCTGAATTGAATGACCTATTTGACACTGTTGGCATTCTCGATGAACGAGAGAGGGTCCACAAATTGTGGTCAAGCCTAAATGGAGATATTCAAAAAGGGCTCTGGAGGCAAAAGCTGAACCCAGAAATTTCAACCTACAGAGACGTTGCCATAGCCGCAGAACTCGTTGAAATTATTGAACATGCCTTGGACAGTAGTGATTACTCGACGGAGCAGGAAAATGGCCCATCCGAGTCTAACTCAGAACGTGATGACTCCCGCCAAAATTGGCATTCTAAGAATGAATCCTCGTGTGGTGATTCCGAGTCTAACTCAGAACCCGAGGACTCCCACCAATGTCGGCATTTCGAGAGTGAATCCTCGCACAGTGATTCCGGATCTGAAGGCAATAGCTTCGGCTCAAATCAGTCTGTTGCCGAGGAAGCTTTGAATGGATTTTCGAGTAGTGGGTTCGAGTCTGAAGGCAACGACTCTGGACATTACCAGTACTCTGACGGTGAATTCAGTGGCAATGAATCAAGTCAGCACGAACACGAGAACAGATCAGATAGTTCTGCTCACCAACAGAACTCCATACATGGACATTACAAGAATGGACCGGAATTGCATGGGAGACGCTCTATACGTCGAAATCAGCGACGTAAGCTTTCAGAAAAAGAAAGAAATGAATACCTTGCGACTGGTCGGTGTTTCCGATGCGGCGAGTATGGACATATAAGCCGCCACTGCCCCGATAGGCAACCAGTGCGCCATAATATTTATACCTCTTCTGACATTGAAGATGGAGATCAAATTTCCGAACTTGACTTTGGGATGGTGAGTTTTGGCCTCCCCAGTTTAGATACAGATTTTGAAGTGAACAGCCGACCTCCGGCGAATCGTCGTAGAGACTCACATCTTTGCCCGAACTTTGTCAGTAGGGGCCAACATAGTGAATGCCTATCGATGGGAGAGTCTGGATGTCCCACTCGGTTCACGAAAATGAAATCTGCACACCGGTGCGAGTTTAGCATTGCAAATGTTGCGAGTACCAAGAAGACTCGCCGAAAGAAGAAGAAAAATTCCATTTTGCACGATTCCCGTGAAAAACGAAAGGAGGGCGGGAGTACAGATATTACTCTACCCTGTCCAGATGCTCGAACACAAACATTACGAGTAACTGAAATGATGAATGGAGGGCGGGTCCATCCTCGACCTAGGAAAATTGAAAGACTAACGAAAAAAACGTGATAAATTCATTTCTACTATTCAGATTCCTCTCCCCTGGCTTCAACAATCCCGAAACGGCAAGATCCTCATTTCTTCTCCCATCGGACACACACATTTCATATCCCTTCCCGACGTTCATGCTTGCATTAAATTCGACCGCATTCTACGAAGAAAGAATGTCGACTTACGCTCGGTTGATATCCCTGCAATCTACCCATTCTTTGCTGAGCAAGTCAATCACGACCCATTTATTCGACCCCACGGACTTGCCACCTTTGATCTCAACACTGGAGAAGTATTTGCAGGGACGCGAATCATCGATTGGCAGCGCTTTGAGCGCATCGTGCATAGAAATGGTGTGCAAATTGATGGATTGACTACAGACAATCATAACCTACATGAAGGATTGAAGGGAAAATCGAGAAAGGAAAGGAAGAGAGGGCGGAAGGGACAGAAGGATAGGCACCAGAAGCTTGGTTTGAAGTGCCATAGAGCTTCCGGCGGTCCTCGAATTCTTTCACCAGCATCCGGCGTTGCCCCGACTGGTTTGACCGGAGGTCATCCCGCTGATACCTCACCAACTCGCAAAAATCCACACTCCCCTCACTCATGCCTCAATGCCTCGCTGAACATCTCTTGTTGCCGCTCTACTGCGCCGGCTACACATATTCTTCCTCTGAATCCCCTTCCCGATGCACTGAAACCCGAAACGCAGTCCAGTGACTGTTTAGAAACTGATTTTACGCGTTCTGTTGATGATAGTCAGTACCATCATGGGAAAAGAAACTCACGCCGACGATATTCCGTGGTGTGATGCGTTAGACGAAGAAGAGAGATCCTCAGTCGTGATGGATCTCTGGAGGGCGTATGTAACGGAGTCGTGACTTGTTACTTTGGTCACTAACACTTTCCTTAATTGTTTTGTTTACTCATCGAACTTTAGTAGATAATTCGCTCTTTACTTACTCGTTTCGTATTTATATAATATCTACTTATAGTAATAGGTCTCAAGAAAGGTATATAAGGTAGAGTACTTTGCTGTAGGTAGATAGGTCCTGGTGAATCGAAATCCCCCCGGTTTACAACGGTTCTCTCGAGACCACCTCTTCTCTCACACTTCCCGTGTTGCGCTACGGTGACTCTGTCACTCTAGCGTTACAATTTGCTCCCTCCGGTTTGTCGACTCCCAGTAGAAATTCTGGAGCAAGTGTTTGACCTTGCTTGTTTTTCTGATTCAGTCTGCCTTTCTCCCTCGATGCATGACTATGCTCTTGACATTACAATAAACTCCGCGAGGGCTTGGACGCTCGATCTCTCTCAAGTATGCTCTGTTTGGAGACAGATCATTCGATCCAGGCCTTCCTTGTGGTCCAGCTTGTGGATTGACCTGTCCCATCGACATAGGGCATTTGAGGTCATGAAGCACTACCTCAAGCGATCCCAACGTGCCCCGCTTACTCTCTTCATCGCTGCGGGGTCACTGGATCAGGAATCCATGGAGGACGATGATATGGCGAAGTCAGTATCTTCGGCTGTGGAGGATACATATGAAGATCTCCCATTGCAATTAAGGGATTATTCATGGGAAGTACTAGAACTTTTGTTCTCCGTCTCTGAAAGATGGAAGGATGTTACGATGCGTCTTTCATGGCACACTTTTACAGAGATTTCCCAGAAGTTTGACTTTCGAGATACCGACTTCAATCAAGTTGTCGCACTAAACTTGGATTGGAGATATAGGGAGATACCCCGATTGGGTCACTTCATGCTCTCATCTGCACATTTACCCAGCCTACGGCGTCTTGTTCTAACTGAATTTGGACCTTGGTTCAACCTCCCATTGCACTGTATCACTACACTTGGGCCAATGAGGTACTGGAAATCCTCAGCTATAGTGCATGCCCTCGCGGAATGTCGCAATGTTGATTCCTTCACGATATCCCTTATCGATGAACCTTTTGATTGGGAACTTTCACCACCAATCTTAATCAACGCTCGCTCGCTCGATATCACTGGCGAGAATAACAACATTCAATTGGCGAAGTTAGTAAATTTACTAACTGCAGCACAACTCGAAAATCTGACCTGTACAGGTTCGCTGACGAATGTACTCTGGCAGAAAAGTTTGCGAAACTTTATATCTCGCTCGCAGTGTCCCTTACAAACGCTCATACTACACTGTGACTACACAGGAGAATATCTCCCCCAACTCTCGTCACTTCTACCTACACTCACCAAATTGAATGTACACTGTGATCAAGTCGCTGTTGTAGACGCCTCCGTTTTCGATGGTTTGATTACTACCCTGGAGTCCTCCACCGTCCCGCAACTACAACAACTAAACCTATCTTGCTGCTCTTACAAAACAGAAACTCAACCGCTTCTCCTGGTTTCACGCGTCTTAACAATGGCCGAATCACGGTCACAGTCTACTTCCAGAGTAAAATCTTTGAACGCAATCCGATTATCTATTGGACTGGCTTCGAGTAGAGGTCGGTGTGATTTGGACTCCGAATCTCTCCTCAGGCTACAGCGTTTGAATGAAGGTGGAATGGCAGTATCAATTACACTGGATCCTTGGGTTAGCTTTAGACCAGTGTTTTAGTGCTATAGTACATTGAAGTAGAAATCATTGTGGATTGATTCGAGAATACTTAGCTATTAAAATACACGTCCAATGGGATTATTACAAAATAATCGTACCTAAGTATAGCCCTCCGCGCCCTCCATCAACTTCTTTGCCCTCCACCATCCTTCTTTCATCACTTGCAGTTCAGAATGCCCGCTACAGTCCTTTGCGAAAAATGTAGAGCAACTCTGTCTATTCACGATTTTTCCGAACCCAGCGACTTTACCAGGCAGCGCTGCGATTTCTCTATGCACCACCCAACTCCGTCGAAACTTACAAGATAATCTCATGGGTATCCGAGGCAGACCAAGACCTCGGCAAGCTTGACGAGGAAATTCAGAGGTCCAGGGATACCCTAAGGTCATTAGAGAAACAACATGAGGAACTCAAACGCTGCCGTGAAGAGACACAATCTTTGCTCTCGCCCGTTCGCAGACTCCCAATGGAGGTTCTGGAGCAAGTGTTTGGCCTCGCTTGTTTTTCTGATTCAACCTGCCTTTCTCCCTCGACATATGACTACGCCCTCGACATCACGATAAACACCGCAGGGGCTTGGACGCTCGATCTCTCTCAAGTATGCTCTGTTTGGAGACAAATTATTCGATCCAGGCCTTCCCTGTGGTCCAGCTTGTGGATTGACCTTTCTCATCGGAATAGGGCATTTGAGGTCATGAAGCACTACCTGGAACAATCCCAACGTGCCCCGCTTACTCTCTTCATCACTGCGGGGTCACTGGATCAGGAATCCATGGGGGACGATGATATGGCAAGGTCAGTGTCTTCCGCTGTGGAGGATACATATGAAGATCTCCCATTGCAATTGAGGGATTATTCATGGGAGGTACTAGAACTTTTGTTCTCCTTCTCTGAAAGATGGAAGGATGTTACAATGCGTCTTTCATGGGATGTTTTTACAGAGATATCTCTGACGTTTGATTTACGAAATATCAACTTGGAACAACTTACTGCACTAAACTTGGATTGGAGATATACGGCTTCGGCACGCGAATCGGATTCCTTCATGCTTTCATTTGCGCATTTACCCCGCCTACGGTGTCTTTCTCTAACTGAATTTGAACCTTGGTTCAACCTCCCATTGCATTCTATTACTACGCTTGGGTCAATGAGGGGCTGGACAGCCTCAGGTGTCGTGCATGCCCTCACGGAGTGTGGCAATGTCGATTCTTTCACAATTGAATCTGAACATTTTGATTTGGAAGTTTCACCACCGATTGAGACTAATGCTCGCTCGCTCGATATCACCGATCACAATGACGACGTTCGGTTGGGGAGGTTTCTGAATTTACTGACTGCAACACAACTCGAAAATCTGACCTGTAAAGGAGTGTTGAAGGATGAAGGTTGGCAGACAAGTTTGCGAAACTTTATATCTCGCTCGCAGTGTCCCTTAAAAACGCTCACACTACACTGTGAATACACAGGAGGATTACTCCTCCAACTTTTGTCACTTCTACCTACACTCACCAACTTGACACTACGCTGTGCTTCAAGCACCCCGGTAGACGTCTCCGTTTTCGATGAGTTGATTACTACTATGGGCTCGTCCTCCATCGTGCCGCGACTGCAGCAACTAGACCTATTTTGCTGCGCTTTCAAAACGGAAACTCAGCCACTTCTCTTGATTTCGCACGTCCTAACAATGGCCGAATTACGGTCGAAATCTTCTTCCAGAGTAGAATCTTTGAACGCAGTCAGATTATATATCGCACCAGTGTATGACTCGGAGGTTTCGAGAAGAAACGGGTGTAATTTGGACTCGGAGTCTCTTCTTAGGCTACAGCATTTGAATGAAGGTGGAATGAAAGTATCGATTATACTGGGTCCTTCGCACCTCTAGCTCAAACTATTTTAGTACTACTCGTAAATTGAAGTAGTACTAAGAAATCATCGCGGATAAATTCGAAGATAGTTACTAAGATACACGTCCGATACGATTATTACAGTATAATGTTATTCCACAAAACTTTGAAAAATGATGATACACGTCTTATGCCTCAACTTCGGACCAATCACTTCCTGTATCCTCCAAGTCCCGTTCCAATTTCTCTAAAGCAGCGTTGGAAAATGTATCAACTCCGTCTGTTTCAGACTCCTCATCCGAGTTCTCGTCCGACTCCGAAGAATTGTTGTGCGATGCCTCCTCCTTCCGCTCAGTATGATTGGATGCCTTGACATCCGAAGGACGAATCGTCGAGACAGACTCTGAGATGACCGGGGACGATAAGGAAGCGGGAGCGTCGACGGTGGACGCGTAAGTAGAGACACGGAGGGGGAGGTTCACGGATAATGAATTTGTGTCGGTATTGGCGATATCGTCTTCCGTCTCCGGCTGAGACGGTGCCTCGAAGGAGTCTTCAACAGCATTAGTCGCGTTCAGTGAAAGGTCTGTTTCATCAACCGTAACCTCTTCGACTACTTCACCGGTGGTGGGTGAAGAAGTGTCGACATCCGAGGATTCAACTTCGATGGCTGTAAGAGGAAAGGATGAAGCAACTGCGGATTCGGCAGTGGCAGTGATCCCAGAGACAGTTTCAGCAGGAACTTCAGAATCTGCGACCTCGACATTTCGAGAAGGCTCTGAATCCTCCTCTCTGTCAGCCCGAACGTGACTCTTGTTCCACCTAATCCATCTGACCTCAACCTTCTTCTCTAATTCCTCTAAAGCTCCCTCAACAAGAGCCACAACCGCCTTTCGACGGACTCTTAGCTCCGCATTTCCATTACTCTCGATCTCGTCCAACTGGACAAGTAGCCTGCTGAGAGATTGCTCGTAGAATCGAATGGGGTGATTCCGAGCGGTATACCCAAGTTTCCTAATGGTTGCTGTGTCGGATTCTGCATTGGAGGCAGAGTCGTCGCGGGAAGGAGAAGAAGATCGGGAAGAGGTAGGTGAGAAATCAACGTCGTCAGGAAACTCAAAATCATCTTGGAGAGCGATGAAGGATGCTTCGATATTCTGCACGGCCTCGAGAGCCTTCAGGGCGTCGCTGGGAGTGGAGGGGCCTGGCCGAGGTTCAGATGCTTTTCCCTTTCCCTTATGGTTGCTGGCATCTGGCACAGAAGTAGTGGCAGAGGCGTGGGAGTCCGAAAGGGAAGCAAGCAAAGCTTGGATGGTGTCCTGAATCTCGACGGATTCGTCATTGTGAAGACGGGCTTCGAGTTGCTCCTTCAACGAAAGAGTGGAGACGGGTCGAGAACTGGAGTCAACAGCTTGTGGCTTCTCTTTCGGCTCTGGGGCCTAAACGCACAATAAGTATGTTTGATTGATCTGACCAACAAAAAAGATACATACCTGAGCAACAGGTTTTGTAGCTACCTTCTTCGCATCACTTGAAACAAGAGGCTGAGGGTTGAACATAAGGCGAAGAACCTCTTCTAGAGTTTGAGGAGAAGGCAAAGATGCTCTCGGAGCCTGTTTTAGTTTCTCCTCTGTTGCAGGCTTCTGTTCGGGCTGAGGCCGGTGCAGGTGCTGGATAAAACCCGAGAAAAGATCCTCGAGCGACGCTGGGCTTTTCGGGTTCGAGTTTGAACTACATGGGGCTGCCTTGCATTGGGGTTTATTCTATAGCAGATACGTTAGCACATACTACAGGCAATTGACCGTTATGAAACCCACCTGTTTAGGTTTTGCGACGGGGCAAGCTTGGTTTCCGAAGAGCTGGTTCAAGGAAATGAGAACGTCCGAATCACTTCGAGGCAAAACCTGAGAACACAATGAGTCTCTCCCGTCAAAATTTGTGAACAATAAAAACACATACCTGCTTCGACGAGGGCAATCCTTGGAGTGACCGAGTCCCGTGAACGGCTTCAAATTGTTGCGCTTCGTGACGAAGGGCTCGTAGACGAGCTTCCTCTTCTTGTCGAAGACGAGTAAGTTCCTGGAGCTTGAGCTCTTCCCGCTTCTGTGTCACAGCGAGAAGCTGAGCCTCTTCCTCCCGTTTGCGCCGAATATACTCAAGTTCCAACTCCTGCTGACGATGACGCACAGCAGCAGTACGTTCAAGTTCCTCTTCATCGAAAGACCTGTACGAGTACGGAGAAAACACGTCATGCTGGGAACGACGAAGGAGATGGTCATGTTGTTTTCGAAGTTGTATTTCTTCCAAACGACGAAGGAGATCTTCCTCCTCGCGTTCAGCTTCGGCAGCTCTGAGCTCAGCCAGAGAGTCGAGATACCTTTGACGAGAAGGCTGAGGGCGAGAATAGCCCAAGTCAGCTGGGAAAGAAGAGACACGAGTGGGTTGGAAGTGGAACATGTTAAGAGACTTTGTAGAAACTGATACTGAGGGAATCCGGAACACCCATAGCTTTTATACTCCTGTGCACAATAGGATGAGTAATTCAGAATGTACGCGTATATGCGACGCGCGTCGGGAACTTTCCACAAGCGCAAAGAAGGTTCTAGATGGTAGAACTAAAAAAGGAAACAATGACTAAAAAGCGCCCAAAATGAGTCAGTGACCTCAGTCAGCGTCGCTGACGCGGTGCTTCTCCGTAGTGCATTTTCTACATAAATACATGTATATTTTCCCCAAATCCCCTGCCATTTTTACCGATCTTTGTACTTATATATACTAGTATATCAGTATTATGTTGCTAAATAAATGACATTTAAGATACTCGTACTCATGACAACTTCACTCTCCAAGCCAAAGCGGGCAACGCTACACAGGTAATAAAGTCAATCAAGGTCAATCCACAAGAGGAAGCCGTCCGTACCTTGGAGTTTATTCGCCGTTGGGATAATGTATGCAATAAGGAAGACCACTCCGAATATGAAGCAGCCTGCAGATATGATATAATAACCGTCAGTTTCCGTGACACAGTTCCCTCCAATCTCCCGACACAGTGCTTGACCGTGCTCAGATACACACTCAGAAGCTGAAAGCAGTTGTTAAGCGCAAGCTCAAACGATGTCAAGTGGTAATAAGCACCTTTCACAGCAATTTCCGTCCCCGTTTCCATTACCTTGCACGTTGCAACGCTGAAGGCATCAACACCTAGACCCAAAGTTGGAGTGCGATTCGGCACAAGAGCGAATATCACACACCTTTCAAGACGAACCACTTGGGCCAGGTTCCCCCAAGATTAGTGAAGGTATTGAGTAGCTAAATCGCATCAATGAGTGGGTGTGTGGCATATAAGTCGACAAACTTACCGTCATATAAGTTCCTCCGATTAGAGGGTCAGAGATACGCGTGTGGAAAGCCGAGATACCAACGAATTGTACGGTCCTTGAGAATATTTTAGACAGATGCAAGAAAAAAAATTACGACGTGTAACGTACGATGAGAAAGATGACAGCACAGTATGCACGATCAAGAAGGTGAAGAACCCGTTCGAGATAGGCGGTGTAGGGAAATAATACACAATGAGAGTCGCGATCAAGCCAAATCCAAGACGGGGCCAGAAAGCCCAGATCCATGGTCGCAGAGGCCGGTCGCCCCGGGACCAGCTAGCCGCGAGATATCCACCAAATATTTGGAAAGGGAAGTCAATCAATACTGCTATAGCCAACTCTTCGCGCTTGAATCCTTTTTCGACCATCTTGAGCGAGGTCGCAGCCTCGTTGGCAGCAAACCCGAGCTTTCCGAAAATGTGGATAACGATGAGTAATTGGACGTCTAAAAAAAGCAGCTGAGCACTATGGTCCGAGGACAAGGAAACCGAGGACAAGGAAAGAAATCATTACGTTTTAATTTACAAATGGCCCATATAGTTTTATAGACGCCTTTGATGCTCAAATCCGCGTCGGTAGCTACCTCCTTGTCCTATAACATATCTAATCAGCATTTGGAAAGAGGGTAAAGCTCGTCCAATACTCGCCTCTTTCTTGAAGAAGAGTAACCACAACGTCACTACATAGCAGCCCACAGCCCAAAACCTGAGATATGCGGTCAACGTCAAATGTGGCACTCCCCACTTTTCGCTGACAGAGACTAGTGTTAGAAAAGCCGATTAGAACAACGAGAAGTAGCTCACGTAAACTCGACGCTGTTGAACGCGAGGAATACAGTAAAGGAAGCAAAGTAACCTGTATTAAGACCAATAGTCTGGCAGGTAGAGGCGTATGATAGATTTTCTTGCGAGAGGAGGGTTAAAGCCCAGCCTTGATAGATATCAAAGTGAGCTAAAATACGTCTCCACATTTTTAGCGGCGTACCATCAACAGCGATATCTTGGGTCGCTGATATGAGAACAAGCGATGTAAAGACAAAGGTAAGTTCGTTGACGTTATGCTCGGGCTAGTTTCAGAGTGAGAAGGGTATACAAGACGGAGGGACGTAAACATACGTTTTCCATGAGCCGCTGCACATTGAAAGAGATATACAACATCAGAGAGCCAACAGCGAGCTGCATGGGTATGATCCATGATTTTCGACGTCCTACAGATGGAGAAAAGATCGAATCGACAATAGGTGACCATAGCAATTTAAGAGAATATGGATAACTTGAGAGAGCGAAGGTCGCGAGTTGGGAGTAGGAAAGGTGG
This sequence comes from Rhodocollybia butyracea, assembly GCA_015501585.1. Classification (NCBI taxonomy): domain Eukaryota; kingdom Fungi; phylum Basidiomycota; class Agaricomycetes; order Agaricales; family Omphalotaceae; genus Rhodocollybia; species Rhodocollybia butyracea. The sequence continues at coordinate 275,465 of JADNRY010000022.1, forward strand.
TCTTTCAATAGGAACGGAACGGAACCTATGAGGTTGTTAGCATAAGTACAGGAGCAGCGTAGTGGCTGTAGGTACCAAGAGCAAGTCCGAGCTACGTATCATCATCTGTCAAAAAGGCTTGGCGGTCAGAAAAACATAAAAACATACTGGTACTCCTTGAATAAGGTCTACGCATGGTGAGCCACGGCAAGATTGATACAAGGTCAAGGAACTTACAGAGAACACACAGTAAGACCATGGCCCTTTTGTCCTTAGAAGATATCGGCCGCGCGTTTTCCTCGAGTTTATCCTGTTCTGTCTCCAGTCCCCGTCTAGCCTGGTGGCGCTCATCTTCACCTAACAGATTCAGCTCGACTTCTTCGTCTCCATTCTCCATCATCGCCATTCGACTGGACGCTGGAGTCCTAGAAGTAATCGGAGTCCGGGGGATAGGATTTAAAGAAGACGAAACGGCCATGGTTTCGCCAGTCCTCATGTCCTTATCTCCGGGAACTGGTGATTCCTTGCGCTTCGAAGCTTTGCTTTTGTTACTTCGCGTGGACATACAATGGGAAAACGAGAGGGTTAGAGACCAGTCTGATGTCAATGAGTGTGATACGTTGCAAAATTTGGGCGCTTACACAACCCACAATGGGCGCTTGGATGCCTAGACCTGGAAGTTCAGTGGAAGTGAACGCTACGTTCTGACTCTTCTGAGTGACTTTATTAACCAAGATAATCAGTAATTCAAAAGTCTCCGGTCGCTCACAGACCGGCCATCGTTGATCCTCCGCAACTAGTCTTTCCGAGACTAGACTGTCTCTTGAAACAAATCTAACAAGTTAGTACTAATACTATAATCAATATCTTCGTCTTCAACTCGGGAACTAGCCTCCGCTATAGATAAACAGAGCTGAAGATATTGATGTTATGTGAACACATGTCACAGGAGAAGTTCTCGAGGCTCCGCGGGAACGAACAAATGGCAGGTACCGTGCTTCACTCGAATACTTTCTTGACTCTGTGGGGAACAGTCTGGAGCAGCCTGTTTATCTATTGGCCGGCTGATAGACAAGTTCCCACCAATGATTGACCCGGTCGGTCAACGTTTCGACTCTTAACTGACCTCTTTTCTTCTTCAGCAGCAGTTTCGCTAGAATTGATGGAAAAAATACACCCAAGTAAGTAACATTCTAGATGATTCAACTGGACAGGACTCGGCACACAGAAGCCCCAAGTGATCCTCCACAATGTGTTCAACCTCCGGACTCCATCCGATTAAGATCCTGCCACGGAAACCGCTGTCCTGCTTTGTCCTCTTATAAAGGAGCAGGCAAAACCTGGCAGGCTCACGCTCAAATATGCATTTCCATCTACTCCTCAACCCTGCACTTGTACTCGGAACCATTATCGTTTATTTTGTCGCTAAATTCGTTGTACATCTCATCTCCAGTCATCGTGCGCTTCGACATGTACCTGGACCTCGTCCCTCGTCTTTTCTATGGGGTGATGAATGGCTACTTTACCACAGCACCCCAGGTGTACACTACCTCCGCTGGCATCGACAATACGGAAAGGTCCTCAGATTCACCGGTGCATTGGGGGTTTGTTTCTTTCACGTTGATCCTTGAATCGCTCCTTACTCGTTCGTGATATAGCATCAAGTCCTCTCCATTACTGATCCTAAAGCCATCAAGTATATACTTGGTGAAGCCATCTTCGATTTTCCCAAACCCAAGGGTGTTCGAGCATGGTTCAAGGCGACTTTGGGCGAAGGCATCCTGTGGGTCGAAGGTATGATCTTTTTTCATTCGTTTTATTCTCTAGTTTACCCTTCATAGGCAAGGATGCTCACGAAAGACAACGAAGAGTCCTCGCCCCAGCGTTGAGGTCCGTCGTTCTTGCTACTTACTTTCATCTTTTCAACGAAAACTCTTCCAGTCAATCGTCCGTTAGAAATCTGGTTCCGATTTTCTATGAGACTTCCGCAAAGGTGGCTTCCCAATGGACGAAGCTTATTGACGACAGCCATTCAGATGAAGCCGAAATCGAGGTCACCCGATGGGCTGGCCGCTTCGCGTCAGCATTTTTCAATGTTCCTCGTTTCCTACTTGACCTTTTATTTGCACAGATTGGATACCGTCGGCCGTGCTGCATTCTCTTACGACTTTGACTGTCTATCGGGTGTACCTCACGCCCTAGCAGAGTCGCTAGACGGACTTACTAACAATGAAAACAAACTCTCATCCTTCTACATGCGCGCTCTCTTCTGGTTCTTTCCTTCTATTCTCTCGATTGGCGAGAAAGGTGAAATGATCAGAAAATCCAAGCTTGAACTGGGAATTATCGCGTCAGACGTGTGGAGAGATGCCCAGGTCGCCGGCGACGTCGATGGAAAAGATCTCATGTCAATAATGCGTATGTCTTTCGAAGCCTCCAATCGATCCACTGTCTTACCCTTTCAAGTACGCGCCGAAGCTAATTCTACACACAAGATGAGCGAGACCGAACTAGTGGCACAAATGAGGACCACAATCTCAGCCGCGTACGAAACTGTTTCTGCAATCATCGCCGTAAGAAGCAATCCCATTCTATCCGATCTCCACCATTTTACTGATTTAAATCTTATAGTGGACGCTGTACGAACTCGCTCTCGACTTGCGCCTCCAAAGCGAGCTTCGAGAAGAAGTAACCGCAGCGCTTGGAGATCCTTCTTACGACGACCTCAACTCCAACCTTCCTCTCCTTGACGCGACCGTTCGTGAGGTTCTACGACTTCATCCCCCGATATTAGAAAATCATCACGAGGTATTTTCATTCAGCCTCCTTCACGATTCCCATTACTCACATCATCAAAGGCCAGAGAAACCATATGTGTTCCTCTTTCAGAACCCATTGCAGGCACAACCGATACGCACCTGGTCATCCCGAAAGGGACCATATTGGAGATACCTGTCAACGTCGTACAAACGGACCCCAATGTCTGGGGACCCGATGCTGAGATATTCCGCCCAGAACGCTGGCTTGAACGCAAGAAACGGGGCATCCGTCACGAACGCGAAATTCTTGCATTTAGTGAGGGGTTGGTGCATATCTCGTATAGTCTACGAGACAAGCTAACATCTCGATAGACCCCGTTCCTGTATCGGAAAAGCTTTCGCGTTATGCGAGGTCAAGGTGAGGTTCTCCTTTCTGTTCTGTTCTACTACAAACCTTATAAGACTTATAGGCCCTTACCATCACGCTGCTTCGTCATTTCGACTTTAGTTGCCCGTACGAAATTGAAGCTTTTCAGAGCTTCGTCGTTCGACCTCGTATCAAAGGCCAAGGCCCTAGTTCTCTTCCGTTGATAGTACGAAAAATTTAAGGTAATTATAGAAGCGAAAGTATCTTTCAATACACTTCCAGGAAGGATATGATATTTTTAAATGTTAACCAATAATTACTCCTCTAAATATTACTCAAAATTATGCATTCGTACGGGGGGTAAGTTTCAGTCTGCAGCCATCTCTGGGGAACAGAGTAGCAATGATGCTGCAGTGACGACAATCAGCGCTCATTTTCCCAGAAAGGAAGATATGACCACGTACTCGATCTCGTAACTTAACGGAGTGATCTCATGCTCCCAGTCGAACATAACAGCAGCGGTTGCCAAAACAAGTGCCATGTTCATGGTGGCATATTCAACACCGATACAACGGTGAGGGCCACTTCCCCATACTAGGTAGTTTTTAGGATTCGCGTTGGCGGAACCGTGCGGATCTAGCCAACGCTCAGGGTCGAACTTGTCGGGTTGGGGGAAGACTTCGGGGTCATGTAAAGAGTTGTAAAACGAGGGAATAACCATGCTGTTGGAAGGAACGGTGTAGTCATCACTAATAGGGAAGGCCTTTATGGTTTTATAAGGAACCTGAGAGCGTACTTGAATCAGTACAAGTTTCAGCACCAAGGTGAATAAGACACGAACCATGGTAACCGGGGGCACTGTTCTCAAGCTTTCCTTCACGACAGCTTGCAAGTACGGCATCTGGTCCATGAGTTCGAGAGTCAAAGGAGCGTCGAAGTTGCCTTGACGCACGCGAGTCTGCTCTTCACGGACTTTGGCTAAAACTTCAGGGTGGTCAGCTAAATGTTGGAAGCCGAAAATCAAGCCACTGCTCATGGCATCCTGAGAAGCGAACAAAAACGAAAACACGACCATAGAGATTTCGTGGTCACTGAAGTCTTTCCTGCCCTTATAGGTGGGGTCTGCGCAGATACGCATCCACTCGTCGATCAAACATTCAGGCTCAGCCCCGTTAGCGATGGCGATTTTACTGTTGTGAGCAGCAAGCTTTAACCAATCCAAGGCCACTTTAGCCGCTTGCTTGGCTTTGTATACTTTGGTCCCAGGTATAGCGAAAGGGAAGTTGACAAGCTCGAGTGCCTGAGTGACGGCCCAGTATTTGTCGCTGATTTCCCTGGTGGCGTGAGGGGGGATATGGTTACCACAGAACACACGAAGGGAAGTGTCCATGTTCAGGTAACGAGAAATCATCATGATGGGCGACGCGACCACCTTTCCGTTGGAATCTTTCACTGACCACGTCTTGAAGTGCTCTCGAGTGATGTTATCTTGAATACCAATGTACATCCTGGTACCATATCAATACTGAATAGGTCAATGATTTCGTGAAGTGAGCTTACCCTATGGCGCGTCGGGTGAATAACATGTTCAGGCAACGGCGGTAGTCAACGTGCTCCTTTCCTGTGAGGAACACCCTGCAACATATGAGTTCAGGACATTAGTGAATTGAAGAAATAAGTTATTCCTACCAGTTTTCAGGTCGGAGAATGGTTTTGGCGGAATGAACCAAGCAGGGTTCAGCATGGGTTGGTGAGTTCAGAATCTTGCGTGAAAATTCATTCGACGAAGCCATGACGATAAAACTAAGAATCACGTCAGTTATGGGACGGTCAGAATTAGACTTGGGCATACATATTGAAAACACTAAGGGCACTGAGAGCTCCGGATTGCCATTGCTTCTGGTATCCTTCCATTGTAGGCTTCATGGAGTCGGCAAACTTGCCGATGAGGGGTATAGTCCATTTATCTCCTGGCAAATGGCGCTTTTTGTAGCGGTAAACCGTCTGTTCGAGGACAAGAAGAGAAATTAAGATGGCAGCAGTTGTATATAACCAGGAAGCATTATCGGCAGAGAAAGGAAGAAAATTAGAAGGAAGCTTGTAGAGAGCCTCAGCGGTCGTCGAGGGCATCGAGGCCGCCACTGAATGTTCGTGGCCAGGCATCTTTCAGCAGAGTGAACGTGTGAGAGTGAGTTGTAAAAAACCTGAATTTTGATGTACGAAATCTTTCAGCGAAATGGCCTGATTTTTCTTTTCCGGCCCGGCGGTTATCAGCAAAACGTGGGTAAGCCGCTCTCCGGCGGTGACAGTGCCTGAGGCCTGAAGCTTGAAGGCTGACGTGCTCCAGATCCTCAGTCCAGCTTGCTGATTGAAGCTGGATTGAAGATCGAGGGGTGCTCAATCCCGATCCACTCGCCAGGTTACCCCAGTGAAATCAAAGGTGATATTAGCCTGAGGCTTTTGAGTCCGGTAGACCTCTGTCTAGAGACTCTACGCGACTCCTTGTTTTTTCGTACCCTTAGCTTATTAAGTTATTATTGGAGAGTTTGATTCTTCATAATTTGTCTACTCGCTATACATGTTTTGTCCAAACTTGCATTTGCATCTATAACCTCACTTACCACAGTGTAAAAATCGCTTTTTTAAGCAGAGTGGGTTTCCGGTCTTCTGATGATCACAATAAGCACGAATTTTGCGCTGTAAAAAGGGCGCTGAAGAGGATTTCCGTCATAAGTAAATTTACCAAAGCATCACATGACCGCGTCGTACCCCAAAAGACTTGCCTTCAATAGAGCGTATTTGCGCAGGTGTTTTTTTTTGGAAATGAATTATTTAATAATGCGACGAGACGAAACGTGTGGCTCCAGAGTGCTGGCGTCCGACGCAGAGCCATGATTTTTGTTTTCTGGGCATACTTGGCCATTTTCTTTACTTGCGAGTGTGGGCCACCGCGCCAAGCGCGTGGCAGGTACGAGTCCTGCAAGAGACTAGTTATGAATTGTGCACTGCAACAACCACTGATGAAAAGTGCGGGGGCTACAAAAATGGAAGTATTATTAAGATGAATAAACACTGTGTCACATGTGGCAAAAAGAATGTACAGCACCGATAATCTGCACATTAGAGGTGCAACCACAACAGTGTTTGATGCAAGACGTTCAAGAGTAAAAAGGTATCAGATGCGGCGAAGTTTTGGGTAACATGAAATAAGTGGGCACATCAGAAAGTCACATGTCAAGCGCTTTGACATTTCTAAATATGGGGAAACGATTCTTCCAAATTTGGGCAAGATCAACCCTAATTGGGAAAAAATTCCCACACGAAACCGGCCATAAGGACGAGCCTTCATTACATTCAGGACTCGTAACAGTCCGATGGAGCGTGGTGTTTCGGATTTTCCTTTTTTGGAATATCTGACGGACTCAGTTGTCTCTAGATTTTCTTTTTTTGGGGGGTGCCTGGCCGTGGTGGGGTTGTTTTTGGGGGTGGCGTTGGATAGGGTATGCGCGCTCGACTGTTTCCGGCGCGTGATGAGCGGGGCGCTGGCGGGGCCTGGGTGAGGCCTGCTGCAGGTGCGCTCTTGGCTCTAATGCCTACGACACCAGAGGCGTGTCACATAGCTATTAAATGACTGGGGGGATGGCTGTAAGCGGCGAAGGGCAGTCAGTATCATTGAAGATTTTCAGCAGTACTTAGTACGTAGTAGTAGTAGTGATATATTTCACAGCTACGAGGGAAAGCCAGTCCTTGACATGAGCCAAGCGGCGGTGTCAACACACTCCAGTGGGAAAGAGATCTTTTCCTCAGAATTCCTCTAGATTTCTGATACCTCCTGACAGGTCTCGCAGGCTAACCATCATGCCACAGAACAACCACAGGATGTAGGGGGTCAACAACGAGGTTCTGGTATTAAGTTGTCCATTCCTACAAACATTGAAATTTGATTTGTTATAATGCCCTTTTTCCCAGAAGTACTACATGCTGAGGTTATGGATAAATGCCTTGAGGAGTAATGAAAAATTGGCAATTTATTAGATATTGTTGTTTGGCGTCTTACAGGTAGCCATCGGTATTAAGGGGTAACTATAAGTGAATAACCTATTAGGTAGCCTTTTACCCAGTAGCACTCATGATTATGTCGTTGTTGGAATTCAATAGTGATACTTATATTGTTTAAATATAGATAGGTTGATAGATTTTCCCAGTCGACCAGCGCCTGTTCCAAGGGTAGCATAGGGAACAGCAAACACGGCCACGCTACAGCAACAAAGAGGAAGGTAGTGTGCGGCAGGATGTCACATAGTAGTCTTACTACTAGTCTACTCGCAGTCACTCTCGTCTGTTTCATCGTCCCCCATGCCCTCCGAGCCAGTCTGCGAACTTCTTCCAACATACACTTACAGACTACCTTGTAAATATGCTTCGAGTTGGTCGTTGGGACATGGGACCAAAAAGCTGTGTAGAATTGAACCAAGCCATATGGTCGGGAACGAGAAATACTTTCACTTCATCACCATCGGTTATATACTAGCAAGTACAGTCTTTCTTCCTTTTACCCACTGACTACTCGCCTTTGATTTTTCTCCTAAAACTTCCGGGGGGTCGCTCTCCGTTCTTTTCATTTCCTCCCTCTGTGGCTGAGGCCTCTTTCGTGGTAGTACTGTTGTTACCACCAGCGCAGGCTACCGCGATGGCTAATGTCACTATTGACGACGCGGATCCTTCCATCATTTACCTCCCTGACGGAGCTTGGAACACAAGGAACCCTACCGCACCGTGCCCTGGGTGTGGCACAAATCCTAATTATGCCATGATGTTCGACGACACTTTTCACGATGGAACAGTAAGTATAATCTTGATGATTGGTAGGGCTTGAGCTTGGGGCTTAACTCAACCTATAGTTCTTCCCTGCGGCCAATGTTCCCCTCACGGCTAGTATGTTGTTCAATGGTTTGTGTAAAGTTCTTTTTTTTCAAGTACTCGTTAAGTCTTTTTTGCTTAGGTACTGCCGTTTACATATTTTGTGCCCTTGCTCAGAGCTCGAACGGAATTTCTGACATGACATTCTTCATTGATGGTGTAAACCGAGGTACGTTTACACGGTCTATCGCCCCAGGAATTCCCTACCAGTACTCTATCCCCGTCTTCTCAATCGCTTCGCTCTCTCCCGGACAACATACTCTGACAATCCAGAATGGGCATGTCAATGGCACCAAGGCTTTGACAATGCTGGATGAGATTATTTATACGTATGTGATCACGAGTATGTTTCCCTACAAAATTTTATTTGTTTCTCAATTTTAGAGCTGTCGATACCATCTCATCATCCACCTCTGCATCCACCTCTAGCCAGTCTATCTCATCAACTTCTCCAATTAGCTCCCAACAATCGCCAACCTCCAATGCAGACAGTGCAAAGTCGACAAAAAAGAACTCGGGCATTATCATTGGCCCAATCGTTGCTGTTGTTCTTGTTGTTGCCCTTGGACTAGGGCTTTTCTTCTGGTGGAAGCGGAGGAGACCCCAATCGGGTAACCCGCGGCGCACCATGAGGGATTATGATGCTCCTGGTGCTTGGATGTCGGAACCTCTCTCCTTACCTTCTTCTCACCCAGCATATTCATCTGCTTCTGATGCACAGGCCTCATTTGGTGTTGCTGCCGAACTCTTACCTAGCAGTGGACGTGGCAATGGACCCAGAGCGGGTCCTAGTTCTACTGCATTTTACCCAAGTAATGGCACATCTGGGATTCAGGCAAGCATTGACAATGCCGGCACACCATCGAACTTGTATCTGTCCCCCACCTCGTCGCAACCCGTTCAACAAAGCCCTATTTCCACTGATGATACCAGTTCACCATTGACATCCTATCCGTCCTCTGCGCCGCAGCAACACGCCGAGGATGAAGCAACTCTGGATGATGTACCTCCAGCGTATGATGAACAAAGACGAAAATCGACACGGGCCGCTGAGGATCGCGAAATCGCAGTTATGTAATAGTTTCTTCGAGTTCAGCGCTGTCAACTCGCTATGTATCGAGATTTTAGTAGATGCTACTCGCTGTAGTAGAAGTTCCTCTCAATTGCAAACGTTAGTGTACATACCTGCCAGGTTAAGTCTGAAACAGACAGAATCGTTACATTTGTCAACACTGGTTCAGAGAAATTGGAACGGTACGCGAAGGATACAGGAGGTGAGCGAGGGATAAGTCTTCATCATTTTCAAAGATCGTAATAAACGCATCGGACATGCACGTCAGTAACCAAGTATTCTCGAATCGATCCATGATGATCTCTACTTCTACAAATAGCACTAAAACAATTGCGTTTGAGCTAGAGGTAGGAAGGATCCAGGGTAATTGACACTTCCATTCCACCTCCTCCCAAACACTGTAATCTAAGGAGGGATTCTGGGTCAAAATCACACTTGTTTCTACTCGAAACTTCATACAGTTCAGTAGATAAAGCCTATAGTACGGTTATTTATGTATCTAATGAAATTATTCTTATATTAAGCCATACTGAATCGCTGAAATCGTGGATCCTCGTGAATCCAGTATTTGAACCCACTAGTTCTGAACCCACGTTTGAATCAAGACCTGAATATTGAATCTCAAGGTCTGACCGCGCCTAATAATTAAATATCCTGTTTCAATGTAGATAGGTAGATAGATTTGCCATAGGGCGGGGTTCCACTCGACCAGCGCTTGTTCCAAGGGGTAGCACACGGCCACGGCCACACTAAGCTCAACCTACCCAGACTCAGAGGAAGGTAGACTGTAGCGCGTGGCAAAAGGTACAGTAGTCTTACTACTAGTCTACTCGCGGTCACCCTCGTCTGTTTCGTCCCCCTCCATGCCCACTGAGCCAGTCTGCCACGTAAGCTTCCTCCAACACTTACAGACACTTACCTCGTAAATATACTTAGCTGTTGGGACATGGGACTTGCATGCCGGGGCCAAAAAGCTGTAAAGCCATTTATAGTATCATCAACACGTACCAGTTTCATGTAAGAACTTAAAGCTTAAAGGTTCGCAATAATAAATGGGAATTAGTTCTCATCACCATCGCTTATAAGGCTACTAGTAAATACAGTCTTTCTTCGTTTTTACCCACCGACTACTCGCCTTTGACTTTTCTCCTAAAACTTCCGGGGGGTTGCTCTCCGTTCCTTTGATTTCTTCCCTCTGTGGCTGAGGTGTCTTTTGTGGTAGTACTGTTGCAGATCTTCTTGCCACCGGCGCCAGGCTACCGCGATGGCCAATGTCACTATTGACGACGCGAATCCTTCCATCATTTACCTCCCTGACGGAGCTTGGCACACAAGGAATCCTTCCACACCGTGCCCTGGGTGTAGTGCAAATCCTAATTATACCATGATGTTCGACGGCACTTTTCACGATGGAACAGTAAGAGCAATCTTGATGATTCGTAGGGCTTGAGCTTGGGGCTTAACCTGTCAACTTATAGTTCGATTCTGTACCTGGGGTCGCCAGCTTTCCTAATATTCCCCTTACAGCTAGTATGTCGTTTAATGGTGTGTGTATTCTTTCCTTTCAAGTATTTACCCACTAAACCTTCTTTGCTTAGGTACTGCCGTTTACATTTTTTGTGCTCTTGCTCACCGAACTTCTGACATGACGTTCTTCATTGATGGTGTAAACCGAAGTACGTTTACACAGCCAATTGCCCCAGGAACTCTCTACCAGTACTCCGTCCCCGTCTTTTCAATCACTTCGCTCTCTCCTGGACAACATGCTCTGACAATTCAGAGTGGGCATGTCAATGGTACCAAAACTTTGACATTGCTGGATAAGATTATTTATACGTATGTGATCACGTGTATGTTTCCCTACAAAATTTTATTTACAGACGTTTCAAAAATTCTTGTCCCACGGGCCAAAAACGCCAAAATTAATTCGTAAAATACAAAAAACAAAAAAAATGTTTACTGGTTCTTTCGTCGTATTCCATTGCTGCTACACTATGGTATACTATCACATTAGTGACTCTGTATGAATCCCAACGACTTCGAGCTCAATAGGAAACTCGTGGCGCAGCGTGATGAGATATGAAGCACTCATTGCTCGGCCAACCAGATGGTTTTTTTTTGACGAAACAAAGATGGCAGAAGATTTGCTCGACGATATCTTCGAAGGTTTTTATCCTCTGGGACTTCGGGGCGACAGATAGAGCCTCGAAAAAATGATCTTTGGACTCTGTACCACTGCTCTTCCGTACCTCCTCCACTTTCATCTCATCCACTGTCTCCACTTCATTGTTACTCACCCTCACTGCTAATGTTTACAATTTCATCATGAACTGGGCAGCTCGAGCTTGAATTTTAATTCATAGTCAGATGTGAGAAATCATGAAAAAAGCTGTCTCTTTACCCGGTTTGTCCATGAATGGATCATCTTTGTCTTCAGTAACGACAGTAGATAATTTAGAAGTAAAAATAAGACCGAGAACATGTAGAACTAAGTCAGGAAACATTTTTTTTGTTTTTTGTATTTTACGGATTAATTTTGGCGTTTTTGGCCCGTGGGACAAGAATTTTTGAAACGTCTGTATATTATTATCTCAATTTTAGAGCTGTCGATACCTCCACGTTTGCTGCATCCACCTCTAGCCAGTCTATCTCATCAACTTCTCTAATTAGCTCCCAACAATTGCCAACCTCCAATGCAGACAGTGCAAAGTCGACAAAAAAGAACTCGGGCATTATCATTGGCCCAATCGTTGCTGTTGTTCTTGTTGTTGCCCTTGGACTAGGGCTTTTCTTCTGGTGGAGGCGGAGGAAACCCCAATCGGGTAACCCGCGGCGCACCACGAGGGATTATGATGCTCTTAGTGCTTGGATATCAGAACCTCTCTCCTTACCTTCTTCTCACCCAGCATATTCATCTGCTTCTGATGGACCAGCCTCATTTGGCATTAATGCTGTCGCTGGTCCTTCTGATATCCAATATCATATCATCCTTTACCTACTTCAATGCAAGCTACTGAACTCTTGTCTAGCAGTGGACGTGGCAACGGACCCAGAGCGGGTCCTAGTTCTACTGCATTTCACCCAAGTAATGTCACATCTAGGATTCAGGTAAGCATTGACAATACCGGCACACCATCGAAACTGTATCTGTCCCCCACCTCGTCGCAACCCGTTCAACAACGCCCTATTTCCACTGATGATACCTGTTCACCATTGACATTCTATCCGTTCTCTGCGTCGCAGCGACACGTCGAAGACGAAAATCGAGACGGGCCGCTGAGGATCGCGAAATTGCAGTTATGAATCGGTAGTAGTTCCTTCGAGTTCGGCGGTGTCAACTCGCTATGTACGTAGATGCTACTCGCTGTAGTAGAAGTTCCTCTCAATTGCAAACATACCTGCCAGGTTAAGTCTGAAACAGACAGAATCGTTACATTCCAACGCTGGTTCGTAGAAATTGGAACGGTACTCGAAGGATACATGAGGTGAGTGAGGCATAAGTCTTGTATCATCGTTTTCAAAGATCGGAATAATCGCATTGGATATGCAAGTATTCTCGAATCAACTCACGATGATCTCTACTTCTACGAATAGCACTAAAACAATTGCGTTTGAGCTAGAGGCACGAAGGATCCAGTGTAATTGACACTTCCATTCCACCTCCATTCTAACGCTGTAATCTAAAGAGAGATTCTGGGTCCAAATCACACTCGTTTCCACTCGAAACTTCATACAGTTCAATAGATAATCGAATTACGTTCAAAAATTCTACTCTGGAAGTAGATCGTGGTTCAGCCATTGTTAAGACGTGCGAAACCAGGAGAAGTGGTTGAGTTTCCGTTTTGAAAGCGCAGCAAGATAGGGTTAGTTGTTGCAGTCGGGGACAATGGAGGACGACTCCACAGTAGTGATCAACCCATCGGAAACGGAGGCGTCTACAATGGTGGCTCGATTATAGTGTAGTTTCACGTTGAGGGTAGAAGTGATAAAAATTAAGGTAGATATGACCTTGTGTATTCACAGCGTAGTATGAGCATTCTTAAGGGACACCGCGAGTGAGATATAAAGTTTCGCAAACTTGTCTGCCAACCTTCATCCATCAACAATCCTTTATATACAGGCCAGATTTTCGAGCTGTGCCGCAGTATGTAAGTGGAGGACATTCACAGTAGCAGAAACAGCTCTACCTGCAAAGTAGAGGTAGAGGTAGAGGTAGAGGTCAAGGTAGAGGTGTCCCAAATCTACTTTTTCAGCTGTTCAAGGAAGTAGAGCTGAGCAAAATGTGGAGCTCTACCTGAGCTCTACTTATGACTTAGGGATTCCGGACCCCGGCGGCCGATGATCACTTGATCTCGGTGCCGCCGTTGATGCGCGTTGCCTCACGCATCAACGGCGGTAGTCCTCCACAGTGGGCCAATGCTGCCTTACACTGACTGCTCTGACATTGGTGATACCTTTTCTATTAACTGGGTAAGAAAAAATCAGGGGTACTGGGCTGCAGAGGCTCTAAGGTGTGCTATTCCCTTTGATTCAACTGTCTGATGAACTAACTGGTATTTGACTGGTATAAGCAGTATTTGTCGATGTTATCATGTACTAGTGGAATGTGGTCACATATCCCATTGTCTATCCGATGTATGTAGGAGGCACAGAGATTGTATATGTTGAGCCATGCAAACCCTTCTGCAAGCGTAAGGGCAGTTAGCTGCTAGGGACGCGTCGCTGATACGACGCGTCGGCAGACGCCTCCGGTGAACACCGGAAGAGCCGCACGTGCTCACAAAAAAGTATAGCTCTACTTTTGCGATTACATCTACCTTTAGGCCAAAAGTAGAGCTCCGCTTTTAAAACAAGCTCTACTTCTAGGTCTACCTCTACCTCTACTTCGCTCTGTTTTGGCTAGTGTGAAAGCTCTGTGTAAGTGAGTTTATCGCCGTAGAAATTGTTATACTAGCAGGCTGTAGCAAGTGATATCGAGCGAGCGAGCCATTACAATTGGTGGTGAAGTTTCCAAATCAAAACGTTCCAAGAGAAAATTATCTTGAAAGAATCACCATTCCGACATTCCGCGAGGACATGTACTACGCCTGAGGCTGTCCAGTCTGACATAGTCTTACATTGGGTTTTTGAGTCCGGTAATAGTACCTCTGCCAAGTTGCTCTACGCCACTGCTTTGTTTTTTCCTACCTAACTTATTTAAATTGGTGCAGAGGCAATGTGAAATCCAGCGCCGATGCTTACTACCATTACACCACCTCGCATCTGATTTCATGGGCTCTCTTGAGCAACCATCGACGCAGCCTAAGTACCCCTCGGCGCTCCTTTTGCCTTGACAAAACTTTTGTGCGTTTGCCTGAAAGACTCTGAATAGTAATTTTTGCTGAACTTGCATTTGCATCCAACAGATTGTGAGATTCAGGCCACCCACAGATCACAGTAAGGACTTCTATCGTTGAACTGTGTAATACTATAGATTATCATAAGTAAATCCGTCGAACTGAGGCATCACCTGACCGCGTCGTACAGCCGCTTTTTTATATGCGAACGAGTATTCTCTCCGCAAAAGCCAGCTAGCTAGGCTACTTTTAAGTAGCCTGGGAAGGAAAGCTCGTTCTACAATAGCACCTCAGCAGACCTGCCTTGACACTTCCCCGTACCATGGAACTGAGACCAGAACTTCGTGTGTTGGCACATAGCTATTAAATAATAAGTGGGAGTCACTTCGTCACTGTCATTACAGTCTTCCCTGTTTATCACTAACTACTTGTCTTCAACTTTTCTCGAAAACTGTGGGATTCGCTCTCCGTTCCCTTTGTTCCCTCCGTCCTCCTCCGTCTGTGTCTGTGAGATTGTGGCTGAGGTCGTATTAGTACTGTTGCGAATCTTCTTCAAGCCACCGCGATGGCCAATGTCACTGTTGATGACGCGAATCCTTCCATCGTTTATCTTCCTGATGGTGCTTGGAACACAAGGAACCCTTCCACACTATGCCCTTCGTGTACCGCAAATCCTAATTATACCATGATGTTCGACGACACCTTTCACGATGGAACAGTAAGTATAGTTTTTAATGAATGGCAAGGCTTGAGCTTGGGGCTTAGCCGGTCAACCTATAGTTCAATTCTGTATCTAGTGGGAGCAACAAATTTCCTAATGTTCCCCTCACAGCTAGCATGTCGTTCAATGGTTTGTGTAACGTTCTTTCCTTTCGAACATTTACCCACTCAGCCTTTGCTTAGGTACTGCCGTTTACATTTTCTGTGCCCTTGCTGATAGCTCGACCTCGCCGTACGGAGACTCTGACATGACATTCTATATTGATGGGGCAATTAGAGGTACATTTATACAGACTGCCCCAGGAACTCCCAAGGTCTACCAGTACTCTGTTCCCGTCTTCTCACTCACTTCGCTCTCTCCTGGACAACATACTTTGACGATTCAGAATGGGCATGTCAATGGTACCCGGGCTTTGATATTGCTGGATGAGATTATTTATACGTATGTGATCACGAGTGTGTCTCCGTACAGAATTTTATTTGTCTTCCCAATTTTAGAGATGCCAGTACCATTTCATCATCCGCATCCACCACTTCTCCAATTAGCTCTCAACAATCATCGACCTCCACTGAAGGTAGTGCAAAGTCGACAAAACAGAACCCGGGAATTATCATTGGCTCAATCGTTGCTGTTGCCCTTGGATTTGCGCTTTTCTTTTGGTGGAGGTGGAGGAGACCCCATTCAATTAGTCCGTGGCGCACCATGATAGATCCTGATAATCCAAGTAGTATTCCGATGTCAGAACCTCTCTCCACACCTTCTTCTCACCCAGCATATTCATCTGATGCACCAACCTCATTTGGTATTACTGCTGCGCCGTATTCTTCTTGGCAGGCTAATAGTGCTGTACCTGATATCCAGCCTGGCGTGCAACAAAGCACTACCATCACCCATGATGCCGGTTCACCACTTCCATTCTATCCGTCCTCTGCGTTGCAGCCTCGACACGTCGAGGATGAAGCAACTCTGGATGATGCACCTCCAGCGTACGATGAACTAAGACGAATCGATACGGCCCAGGCAGTTATGAATCAGTAATAATTCTTTTGAACCTCCAGGGCTGTCAAAATCTATTTGGTTTGTATCGGCAATTTGGTAGATACTACTTGTTGTACTACAGTAGTAGTAGTTCCTTTTAATTGCAAACATTGATGTTTGGGTTTCTCTCTGCCAGGTTGGTTGTGTCCAGAGGCTCAACGCAACTCTTTCTTTTTTTCGTACCCTTTTTCTTAAATTAGACGACGTCTTCAGTAAGTATGGGTATATACGTAGTAGGGCGTCTTAGGCGGTGCGGAGGCAATGCGAAGTTCAGCGCTGGTGCTTATAGCCATCACACCAGCTCGCATTTGATTTCACTCAAGCCGCTCATGAGTCTGATTTTTGTCTCAATCAAGCTTTTTTTGAGTCTCCCGAGTTTGTCTTAACTGGGTACCTAGCAGGTTCCGCAGCTGAGGTCTCCAGTTTTGTTCGAACATTTGCATCTAGTATAGCCTCGCTCACCACAGTATGGATTGAGTATGGAAATAGCTTTTTGAACAAATCGTGAAGCCAGCCATTCGCTGACCCAGCAGAAAGCGGCGCTAAATGATAGTACATATATTACTAGGATTATTACTAACAGTAAATCTGTCGCCGAGGCATCACATGACCGCGTCGTACAGCTTTTTTTTTTACAGTGACATTGTCAGAATACCTCAGAAGACCGTGATTTGCCTTGGCACCTCCAGGCTCCCCGTAGTATGGAACTGAGACCGGAAGTGTGTCACATAGCCATTAATATAATGAGAATCTCATCAGTGTTTTAGAGCTCTTGACTCATCTCTTCGAGTACAGTATTTCTTCCTATTTCTTCCCTTTTTATAAGTGACTACTACTCACCTTCGGCCTCCCTCCTAAAGCCTGCGGCAGTCCGTTCCTTTTATCTCCTTTGTCTGTGGCCGAAGTGTTTTTTCGTGCTACATAGTATTGTTGCAAAGTTTCTTGCTACCACAATGCCAGCTAATGTCACCATTGACGACGCAAGTCCTTCCATCGTTTATCTTCCTGATGGTGCTTGGAACACGAGGAGTATTTCCACACCGTGCCCCTCGTGTACAGCAAATCTTAATTATGCCATGATGTTCGACGACACTTTTCACGATGGAACAGTGAGTATAATTTTTGATGGATGGTAAGGCTTGAGGCTTAACCTGTTAACCTATAGTTCAATTCCGTACCTGGGAGCGTCAACTTTCCTAATGTTCCTCTCACGGCTAGCATGTTGTTCAATGGTTTGTGTAAAGTTTTCCTTCAAGTACTCGTTAAGTCTTTCTCGCTTAGGTACTGCCGTCTACATTTTTTGTGCCCTTGCCGATAGCTCGATTAAACCGGACGGAGATTCTGACATGACATTCTTCATTGATGGTGTAATTCGAGGTACGTTTGCACAGAGTGCCCTAGGAACTCCCAATGTCTACCAGTACTCTGTCCCCGTCTTCTCAATCACTTTGCTCTCTCCTGGACAACATACTCTGACAATTCAGAATGGGCATGTCAATGGTATCAAGGCTTTGACATTGCTGGATAAGATTATCTATACGTATGTGATCACCAATATGTCTCCGTACCAAATCTTATCTGTCTTCTCAATTTTAGAGCTGTCGAATCTACTTCATCGACCTCCGCTGAAGACAGTGCAAAGTCGACAAAAAAGGACCCGGGAATTATCATTGGCCCAATCGTTGCTGCTTTTCTTATTGTCCTTGGCTTAGGGTTTTTCTTCTGGTGGAGGTGGAGAAAGCCTCAGTCGATTAACCCCCAGCGCACCACGATAGATCGTGATGCGCATAGTAGTACTCGGAATACTTTGATGTCGGAACCTTGCTCCATACCTTCTCACACAGCTTGTCCATCTGCTTCTTATCCAATCTACACCAAAGCACGCTATCAGACCCTTGTCTAGCGGAGGTGGCAATGGGCACAGAATGGTTCATAGTTCCACCGCGTCTTACACAAGTAATGTTATCCCTTGTATTCAGGCAAGCGTTGAGCTGGTACACCATCGATATCGTATCAGTCCATCTCGTTGCAGCCGTTCAACAAAGTACTACCATCCCTCATGATGCTAAATTACTAATTCACCATTGACATCTTATACGTCCTCTGCGTCGCGACGACCCGTCGAGGATGAAGCAACTCCGGATGATGCACCTTCAGCCTATGACGAAAATCGATTCGGGCTGCCGAGGATCGTAAAACTGCAGTTGTTTTGAACTTCGGGGCTGTCAAATGTATTGATTCGCTATGTACCAGCACTTTGGTAGATAATCACTGTAGTAATTCCTTTTACTTGCAAACGCGATTCCAGGTGTGATGATGTGATCGTAAGAATTAAAATATGTCGAACTGAAGTATCACATGACCGCATCGTACAGCGAGTAGTTTGTTAGCTAGTTTAAGTAGTTAGTCTTTTGCGAAATACTTGTTCGCATATAAAGTGTTCTGTGAAGAGATTGTTTCGTGGCTTCCCGCAATTTGTAATAAATTACCGAATATAGAAATTATTGATCGTATTGATCATGCGTGCGCATCTTGAACTTCCGTTTTACTTACCAGTCCATATCGACTGCAACTATGACCAAGGCAGAGACTCTGGAGGAGCTTCTAAGATTGGCCTATGCCCTACTGGCTGCATCTGAAGCTCTGAATGACGTTGAGGATAGTACGTTCTACCTTAGAAGACTGCCTGGTACTATGGAATTGACTTCGGAAGCGTGCATAGCTATTAAATTTTAAATATAGATGGATATCATTTTCTCATCACTTCTTCACCATCGCTACAGTCTTTCATCGCTACAGTCTTTCTTCCCTTTTTCCGTGACTACTCGCCTTCGATTTTTTCTCCCAAAACTTGGGGGGGCCGCTCTCCGTTCCTTCTATTTCCTCCGTTTGTGGGTGAGACGTCTTTCGTACTTGTACTGTTGCAGATCTTCTTGCCACCGTGATGGCCAATATCACTATTGACGACGCGGATCCTTCCATCGTTTATCTCCCTGATGGGGCTTGGAACACAAGGAATTCTTCTACACCATGCCCTTCGTGTACCGCAAATCCTGATATTACCATGATGTTCGACGACACTTTTCACGATGGAACAGTAAGTATAATCCCTGATGAATGGCACCTTGCGGCTTATCCTGTGAACCTATAGTTCAATTCCGTTCCTGGGAGCAACAACTTTCCTAATGTTACCCTCACAGCTACTATGTCGTTCAATGGTTTGTGTGTTTCTTTCCAAGTTTTTACCCGCTAAGTCTTTCTTGCTTAGGTACTGCCGTTTATGTTTTTTGTGCCCTTGCCGATAGCTCGACTGGGCCGGACGGAGATTCTGATATGACATTCTTCATTGATGGGGTAATTCGAGGTACATTTGCACAGACTGCCCCAGGAATTCCCAATGTCTACCAGTACTCTGTCCCCGTCTTCTCGATCACTTCACTCTCTCCTGGACAACATACTCTGATAATTCAGAATGGGCATGTCAATGGTATCAAGGCTTTGACAATGCTGGATGAGATTATTTATACGTATGTGATCACCAGTATGTCTCCGTACAGAGATTTATTTGTCATCAATTTTAGAGAGGTTGTCGATACCACTTCATCATCCACCTCTGTATCCTCATCTAGCCAGTCTATTTCATCAACTTCTCCAATTAGCTCTCAACAATCGCCGACCTCCATTCCAGACAGTGCAAAGTCGACAAAAAAGAACTCGGGAATTATCATTGGCCCAATCATTGCTGTTGTTCTTGCTGTTGCCCTTGGAGTAGGGCTTTTCTTCTGGTGGAGGCGAAGGAAACCCCAATCAATTAACCCACAGCGCACCACGATAGATCCTGATGCTCCGAGTGGTACTTGGATGTCGGAACCTCTCTCCATTCCCTCTTCTCATCCAGCATATTCATCTGCTTCTGATGGACCAGCCTCATTTGGCATTAATGCTGCGCCGTCCTCTTCTTGGCAGGCTAATAATGCTATAACTGGTCCTTCTGATACCCAATCTCGTCCTTTACCCACTTCAATGCAAGCTACCGAACTCTTGTCTAGCAGTGGTCGTGGCAATGGACCCAGAGCAGGTCATAGTTCCACTGCATCTTACCCAAGTAATGTCACATCCGAGATCGAGGCAAATATTGGCAATGTCGGCACGCCATCGAAATTGTATCAGTCCTCCACCTCGTCGCAACCCGTTCAACAAAGCACTATCATCACTCCTGATACCGGTTCATCACTGGCATCCTATACGTCCTCTGCGTTGCAGCGACACGTCAAGGATGAAGCAACTCTGGATGATGCACCTCCAGCGTATGATGAACTAGGACGAAAATCGATTCGGGCCACTGGGGATCGCAAAACTGTAGTTATAAATCGGTGACAGTTCTTTTGGTCCTCCAGGACTGTAATTCGTTCTGCATCGGCACCAGATCGGCACTTTGGTAGATAATCGTAGTAATTCCTTTTACCAATCAAATCATTAATCGCACGATCATATGACCGCGTTGTATACCATGTACTCTTTTCTGAACCACATATCTTGTTTATCATCACCGATTCATTAACCACAATGGCTATCGCCTCAGACTCGAGCGGAAGTCTATCGCTGTGCCGCACGAGGCCAAAATAATAAAACCTAGGAGGAAACGAGCATACAGTAGCTTTGGAACAAGTAAACTCAGCCCGCTTGCGAGGTCCAGGCTTTCAATAGTGAGTACTGTTTCCAATATCACCTAGCCTTCTCTAACAGAAACTACTAGGGAAATGTTAAGGGAATATTGAAGTCAAGGTCATCGCTATCACAATCAACAAACTCGCCTTCCTCGCAGCGATCTCGCCCACAGTCCCAGTCATTCGTCGACGACAGCGCTAATGCTACACAATCTATGGATATAACGCAGGACTATCAGGCTCCCATCAGTGACAACCAGGGTCGTAAATCATTAGGAAGACGAGTCAGCTTTGGAGCCAGTGTTCATGTTCGTGTTTTCAAGAATAATATCAAAAAAGACGACGACGATACGACAAGTAGCACTGCCTCATCGCAAAGCTCTCCAAGTCATCCTGCTGACGCTTCTTTCTCTGACGATGATCCTGTTCCTGCTGCTCCCGTTTTCAACGATGAGAACGCATATCCTGGTGCCAACCGGCGGCGTTCATCTATGCGAAAATCCATCGCAGCTAGTGAAGATATGGACATGACATCCAATAGTATAGGAGCATTCATATCCGATGACCAGATGATGCTGAACGAAGATGTAGATTTTGACGAGGAAGACAGTGGGTTCGATGTAACCCAGTCAATGAGGGAAAACTCCCAGAGACCTTCCGCTGGTGGCAATTTGAGGACTCCCTTGTCGCAAATATCATCGAATCCACCTCCTCCAGAAGAGGAATCATTCACGTCGGAGCAATCATACGCGAGTGATGGAGACCGCTCAGAACCCATGGAATTCACGATTCCTCTCAATCAACCGCTCCGCCCTGCGAGTCAGGATGAAGCATGGCTTGCACTCGTCAAGGCAACTCACGCCGGTGACTCAAGCATGGCTACGTCTGAGGACATGGACGAAGTAGACGACGGTGGTGTTGAAGCCATCGTTTCACGCGATAGAAAGGCGCGACATACATTCAATTTCGACGATCCTTCGAACGATTCGGTTGATGTCAGCTTTGGAGAAGCAGATGATGTAGGGAACCAAACTATGGATCTCAGCAAAGTGATGGGCAGAGTTAGTTTCGGAGGAGACTTTGGACGGCCGAGTATGGCTTCATCGATGGATGAATCCGAGGTTTACGGCGACATCGTTCCCGCCACCTCCACTCCTCGTCCTAGCTTCGCACCACAGCCGAATCTTCCTACCATCGAATCACCAGAACCTACAACTGCGCCACAAGCCCAAGTAACACAGCCAATGCCCACTCTGGGAGTGTTTACAGCTCCTTCCAAATCTCCAACTTCCATAGCACAACCACCGCCCGCAGTATTCAAACCTCCTTCTGTCACCTCTCCAAGGAAAATCAATGTGTTTACGCCGAGATCTTCTACCAAACCCTCCCCTGCGAAACCTGCCCCGAGGCAATTTTCAGCCGCTTTCGCCCCACCGGTAGCTCGATCCACTCCGAAAAAAGCTGTGGAAAATAACGCAGCTGAATCTTCGCATACTGTGCCTAATAAGCGAGAACGCACAATTTCTGCTCCTTCTCTGGTGGATCCTGACAGACCCTCCCCGGCTAAGCGTCAGGCCATAGAGGTGAACCGGTCGAATAAAGTGGTTCCGTTTACTCTTACCTCTTCTGAACCATCTCCGGTGAGGAGCGTTGAGAAACCGAGACCGCTTTCTCCTAGTAAACGGGCTCCGTTCCAAGCCTCTGCGCAGCCCAAACCGAGCTCAATTCGGCGACCTTCCGGATACTTTGCGCGGAGGAAGAGTCTTGGTGTGGGACTTGCGTCTGCGTCGCAGGAGTCACAAGAGGACGATACTACTTCTGATGCCACTGTCGCGAAAAGGACAGTTGCCATGGATTCTCGACGAGCGAGTGTGAGCTCAGGACCGTCCGACGCTTGGACTCGATTCGACAAGTCCAGTGCTTTAAACGCGAAAGGTAATACGAAACCGGTATCAGCGCAGATGGAAGGACAAGAGGAAGAGCGCACGCGACTGGCCTCTTCATCATCGGAAAGCTCGACATCCGCTAACCCAGAGCCGATCGAATACGGCCTTGAAAAGACGCATCCAGTTGACCTTTCAGTAACCCTTGAAGCGGGCGGTTTTGGTGATGAGGTGGAAACAGATGAGGAAGCCTCTACTTCTACCACAGAACAGCCGGGAAATGTAGGCGAACAAGTAGGTCTTTCTCACTAGTACCGTGTTCCGCTCTAAAGTTATTATTATCCCCCTAGCCTCCGATATCCATCCAAAGATTCTTTTGAAATGACCGATATAAAGTTTATGGACCTCAGCGCCCCTCGCCGTTCAACTTACGCCGCCGGACAGATTCCTTCTCTTCAGCCTCGCAACGCTGCAGAGATACCCCTCGCGGAGTATGCTGTGGCCATGGCCATTGATGTTCCCCAGCTAGTTCTGTACTCACGCGTGTCTCGGGATCTTGAAGATTGGGTGGAACGAAGTAGAGCGGACGTCATGCAGCACGAGGAGGACGCAGCAACGGTAACACCTGAACTTTTTACAGAATACTTTCACGCGGATAAAGAGGGACAGTTGGAATTGCTGGCAAGTATTTAGGGTCTTACGGATTGTACACTGTTCTGATATGGTGTTTTCTATATAGCATCAACTCGGTCTGATTAGGAAAAACACTCGACTACAAGCAAAGTCTGAATGGTATGACTGGAAGCTGCAGTGGATAGAACGTTTGAAACACACAGCCCAGACTGCTTTCCACGATTTGCAAAAGGTAATCGGAACGCTTTCTCCAGAAGCCTTGGTCCCATTTTTAGTATCATTTTACAGGATGCCAAAACTCTAGCCAAACTCAAGACAGAAACGGACGAGATTGTACCTGAGTTGCAACGAGAGTACGACGAAATTTCACGCCTCCTGGAAGCTGAACAGCAAGAGGTAGCGGAAATCGAGAAATGTGATCAAGAATATCTCAATGAACTCAAGACTTCTATCGCTGAACAAAAGTCAGTGTTGTTAACTCTGCTTTGATTCTTTTATGAACACACATATCTGTTCGTAGCGTGGAAGTTGAATCTCTCCGAGCTGAAGTCAAGGAAGCCGATGATCGGCTCCAGTGGCTTCAAGAACGAGTTGAGAACATCGGCCAACAGAAACGCGAGCATACTGTTGCAATCGCTGAAGCCAACAGACTCTTACAAGTTCAGACCAACAGTACTTGTGCAGAAGTCTTCCGTCTCAAGAGTGTGCTCACTATTCGTTATATCTACGCCCGTGCGCTAATCGTGCTATTCTTCTAGATGAGCTCCAAACGCTCGAAGACTTGCATATGTTCCATATATCGAAGGTCCAATCCGACCTTTTCGAATACATTTATGCCTCCGAATATCATGTCATCATACCTTGTCGGGACTACCTCCCGCTCACAGAACGAATCCAAATCTTGAGGCTTGCTGAGGTTCAGTCCAAGTTCAAAGATGAATTTCCACGCCTCAGCAGCTTTCTTCTTTCCGCTGCAAATGAGTACATACGCACCAAAAAAAGCAATGACCGTCCAAAATGTCTGATTATCTTTTTGAATTTGTTTCTTGTTTTCTCATTGTTGTTCCAACCTAGATTGTACAACGATTGGCAGACTTTTGGTCCTCGACTACGCAGATTCGTGCTCAACTTCGTCAGCTGTCAATCAAGTACCCAGTTGAGATAGAGCCTAGGAGACAATTTTCCGAATTCGCTGCGCGTACTATGGTTCTATTCCCTAGGAAGAAAGCCAAGGTATATATATCCTTTATCTTCAACTCGGAAACCTTTGCTTGTTGGCCTCTTTCGATTGGATCTCTTCGCTGGGAAGTCGAAGTAGGTTATGGACCTATTGAGTATGTTTGTTGCCTTGCGATTAACAGTGATTGACTGACCTATTCTGACCAGCAAACAAGCTGTTCTTAAGGCCGTCGATCAGAGGATGGGCCAGGTCACATCCTCATCGAACTATGCTTGCCTTATAGATGCGTGTATCGAGGCCCAGGAAACCTGTGGGTGATTCAGACGAGGCTTTTTTTTGTCATCTCGCACTATTTTATTTCTTGGTTCCCAATATCGTTATCAATGTCATACGTACTTACAGGTTATCAGTGTTATGTTCAGTGTTATGTTCAGTGTTATGTACATATTATCATGTCCGCATACTACAAGGGCATTATATAGTGTCTTTGGATCCAGATAATACATTCTATTCATTGCGGTTTGCTGAACAGACAAATCGACCTAAGAAAAGCCACCTTCAGGTTCTTACACACATCAGTCAATTTCAATTTGGTTTTGCTTGTACTGCCTGTACAGGGCTTTCTTGATTTCCCCCCAAGCGCAAGAGAAAGTTGCCAGGGAACAGCATTCCCAATGCAACGATGCTATGCAGATGGGTGTCAGGTCAACACTGCACAAAACCTAAATATGTTCATACCATCTAGAAAAACGCAGTGAGCAGACAGTCTTCTGAGTATTGGATAGTATAACCTACAGTTATCACACTATCTTCAATTGCATAAAAAACAAAATGATCTGGAAAGCCTTGCGAGCGAGCCACCTCACGGACGGTGAGAATTCGACGACACTAAGTGACTAGCCACTTGAGAAGTAACTTTAAAGGTAATTCAAGATAAACGCACAAATGGATGGATAACTGAGGATTGTTTCGCAGTCGGAGAGACATTTGTTATCGTTGTCATAAAGTAGCGATCGGGATTGAGACGCTTGTACAAACCTTGGTGTAAGATCAGTACAGTGATTTGCAAGTAAGCACTCATAAAGACTGCTACTTTTGTTCCCACTACTTTTGACAAAATACGCAGAAGGATTCCAGGTTTGAAACTGGGCAAGGTGTGGTGGCAAGCCTGGAAGGAAAATATCAGTGAATAAGCATGCTAATATTCATCTGCTCACCTTGGTGATCAGAAGCAGGTTCAGATGTTACATTAATAACTCTGACAACATTCTCTGAGAAGCCCAGAACATTTAGCAATGCTTCACCTACCTTTCTACAGTCTTCAGGGGAAATTTCCTGGTGAAATGTTGTATATCCGTAACCACGTCATTCCTCCGAACTTGTAGTTGAAACCTTGAACGAGCGGGATGCTCATAAGGATTTTCTCCATTGTTCAAGCCCCACCAACGAAGATGTACCTGACAAGGAACCATAGGAATATTTGCTCGGCCCTCCTTCCCATGATGCCCCCTGTAACAGTATCAGTTGTTGGGAATCAGCTGTTATGATGTAAATGTTACTAGTACCAGTCGAAACAACGGAGGTCGCTGATAGCATCAGCAACTGTGACAAAAGGGAACAGGGTGCTTCGCAAGACATGAATTGGAGAAATGGTCTGGCCATTCACAAAATTGATACGCAAATAAGGGGAAACACCCTCCAAGGGAAAAGCATATAGGGGCTGAGGAAACTCGGGTAGCGGTGTGCCAGGAAGGCTGGCAACCAAAAAGAATCGAACACGACCTTGAGGTACACCATAGTGACCAGCTTGTAGGAGAGAGAATCGGATTTGATAGCTAGATGATGTATATCAGGAACATTGTCATATATATAATGAAAAGAGACAAACAAACCCCATTTCATTTAGACATGAAATAAGCAGCTTGAGGGCTCCTTGCTTAATGCCACCTTCAATGTGATGTCGGCCATTCTGCACCCCCATTAATCGGCATGATAAAAAGCCTGTAACATTTTCTAAAACAATTATTCTCTGTCTCAAGTGATCAACAAGGCTAAGCAGTGGAAGTATGAGATTTGTTTTTATGTCGTTCGCATTCTGATATATATTTTGAGTCGAATGCGGCTGGCTGCAAGTTGAAAATCAGCTCAGCTTCAAATGCATGCAGAAAAAGAGCGCACCAGGGAAAACCAGCAATGAGAACTTCAGTGTCACCTGGCCGAAGAGAGAATTCTACTGGCTCGCCAGTTGCTTTGGTTATGGGAGTATCATCCGGATTGTTTTTGTTGGAGTTCTTTTTGATAATATACCGAACTGCATCATTAACACATATGTTAAGAACTGTGGTTTCAGGAGAGTTCAGCCTGAGAGTAAGAGGGTATCAGTTTCATGCTCCCAGGTAAAATGTGAAATTCCTATACTTATATGTCTGCGCAGCGGATGGTGCAATTTCAATCGCATGAGTAATATCAAAGCTTGAACTACCTTCAGCAAGTGCTAGGCCAAAAGCACCACATCCCCCAAAGACATCTAGTGCACGAAGTGTAGTCTTCTGTTGCATGAATGTATTCAAGGATTCACTCTCTTGAAGACGGCTGTTATGACACTGTTTACAGACAGTGACCTCTTTGTGTGTGATGCATCTCTTGGAATCCCAGGTCTTCACATTAAGAGATGGAAAGCAATACCGGACATAGAAATGGTCTGGAGAATGGAGAATCCAATTCTCTATACCAATTGAGCGATACTCGGCAGCAACAACATGGCAAATTTGGATGAGAGACTCAGCGTTAACCCAGTTGTAGTTGCGCTCATGGTTTTCACTACAGAAAAGTTCCCTCTAATTTAAATCAGGTAATTGTGGTAGCTTTATACAATGAAGAGTCACTCACCTCGTCGATCATTTCCTCCTCTGGAATAATCTCTTTTAGAGATGATATCCGACCAAGTCTCTTCATACTAACCATTATAGGTTCCGAAGATGTATCTCTCGGGAAATCAAAGGACACAATCTGGCCGATATCTCCGGGACCATCACAAGACGAATAGAGGACATAGTCATGAACATGAAACTCATGTCCACCAAATGCAAGTGATGTTTTGTTTTTTACTGATGTCGCAATCTGCTTATCACTTTCTTCTTGAACAATGTCACATACAGGACAGTTGTCGGTTTTGTTGTTGTAGTTGAACACGTAGAATTCATTGCGAATGTCTGTGAATGAGGCTGTTTCTGGATCATACTCATTTCTGGATAGGGAGCAAAAAAATTATATCAGAGAAAGGAGAAAAATGTGGGCAATCACTCACTTGCAAAAGTATTCACCGATCGGTATGTTATCGGTGCTGGGATACCTGCCAGCCACAGCTTTGAGATACTGGACTTCAATCTTTGCAGCGATAGAATGGAAGGAGACAGGTCCACACAGAGCCTGGAGGTAGAGCTCTTGTGGATTGGCCATTTCCCCTCTTGCAGTCTTGCTTCCGTGATTGAACCATTGGACATGTATCCGCCCTTCCAAGTCGATGTAGATAATCCGTGCAAACCTAGTGCAGATGAATAAGTGAAAGACATTAAGCGATAGCAAGAGGTTTTTACCAAAAGTAGTCTTCAAACATCTTGTCATTCACAGCTGTTGTTGGCAGCGGTAGAAGGGAAGGTATTTTGGTTGTTGAGTCTTCAGAATCAACCCCAATAGGCACTATAACAGTATCTCCCAGCTGAAAAGGAGTTAAAAGTACTTATTCCCAGTGAAAGTTGAACGTACAAACCTTATAAGTGACTCCGTCAATAACAATGGCCTTTAGAAACCTAGATCCGATCCCAAGTCTATCCTCTTTGGAGTAGTTCCATTCAGCCCTCGAACGTTTGTAACAATTATCGATGACAGCCAACAGTCGTTTATTAGCAGTGTCAAGCTGCAGTTGAACTCTTCGTTTCTTTTCCTTCTCTTGAATCATTGACGGGGCCGGTCCAATAACGAGGAGATTTTCACGGAAGTATGGTTGCGCGAGAGCACCAATGAGAGGTGTGACTGTAGTCTGTGACTGATTCTCAGGCTCAAGGACAGCAAGGTCAATATTGACCTTGCGTTTGCCTGGGCCTTTCGTTATAAGCTTTCTCCTGTCTGTGGGTTCAGAAAACACCTTGTTGGTCAAATAAGATCTAATTATAGGAACGCGCTGGAGGTCAGGCAGCTCGACGCAAGCATCTTTGATAACGTCTCGGACAAGAGAAGACTGTTATCCATTATAAGAGAAATAGAATGGAAATGAGCTGGATACGTACCGCCAATTTTAGCTCTTCAAGCCTGATTACTTCGTCGGGAAGTTCAGGCGTTTCAGCGAGTTGGTTTTCGAACATCACGGGAGTAAGTTTGGGATTGACTCGGGCAGAATTAATGAGCATCTGGGCGAGCCGGTGAGGAAGATAAAATTCACGGAGGAACTTTTTATATTTGGAGTCTGGGTTTTGCAGTATGTACCAAGAATGTGGAGTTTCGATATATAAGGGACTGAGGGTATGGACTTCAGAATCGGAATTCAAATAAAACAAAGAAACATACGCAGAGTCTTTCGTGTAGTCCAACGCAACATTTTGGATTGGACCGAGTTTAACGTACTGAGCAGCATGGGGACCTTCCAAGAAGTCTGCTTCCTGAGCTTCGTCTTCAATGTTCTCAACAAAGGCTATGACTTTGCCAAACGCCATCAAGGTTCGATCTTTACCATCTGGTTTTTCTCGCAGCGAGAGACTGATAATCTCATTACGATGGGATTCATCGTAGATTGTGAAATCGTAGAGGTTTCGGACACGCTTTTCAGCTTCGGGCTCATCATCCTCATCCTCACCAGCAATCCTCATCGATGCAGATTCATGGATGTATTTGACTTGAGACGGGATGTGGAAGATCAGGCCTTTATATAGGTTTAGTTCACGATTATTGAACCTGATGGCCATGAGATACCTTCGGGTAGTCTGGCCACCTTTGAAATACGATTTTCGCGCTATATTCCAGAGCATTAGTCTCAACTTCAATGAAATATTAAGTGATAAGTCTTGCTTCCGAAGTCTCGTGTTTTCGTTTGTTTTGCTGCGGTTGAGGAGGTTTTGGTAGGGTTTTAGTTGAGGTCGATGCCACAGAGATATCCTCCGGTTCTCCGAAGGAAATGTCAAGAGCCGTAGGGCGATTTCGCCGCGACATGGTAGTTCAAAGTTGAAAAGGAGATGGAGCGAACCGGGCGGTCCGGATTACTTAGAATGTTGATTTAACAAAGACGAGCAAAAAGATCAATTATATTGAGTCTGTGCACCCTAACAGTACGACGACTTTCATGTTCTTCAAGATTTTGAGATCAAGATCACGCACACCACACACGAATCCTAACTACACTCATGTCCTACCGCCCTTCTTCTTCTTGTTAACCACTTTAAACCCACCCCACTCCGACTGCGCCTGAGGCTTGGGCTGCGCTTTCACGACATCTGCGATAGACACCATCTTTGCTGTTGCTGCGCCAGGACCTGCTTTTGCTCGTGCCAAAGCATCGACCTTGCGTTTACTCAGAAATTCGGTAGCGAATCTTCGACCATCGAGGGTGGTGCTGTTGGCATAGATGAGGTCGGAAATGATCTCAGAGGTTGAAGGATCTGGATCAACGGGAAAGGATAAGAGCATGGACATGATGTCCTCGACTGTAAAGTGGGTGGATTATTAGTATTTGAGTAGAGGCTGAAGGAACATAGGTATTCACCGTTGACCGAGCTGTTCAGACCCTTAAGTGCATCAGCCAACCATTTCAAAAATTCCGCCGATGGAGCTATAGGAAAGTCGTCCACTTTGGGGGTACTTGCAGGTGCCTTGGTGGTGGATGCAGGTATAGATCGAGTGGCGGGGCCGTTGAGACGAGCCGTACTTGTGGAGCTGATGGAGGAGGCAGACGGCGTGATTAGAGGTCGAGCAGGAGGAGTCACTATGGGAGTAGTTTTTCCACTTGGGCCAACTGTCGTCCATGCAGCACCCAATGTGGAAGCAGAGGTAGGCTGAATCAGTTATTTAGTAACACTTTCGGCTTCGTACTCCGAAAATACGGACCTTGGAAGTATTCTCAGCATAAGCCCTCCTATTGGCAACACTAGCTACAGTCTCTTTTACCGCTAGCTTCTTCCTTCTTTCCTCCTCCTCCTGAATCTCTTTCATTGTCTTCTTCGTGGTCGTAGGTTTCGCAGGTGCCGTCGACCACACGGGAGGAGTGACAGCCGCTGGAGCAGATGGAACAGTTTCTTTGGGCGAGACAGCAGCGGAACCTTTGCCAGCCTTAGATGTAGGAAGACCCCAGGAAGCGGTAAAAGGTTGAACATCCTCTGTAAGCGCCGAAGGTTGCGCAGCTCGAGCAGCTCGCTCCTTCTCTCTTTCTGCGGCCTTTCGTACTTCTGCTTTTTTCGCTTCTGCATCTTGGATCTTACGTAGACTAGTGGCGGTCTTTTTCGAATCTTCATCCCTTGCCCAGGCCTTGGGTGCTACTACCGACCCTTGGGGCTCAGAAATATCGATAGTCGTTGATGCAGGCTCAGGAGCAGCTTTGACTGATGTGCTTTGCTGTAAAGCAATGGGTTGTGTGGACGATTTAGTTCGTTTTACAGGTGGCGGTGGAGGTATAGCTGCCACAACTGGCTCAACGACGACTTCCGTTTTCACAGGTTTAGGCTCTGGAATAACTTCTGCTACCACTTCTTCAACAGTTTCCTCCAATTGTTTTTCTTCTTCAAGGTTTTTGTCTCTGATATTGCTCGAAGTAATATCTGTGCCGAGTGGCTCTTCTTTCCAGTTGGCTGTAACACCCTGAGAGGCCGCGAGCCAAGGCGAAATCTCGTTCGTACGGGTGCCAGATCGAGAGGCTTGGCCAGGAGCCCAAGGGGACTGGGTATTTACAGTAGGAACGTTGGAGGCAGTGTTGTCAAACGGAGCAGGCCGTCTGCTGATAGGTGAATCGACAGAACCCCAGGGAGGTGCGGTAGAGCCAGTATCAACGACTGGCTGGCTGGGGCGGGGGAGAGGTTGCTGCTCAAAGATGTCTGGAGTAGGTTGTTGGGGGAACTGCATGGACGGAGAAGGAGGGTATTGCTCATAAGCGAACTCGGGTACTAATGATTGGTGCGTGGGTGTGCCAGATGATGTCTGGAATCCATTAATACCGACATAAGAAGATGAGTTCCCTGCGGCTGGAAATCCAGCTTGGTACGCCAATGAGTCAGAAGAGCCTCGTGCGTTGTCAAAGGGTGATGCTGGCCATGCGGCAGGAGCAGAGGAACCGAAGTTGCCATTGACGTCCAATGAATTATTTCTCGGTGGGACGTTGCTGAACCCTGATGTCCGGAAGTCCGTTGACGGGCTTGCAAACATAGATCTACCGGAAAGTGAAGGAGATGCTTCGCCGGGATAGGCATAACGATCAGCACCAGTATTGTATTGACCCGCTCGTCCTCCAAATGCTGCAGGGTCGGGGGAGCCGTTGCCAAAGCCAGCAGCACCGATTGAGGAAGCCGGGGAGTCCGAATAGTTAGAACCGAATGAATCCAGAGTCGTGCTACGTAGAGAGCGGATAGGGGAGGGCTGGAAGGTACCGTTGTGGAAGCCAGCGTCGTTCGGATTTCCGTATGTAAATGGAGAGTCGGTTCGGCGCATCACATTAGAAGGACCATGAAGTGGGACGGGAGTAAGGAAGACTTTGCCATTACCAATGCGCCGTTTTAATTCACCGACAGCTATCCAGTCACTGTCAATATTGGTTCGTTTCATGAGCAACTGGTCCGTAAAGTAACCATCGTCGCTCCATTTCTGCATTACATCTGCACGGAATGGACCTAGAAAGTGATGTCAGATGCCGCTTTAGAGATGAGAGTCAATAGATATACCTTGGATTTGACCTTGAGGATCAAGATACGACCATTCCACACTAGCTAAGTCGACGATGCCAGGAGGGGGACCAATGGAAGCTGAAGTACTAGCGGGTGAGTTTGTAAGGCTTGGGACTGCAGCGCTAGGCGGAGCGTCCAAAGCTATTTGAGCCAGGCCAGATTCGATACTGTCAGGTTTCTGCATTGCAATTCCGCTAGCCAGAGAGCCCATTGCACCTGGCCGGGACTGAGAGTCCAGATTGTTTTCTTCATCTTCTTCCCTAATTTCTTTCGGGTCCTCTCCTGGATCTCGAGGTGCATTCTTGGAGACTTCTGAAGCGCGTCGACGAGCCATCCAAGACTCTCCGCCATTGAGTACGCCGTCGAAACTAGGCGTGTGACCAAGACGACCGCGAGGCGAAGGCATTCCTGTTTCTCGGGGAGACAAAAGAGGCGCCTGGCCGGTCAGAGATAATTTACGCGGAGTCAAAGGTGGTAGATCTTGAGGATAATTTCAGCGAGAAAATGCAGGAAAAATGGCGAAAGACTGACCGGTACTGTCTCGTCTGCGTATCGAAAAGCGTTCTCTGAGTGGACTTGCGGTGGTTGTACCTGAGCTTGCGTGATTCAAACGGGGTCTATCGACGTTCGCGGTATTCAGATGCAGAAAATCGGTTGATTGTCGACGACGAAGATCAGAATTGAGGGAAGTAGCGAAAAGCTATAGGAAATAAGTAGGTAGAGAGAAATAAAATAAAACAAAAATACGCCACCTTCTTTTCCGCTTCGCCCATTTCCTTAAGACCAACGGGATCCAAGCCAGATTCTCTTACTACACCTTCCCATCGCTCTACTTCCAATCCAAGACCTCCCTTGCCGCCACCTTCGCGGTAGATTCGTAGCATTTCTTCTTTGGAATATCTGAACGGATGAGTTTCGTCCTTGTTTTCCGCAGACATAGCAGTCACCGGAGTCAAAAGAGACGAATATGTCGACGCGGTGACTGAAGCACCTGTAGGCGGAGGAGATGGAGGAGGCTGAGGTTTTGTGGCTGGCTGAGGCTTTGTGCGCATCCATTCAGGGCCAAAATGCATTGTTGTGGTAGACATAGTTAGCTAGACAAGAGCGAAGCTGGTTTGCTGGTTTGGTTTGCTGTTACTTGGAGTGTGTAGAGCTTTGGAATTTCACCCGAAAATTCATTCGCTCCGGACGCATACACGTGCTAAGGTGAGATAAAATTACATCACCAACTTGATAAAAAAAACTCTCTCTAGTTCCTACCCAATGTACCATGCATTTTCCGATGCGTAAATACGCCACACCTCTTTACTTGTCGAGCTTTATGCCCCAACTTGAGGTGGCCTGTCTCTCCAAAATACTTTCTGTACTCGAAAGACAAGTGAAATTTTTCAAACAAAGAGAAGCAATGTGAAAACTCTTCAGCACAAAGATCGACATGCAGCGTCAGGCCGACGCCTGGACCCCAAACCCGACGCCCCCAAGACTTCAGCGCAATCGTTGTTTTGTACATGCTGTTCAACATCGCCGCTTATCCTGCACACGTCTCCGATTCAACCTTTCATTGCCTACTCTAATATCACTGTACATTTTGCCAAGTAGAGCAACCAAAGAACGTGGTACGGGAGATCATCGATCAAACCTGATGATTGCTACAGCTATTTCCTGCTGTATCAAGACACAGACATACAGCAGTAAGAACCAGATATCCTTAAACGCGCAAGCGCGCGAAACCCGGTGTGGGTTTGTCTCAATGACCTCCGTTAGCACCTGTTAGTACTCCCTATTCCCACTAATATCTCAACTATGTACAACTCGCGTCTGTCTCCTCGACATCCTCAAACAGCTTTTCAACTTGTCCCAGCTCGGTAAGTCTCTAGAATCCCTATCATACCGTTTAGCTTTGCTCTCCAGAATAAATTACGAACGAGTGTGTGCTCGGGCCCATCTGCTTGTTTTGTTAAGTGATTGGCCCATCGAAAATCCTGAGGTGAAGCCCAATCACTTCAAAATCAACAACGACACCATCCGACACTTGAGGCAGCGTCAAAAGAGTTTTCAACGGACACCAGTCACAGCAATGACGGGCTATTGCAAGAAGGGAAGATCAACTTAGAGAACAAGTCAGGCTGCGCTTGTGCTACTTACGCCAATGCAGGTACACTTGCCACTACAGTCTCCAAGGTTGATTCTTCTGTCCAGAGTGCCCAGAAAGAGTGTCTTTCGGAAATGCTACAGAGGTGGCATTGCCACGTCTTGGTGTGTCAGAAAAGGCATTGACTTGTGCGATGTGCGATGATTGCTCTACGTGGCTGAGATGGCTAGCCCCACGTCTGAAAATGGCTAGGGCTGCAATAGCTGCTTGAGTGTCGGGACTTACTACTCTGCATATTTTTGGTATAATTAATACTTGGCCCGTGCGCTGTATCTAGTCCCCACACTGAACTCCCGCTGAATCAAAGTCGATACATGCTCTATCTGCAACCTGAATAACGAACGATAATTTTTTTCAAATAAGGATGCATAACGAGTACGAAATAACAAATGTCTGCGGAAGCTGAGCAACCTGGGTTACTCAAGAAAGCCAATATCCAATCGACCAATGACCCTCAATCATAACCTCCTTCGGAAACTCAGTTTCCGGCCGTGACAACCTGATGACAACACTAGACCTAATTGCGCGGAGGGTATCAACTGCTTGGGCACTAGAAGTCACTAGACGGAGGTGACCACAGTCCCGAAAATCCGAAGACTGTAGTACCAGAGATGACTGGGGCGGAGGTAACCATAGTCCCGGAAATTGCTGGAGCACTAGAGATAACAGTCCCGGTGGGGACTGCAGTGGAGGTGACCACAGTCCCGGAAACTACTGGAGCACTGGAGATAATAGTGCCGGTGGCGAACGTGGCGGAAGTAACCACAGTCCCAGAAACGACTGAAGCGGACTCGTAGGTGACCACAGTCCCGGAAATTACTGGAGCACTGGAGATGATAGTGCCAGTGGCGAATGTGGCGGAAGTAACCACAGTCCCAGAAATGACTGAAGCGGACTCGGAGGTGACCACAGTCCCGGAAATTACTGGAGCACTGGAGATAATAGTGCCGGTGGCGAACGTGGCGGAAGTAACCACAGTCCCAGAAACGACTGAAGCAGACTCGGAGGTGACCACAGTCCCGGAAATTACTGGAGCACTGGAGATGATAGTGCCAGTGGCGAATGTGGCGGAAGTAACCACAGTCCCAGAAACGACTGAAGCAGACTCGGAGGTGACCACAGTCCCGGAAATTACTGGAGCACTGGAGACGATAGTGCCGGTGGCGAACGCGGCAGAAGTAACCGCAGTCCCAGAAACGACTGAAGCAGACTCGGAAGTGACCACAGTCCCGGAAATTACTGGAGCACTGGAGATGATAGTGCCGGTGGCGAATGTGGCGGAGGTAACCACAGTCCCAGAAACGACTGAAGCGGAGGTGATCACAGTCCCAGAGATTACTGTGCCAATACTGCCGCTTGCAACTGGGATAGAGGTGACTACGGTACCAGAGACAGCAGCAGTGGTACCAGAGATGACTGTACAAGGAATGACTGAGGTACCGGAAACGACTGCAGAGCCAGAAATATTCGCAGCCGTACTTGAAGTGACTGCAGTACCGGAGATGTTTGCGGGGGCGCTGGAGAAGATTCCAGTCCCAGAGATGATCGTGGGGGTGCTGGAAAGGACTGTGGTAGTGAAGTTAGCTAGGGCGGATGTGGCCACAGTACCAGAGATGACTGCGGATCCGGTGGCTGCAGAACCACTGGAGATGACTGCAGAACCGGTGGCCGAAGTACCAGAGACGATTTCAGTACCAGAAACAACTGCACTACCAGTGGCCCTGGTCCTAGTATTGTCAACGACATTTGTGTCACTGACTCTGTTATGTCGTCCGCTGTATGAACAAACGTTCTAAATCAATAATTCTGAACGCTCAGAATTCAAATAATACTTACCCTATGGTCAATGCCGTAGCAGCGGTGAAGAGGGCGAGGAGAACGTTTGACAAAAATAAGGTCTTCATTGTACCGAGTGGAAATGTAATGTTGGTGCCATCTGCCTTTGCGAACCCATCTCTTTATAGTACTCACCTTCGAGATCTTTTATTCGACGACTTTTGAATGTTAAGGTTGAGCCGCATTTGGGAAATCCGATTTTATTGAGAAAGGCGAGTATTTACCATGAGTATGTCAACTTGCTCCTGCCTACAAGTCTCACAAAAGGCATTTGCCATTGCATTGAGGTACACTTGAGTTTCTGTCCGAATGGGAGTGTGGACAACTAAAAAAAAGAACGAGATGATTTTCTCATTCCAATTTGGATATTTTTTGTATGAGATAGGTGTGCAATTCTTCCCATCGAGGCAAGTTTCTAGTATTCGCATAGATCAACCTGGCTGGTACAAGCTGGTTCTCGACTTATTCTCCCCACGAAGGAGACATAAAGCCGCCTGGCGTTGCGCTGCGCAACAGACTCGCTCCGAAATTTGATCCTGGTTCTGTTCACCATCTCATGGTCATCGAGATGTAATGAATATTCAACAGCTTTTCGGCCAAATGCATAAGGTTTGTACGCCTCATAGATAGTAACCCATCCACCAAATAGAGTCGCACTTGGCACTTCTTCATATCGACTGCGGACTGTCACTAAAAGATTACCCCTTCAGTTTGGTGTCAGTAACCAGGTTAAGCGTTTGAATATGAGAGATTCACTGGAGAACACGTACAACTCTGATATATGCGTCCTTAGGAGAGGAAAAACTTGAGTATATGCGTGAAATGGGGGCGAACATATTGCGCAGGAGTTGCTGTTCAGAAGTGGGCCTTGTTTCATTGATAGACTGCTAGAAAATCAATAATGAAGCAATAAATCCTTCTACCAGAAGTAATTCAATTACTTATAAAATGCATCTGTTGTACTACATAGTGAAGCAGGTGCCAGCTTCCTTTCGGGCACTCGTAGCCCTGGCACCTGCAGCAGCACATAAATGGGGTCTGTCTTGATCTCTTTGAACGGTGAACACCGCAGCGATGGCAATGCTCCTTGGTGTGCCGCAACCATGCAGTTACCCGACCCCATTTCAACACTCCTTCCCCCCTCACCACCGCTATGAACTAGAGCTCATTGTAGCTTTACTGCCTTAGAGTTTAAGCTTTGCCTAACATATACGATATGAGATGATTACATAAAAATGGATCTGGGTGGAGATTGTTCTCGGGGCGAGGGGAAAGGGGAAAGGGCCGAGACTAATGAGGATGAACACATGCTAGATAAGATCGAGACGACCGGACTGCTGAGAAAAATAATCTTAAGTGTCGTGATTATTTATGCCCTGGGCTAAACCTCCAATGGCCATGCTCTGGTGCGCTGTACCTGCATCAACCTCATCGATGATTTCTTGATTGCTCCAACGCATCCACAACGCATCCACAACGCATCCACAAACTCAACAAATTGATATCATTAACAGGTAGAATAAGTCCAATGCAGGTGTCTGCCGAGTAACCATGAAAAGTTCTCTTCAGTCAACCGCAACAAGTTCAGCAACAACTAATCAAAAAAAAAAACACTGATATTGATAATCCCGATCATCTGCATTGGATTCTAAGCCATGAAAGCTCCACTCGTAGTTTCCGCTTTTCCCGTTTCAGTGGGAGCAATAAGGATGGTGGCCGTAGAGTTGAGCATGGCAGTTGTCAAAGTGACATTGGCTACCTCTGTACTGGTACTGTTGACTGCTATACTGGTAGCTGTAGCGGTACCGTTGAATAACACCGTACTGGTGCTGGCGTTGAACAACGACGTACTGGGACTGGCAGTAGCGGTACTGTTGAACAACACTGTACTGGTACTGCCGTTGAAAAACGATGTGCTGGGATTGGCAGTAGCGGTGCTGTTGAACAACACTGTACTGGTACTGCCGTTGAACAACGACGTGCTAGGATTGGATGTAGCAGTACTATTGAACAACACTGTACTGGTACTGCCGTTGAACAACGATGTGCTGGGATTGGCTGTAGCGGTACTATTGAACAACACCGTACTGGTACTGCCATTGAACAACGATGTGCTGGGATTGGATGTAGCAGTACTATTGAAGAACGTCGTACTGGTACTGCCGTTGAACAACGATGTGCTGGGATTGGCCGTAGCAGTACTGTTGAAGAACCCCGTACTGGTGCTGCCGTTAAACAACGATGTGCTAGGATTGGCCGTAGCGGTGCTATTAAAGAACACCGTACTGGTACTGGTGTTGAACAACGATGTGCTGGGATTGGTTGTAGCGGTACTATTGAATAACACCGTACTGGTGCTAGCGTTGAGCGATGTGCTGGGATTGGCCGTAGCGGTGCTATTGAAGAGCACTGTACTGGTACTGGGCGTAGCAGTACTGTTGAATAATGCCGTAGTGGTGCTGCTAGATGATACGGTCGGTATGTTTGTACCGCTAGTGACGCGACACTTAATGTTCAGTGACAAGGATTTGAGTACAGTAAAAACACGTACCCAACGGTAGACGTCGACAGAAAGAGAGCCAAAAGGCAGGTCGAGAATAGAGAAGCTTTCATCGTGCTAAGTAATTTCATGAAGCAGATACCCTTACTCTTTTTTATAACCTCTTTCAGCGACAGAATAGGTAATTCCGATGGTCCTGAGTGGGACCGTGGCCAGTTACTCTCTACACACATAGGTCATCCAAGACCGCGTTTGAGATCCAATTCATTCTGAGTACTTCGTCTTCCTCGAGGTGAGTCCATCTTCTAATAATATTTCAAACGCCTCGATACCAGTTTGCCACTGTGAAAGTATTCCCCACTTCGGAGATCTAATGCCGTCAAGCATCTCAATATTACACGGCGTGTCTTTGAGGCGTTGAATTCTTCATGCCTGTAACAGTTTTTTTCGTTGATGTAATATCCCTATTCAGCCCCATGAAGGTTTTTTAATTTCCCCT
Organism: Rhodocollybia butyracea; assembly: GCA_015501585.1. NCBI lineage: Eukaryota > Fungi > Basidiomycota > Agaricomycetes > Agaricales > Omphalotaceae > Rhodocollybia > Rhodocollybia butyracea. The sequence continues at coordinate 314,923 of JADNRY010000022.1, forward strand.
TCATGACTTACGGTATAGTGGGCCATGTATGCAGTCATAAACACTGTAACGTTTCGTACGGAAACGCGTACCTCCAAAAAAAATCCCTGTCCGTCTGAGACTATCAGTCTTGGTATCACATCCAGATTTGCAAGCAAGCGTATATATATGTTTTGTTGCATAGCTCTTGGTAATCGTGGCGCTCGCATTTCCGTCAACACGCTCGACGAAAGATCCATGAAGGTTGATGATCTCTGCATTTTCTAACGAATTGTTGAACAGTCAGTTCAACAGGTGAATCTTTCGGCAGTGTCCGCTGGAATTCCACTTTGCTATTCGTTACTGAGACGATCCGAGTCGTCCGGGGACTCCTGACCAGCCATCTAGGACTTCTTTGGAAGGGTTTGTACAGCATAGTTCGTCCCGAAGAAGGATGGGCCTCATAGTGGATGAGTACTATTCCCGGACTAGTATAAGGATCCTGCCATGAACGCATCGAAAATTACTTTGGTGACTCGCTACGCAGAGCCTGCACAAAGATTAAGTACTTAACCACAAACCAGATTCTTGAAATTTGTTACAGGTTTGAGCTAGGTTTGAGTCTCTCAAAGACTGGATTGGAAGGAGCCAAGGCTGATGTCCGAAGAGGTCTATAAGGCATCACAATTGTAGACCACACATTCCCGATTGATTGGGCTCTCTGCGCTACGAAAGGCCTTCCCACCAACTTGCCTTCCAGGGAAACTATCCCTCCTTGTCTGTATGAACAAATGTTATTTGTGAATTTGTTCGTTGAGTGCTTAGTGAATATACTTAGTTCATGTCGGCGGTCGCATCTATGTTTTGGAACTTATGTTAGAATTTTCAAGTCAAGTGGCCAGAAAATTGGATTTCATGTAGACTTCAAATAAGAACATCACTAAATTTCGGTAGCTATCATAACCGGTTACCGTTCCGGCGAATCGATTATAATCTGGTGAAACCGCAACAATCCTGGTGCAACGATTTCAGACGATTCTATAGCAATATATACCATAATATGGATAGCCCCCTTTTCGATAATCGGGCTGCAATCGGGTAAAATAATCCTTTCGTGTTTTAATGTATAAAAATAATTATGCCTACTTGAAATTCGCCAAAATGAATCTGATGAGTTAAGGCAGGTTGTGAGCATTCCAGCTCTGTTTGTCGTTCTATACACTTGAACAATGACATGAAAATTTAATGAAATATGTATATTTGCTAACTAACAAGCAGTACAGATGATACATAGATTACGTTGAGCCTGCACACCCGCAAAGTTGCACCTCACTGCCTGCTTTCCCAAATCATACCACCTCCCCCTCGAATGTCTTGAATACAACAAAGCGGGCCCTAGACGTCGAAACGTGATTGTGAGTACTTGACAAAGAGCACTTGACGAAGGTTGGGCATTGCACTTGAGGCCTTGAAGAACTGGAGACACACGTTTGAAGGCTTTGAAGTTAAGGGAGTAAAGACCCGTGAGCTTGAAGGGAGGTGGCAAAGAGAACTTGAGGGAGATGGAGAGATACTTGAGGCTTGAAAGTTGAGAGTATACATCAGATACGAAGATGGGGCCCAGACAAGGGAAGGAAGAAAGGATGGAATCGTCCCGTTTCAACAAGTTGAACCAATTTATAATCCTCGCGACCCTGTGACTGTGCCATGCACGCCGCACGGCCTTTGAAACCCTTCGCTATCCCGGGTAAGGCTTACGCGTCGTACATACCCTGGTTTGCTTGGCGCCCAGTGCAAATACCTTGTCAGTGGTCCAAAACCTTCGAGCTTGCTGTCGAACGACTTGGAGTCCAGTCGCGAGACTGTCAGACATCATGTTGCGTCGAATCTCAATGCACGCAATGTACAGTTGCTTTGAACTTTGAAGTACATACCATGATCTTAATACTGTCCTATTTGTTGTGCTAGTACTTAAGAGTACTGCTTAGTAGGGAGCTCGTAAGTGCATGCAAGTTAAACAGATCAGTATTGGGATTAGGATATTCGATAGTTGTCTGATCATCCTAGATAATTACCTACAGTTAAAACTTTGAGAAAATGATCATTGCGGGTTCAGAACTGATTGCAGGTTGACCATAATTATTCTTGTGGGTCATATTGAGATGCGAGTAAAGAGAATTATCAACCGTAGATTTTATTCATGAAAAATCTCGTGTAATGATTTGATGTGGATGAAATCTGGTAAAATCATTCCCAAGAGCTCATTTACAAATGTAATTTCAACCAATAATTTTTCTTAGGTTGTAAACGGTTATTATGCTGTGCAAGCACAGGTAATTATCTCTTGATCTTGCGATTCGTGAAATCTCAAATGACGTTTCCCCTGATTTAGTGATGAAGAAAGTCGAAGACAACGTCACGTACCAAAGGTGTGCAACTACACTGTTACTGGGTGTGAAATGAGCGTGACAGGGAAAAAAAAAGGTTAACTCTTCACAACAGAAGAAAGCTTGAAGAAAGCTCGAAGATTAGAAGCGTGCCTTTCTGTAATTCGAACACGGATTCCTCTAGTAAAAGACGAGAGAAATGGTCAATTTGTTCAAATCATGGTACCAGCTAGCTGAAATCAGGGTAAGTATGGGAAAAAGAATTTGATTGTAGACTCACCGCGAGTGATGATTTCAATCAAGAAAGAACTTTATCAGCTTTACAATGCATGGCAGTTTGACGCAAAGCTACAAGAGCTACATAAGTACTAACGCCACTGCACCTGTTCTTGAACATAGCCCCTTATTCTTCTTGTGATATTGGAATTTTATAGGGTCCATAAAGCAAAGGGGTAGTTTGACAATGGTCAACGTTTTACAGCTAAAGGAATAGCCTACAAAACGAACTAAAAAGAAAGTAAATTCTCCAGAAGAGAAGAAAGCCCAAAGATTAGAATAGTGCCTTTGTGCGATCTGAACACGGATTCCTCTAGTAAAAGGCGAGAGAAATGGTCAACTTGTTCAAATCGCGGCACTGAGAGTTATAGTTGTGATCGGGATCACGCAGAAAGCGTTTTGATTGTAGACAGCTCACGGCGCTGAGTGAGCGCTTGACGCTTTTGAGCGTCTAATTTTGACTTGACCTACTTCAAGCTTGCTTCAAGCTCCAAAGTTCAAATAAGTACGAGATAGCCATGTCTGGTTTATCTGAAGAACAACGGGAAGCGGTAATAAAAGCTGCTTTTGAAGGCAAGTTTGTGTACCCATCTCCATCTCTGATTCTCATTTCTTTTAATATTTCACAGCAAAGGAATTCTCCTACAGCCCCTACTCCAAATTTCGCGTTGGTGCAGCTCTTTTGACCTCTGAAGGGGATATTATAAAAGGCGCCAATATCGAGAATGCTTCCTATGGTATGGTATTTTTCCCGCTCTAAACTATGGGATTCCCTGGACCGATGATCGATGATAGCTAATCATATGGATACTTATAGGTGGAACGATCTGTGCAGAACGAACCGCTATTGTGAAATCCGCTGTAAGTGGAAGTTCGTGTTTGAAGTGGCCCCCAACCGCTCCGATTCCAAACTAATGCTAAGGATAAACACTAACGATATGCGTTCCAGAGTGAAGGCAAACGATCTTTCGCTGCTCTAGCTGTAGTAACGTACGTTAGAGCTCTTTCATGTGATCGCTTCGCCATTCTAACAACTTGCCCTTCCCTCCACGTCATCGTCATATTTCAGAGATGTCAACTCAGCCATCTCCCCATGCGGCCTATGTCGACAAGTGATTCGTGAATTCTGCACACAGGATATGCCTATCTATCTGGTTTCGGCGGATTACGACTCGAGCGGAACTGGAACTGGAAGGATCAACGAAACTTGCATTGGGAAGCTCCTACCCGATAGTTTTGGTCCGGAACATTTGGAGCTTCCGCGAGGTGTTTGATGAGAGGATAGGAACAGAAGGAAACGAAACAAAGTGATACAGTAAGGACAGTAAGTATATGCAAACAATTATGTGAGTTACTAACACTGGGCCAGGCTGATTGGCTCATCAAGCTTCAAGTTACAAGACACAACTGCTGTAACGTTGAAGGGCGTGACCGTTTCGGAATTTCCGACGGATCGTCGTCGTGCTTTTGAATGTGGCTCTTGATTGTCGGAACTCCTAAAAACTTCCGGTGAGAAGGATGTACTGGTGCGAGGCTCAACGTTGAACTGTTTGCCAAATTCCTGTTTCCATCTGTGATTTGAAGATAGTTGCAAGCTGCGATACACTCGGGGTCCAACTGATACATGAGAAATAATATACAGCAAATGAATTTGCCTCAAGCACCCGAAGCGGCTCGTCCGCCAGCTCGGTTTCCACCACCTTTTCGTTTTCCGCCTCTAGCAGATCGTCGGCCGTTCTTCTTGGTTGTCTGATTACTTAGACACGAGTCGCAATACCATGTCCCTTCTGGCGCGACAGTGAGGCCTATGCAGTTGAGGTGATACTGTACGGAAACCGTAAGGATTGATACAAGAAAAATAAAAGAAAGCAAAGCTCACCCATTCAACCTCACACGAAGGACCATCGCAAGCAATCATCTCTCCAAAACTAACACGGTGGCAGAAACAATATTGCTTATCATCTCCGTCGCCTTCGGCGTCTCCATCGTTGATGTCAACCGTTGGTTCCGAAGCACTGAGGGGACCAGGTGTACCAACAAATGACCTTGCTACGGGCATTCCGGGGCCTTCTAGCTGGTTATGAGATGGGGCCCAGTCACTGGCTGGCCCGGATAGAGAGGCGTAGCCTACACCATTACCATTCACGTGATACGGAGCTGGTAAGGAAGGATGGGAAGCGGATGGAGGTACATTGAAGTCTCTACGACCGTTAATGCTAGATTGACGCTGGTCATAGACGATATAATGGTCATGTTCATCCCGCGGTGGACTGCCAGCGCGATGCTGAGCAGTAGACCGTGAACGTTTGTTGTTAACTGAAGAAATGTTTCGAGCGAGAAGGCCATTTTGGTGTGAAGTTGCCGAAATGACAGATTCTGCAGGAGACGGTGCGCGGTCGGTTCTGGGGAAAGTTAGAAAAAGTCATTTATGAGAAATGAAGACGTACTTTTTCGCCCGTGCTCGATTATTCCGCTGTCTGGGATCATTGGGTTTGTCTTTTCTTGGCAATGGCTCATCGTTGACGACTCTTTTTCTCTTTGCAGGGCTTGGATCTGTTGCACTGGTGAGCAGAGAACCGAAGCCACCTCGTCGTCGTCGGCTTGTTTCGAGAGTAGTAAGTGGCATGAATGATTTGGCGGCGACATGGGGGTATGTAGTGTGTCTGTTCAGCGTCGCAGCGTTAAAGTCAGGGATATTTCCAGCCAAATCGCGAAGATGGTTAGCGTGGCCTTTGAGGTTGTCTGCTGCCTGGCAAGCAACTCGGATTTTATCTTCTCCGCCTGGCTTTAGACGAGCAGCTTCTTCAGCAATTTCTGTCAAAAGCCATAGACGTTCTTCTTTTTTCCCTGTTCCATCTTCTATCATGCGAGTGAGAGCTGTAATTTTTTGTGTGATGGATGCCATTGATGATGAGAGAACGGCGTCGAGTTCTCGGAGGTCTGCGAAATTGCGAGAAAGATCCAAAGGCAAAGAATCTAGTGTGTGTGTGTACTCTGCAAGGAGCGAAAGAGCGAAGACACTGTTGGCGTTGGCTGCCATGGTCGACGCAGGCATTTGGGATTCAGGAGAAGAAAGATATCGGCCCGGCGACCGAAGATTAGCGCGTCTTGGCGCCCATCACCTCATGCTTCTTGTTTCTTGCTTTACATCTCAAATCGTTGCATGGCCTCTAGACCTCTAAATCTTCATGTTTCTGCGCTTAATGATGCCGAATACGACCTGTACACTACAAGTCTCGCAGACATCACGCTCTCTGACAATGAATCTACTCATGACGATGCGTATTTCGAAACTCTCTCGGTCAGCGTACGGGAAGCAAGAGCCTGGCTAAGGGGCAGATATTCTCATATTTCTGCTGCAACACTAGACAGTGTAAATCGTGACTTTTTCTCCTGTTTCAAAACTAACAATCTTTATCAGATACTGCGGTTTTTTTCCCCCACAGACATGCTTTCTGGTGGCCAGTTTTTTGCAGCTATCAGGCTGGTAGTACATGCCGAATCTGGCAGGGAGGTTGACCGCACATTGGCTTTTGTACAAGGCATGTTTCTTTTGATTTGATTTGTTACATATCTAATGTCGTCTCATATTCACAGCTCATCCAACTTCAACCCCGATATCTCGACCTGGTTCGCCTCCAAAGCCACATGCTTTTTCTGTGCCTCCTGTACCATCACGGAGATCATCGGACTCGACTAATCCGTTCTCTACGGTTCCTCAGCATTCGAACCATAATCCGTTTTCCAGCGCACGGAGCACTTCGGCGCGGTCTGATGGTCCCCCGCTTCCTCCTCGTAAACTTCCACCTCCTATTCCAGGTTTTCAGCCTCCTCCGAAACATGGTGGTAATCCCCCGCCACCGCCCCCTCCAAAGCCTTCATTTCCTCATGTGACCAGTACACTTATTAAACAGAGTCTCATTGCTTCCAAGAACGGTAAAACAATCAAACAGGCAGAGGAACAGATCGAAAAGACAAGGGTCCTTCGGGTCTTAAAAAGCTCAGAAAGAGCTCGCAGTTCTAGCCCCAATAAATTAAGCTCTTCCGCCTCTTCATCTTCACACACATCCGAATCAGATCGTGCACCTCCCCTTCCCAAACGTAACAAAAAACCACCGTCGCCACCCTTGTCAATCAGCTCCTTTCAACAAGTTGCTCTCGCTTCACATAATCCCTTTAACAGCATCAGATCCAATGTCACAAATTCCCCGTCTACATCACCGTCTCAGAAACCAGCCGACTTGCCTCCACTTCCCGCTGGACCGCCACCCAAGCACCCAGACCAGAATTCGAATCATCATAACCTGTCTTATCGCAAGCCACCTCCTCCGATTCCACCAAACCTCCCTTCATCCACCTCTGCGTCCCAGCATCAACGTACACCGTCCTTCACGCAGTTCGCGGAGCCTGAGGACGCTGAGCCGAGAGACTTTGAAGCCATATATGGCTCTACCCCCAAAACAGCTTCCCCGTATATCGGAGCTTTCGCCCGAATACCTCAAAACTCTCCGCGGGATGGAAATTACTTTGGATCAGGTGACAACAGTCCTTCTCCAGGGCGAATGTTTCGCTCTAAATCCCTCCACCATCCCAGTCCACCGTCCTTGGCTAGCCGTCTGGCTACGATTGATTCTGGTGACGTAGAACAATCTCCGTTCTCTCCTTTAGACGACGAGACACCTCTTGCGTCTCCAGCAGGAACATCGCCTGCTCCAAGGAGGAAGAGACCGGAGAGTGTACAGGTCTTTGGATCCAACACAACAAGCGATTGGAATGCGAGCAGATTAGGTGGAGGTGTTGCGTCTCCGACCGGTTTGAACCTGAGCAGGCATATGAGCTTAAATACTACTCCTTCTCCTCCCAGTGCGGCTGCAACTTTACGGAGGCAGCAACAACAACAACTACATCAGCGACAGCTCTCTCCTGGATCCAACTCGACTACGAGTTCGGACAGCCCACTGAAATCCCTCGCGGCGTCTCTCCAACCTCAGCTATCTTCAATGCAACAGCAACTCCAACCACATCTAGATAAAGCGCGATATAAAGCTGAAGCAGGATTATCGAAACGGGGATTTGTGAGGGACCATGTGAGGAGAAGCGAAGAGCAAGAGGGGTTGATGACGAGGGATGGTGGTTGGCAAGGACATAGTCGAAATGGTGGCGGTATTATTGATGGTGATGAATATAGTCTGAGTGATTCGGAATCGGAGGAGGACAGCTATGGCCCTAAGCGTGAGGGCGGAAGGGGTAGACAAGGATCTGGGGAGGGTAACTTTATGCCGAACACTGTGCGTATGAACACTGGGGTAGGTGTAGGAAGAGCGATGGATAGTAGAGTGGGAGTGGGGATAGAGAAAGATAACCTCAAGTGGCCGGTTGCTGAAGGAGAGGGATGGGCGCCTCTCTGAATTGGCCTGGTGAACATCAAACTTAAAGAAATGTAGATTTTTCCATTTATTCAGATTGTACATCTCTCTCCCAACCCATCTTCGCTTTCGGGTGTGAAAGAGAAGACATTTTGTATTACCTGCTTGACCGTACCCGTACTCCATTGTATCTACCTTTATAATATTTAATGTGCGCGGACCTAGAAGTTTGGACTGGCAGCGAACTTGGCTACGAGTCGATTATTCTGCAGAGGAGTCAAGCAATACTGGCCTGTTGTGGTGTGTATCTTCTCGTCTTCCATGCTCCTTGTTTCAGGCAGCAGCGATGGAGATAGCGTTTCTATAATGCAAACACCTCTTCCAAGTTGATGCATAACTACAATATGTGAGGATTCACCGAAAAGCGGCGGTGAAATTCTCCTTCGACCATGCCTTACAAACAAGGACTTTTGCGGCTTGCAGTGTTTCTGAGATACGGCATGATAGATCGATAAGCGGAAAACAAAAGGGAATCGCCAAGATACCCAAATAAACAAGGAGTTTCAAGTACAAAAAAAACTGTTAGCTACAAGACAAGGATTCTATGCTATGGTATGCGGTACATGATGCGGCAAATGAGGTGCTATGGATGCGATGATGGAATGCAGATTGTGTTCAACACTGGAGTCTGGTAATAAGAGAACTGATTTCAAGTCTTCCGTCGCACGGGAGCTTCTGTCAGCGTTGCTCTTCGTAATTCCAGACCTCCGCTCCCAAAATGGAATGCCTCGGATAAAGGCAGGTCGTGAAGAGGAGGATGGCATGGACGACGTCGTTAAAGTCATATATGCATAGACATACGATGGTGCATGGATGAAATTCGAACATGATGAAGGCTCGAGCCTCACTGCTTGCGTGAGACGAACTTCTTCAAAGGGTTCTGGCTTCCCTGCGTCTGCTGTGACTGTCCATTCGTCCGATTAGGGTATGTGGAAGAAGGACTCGAGAACACCGCAGCGTACATCGCATGCGAATCGCGGGGTGACTGGTGGAAAGTCGGGAAGGCGTTGGGTGACGTGACTCCGGAGGGAAAAAAGCCGTGAGCAGTTGGTGGTGTAGTGTATGTGTAGGAAGACATGATAATGGCGGTTATGAAGAGATCCGGAAGATTAAAGGAGTATAAGATGACGATATAGATAATGCACCAGAGTAAAGAAAGTAGGGATTGGTAGGATACGAGGCGATGGGGGATTGAAACCAGCTAGGGATTGATTGGGACGGATCACTAGCTTTTATAGAACCCCACTGGAGTGAGGATCACGATAATTGTGTATACGTGTGGACACACAAGTACAATAACAGTAAGACTCGGCAACGGATCGCAGGTACTATTGTTTTTGAGAACAATAGAGCGCGAGTAATTACTTCGATTAGGAGTCCACGTCTGGCACTACAGTCTGCTGATAAGGCACCGAATGAGTACGGAGATAGGCGATGTTCGAGCAGAAGTTTAGAGCAGAAGGCTAGAGAACACAGCAGATTCTCTTTGACCGAGTTGTCTTTGACATTGGAACATTTTATACCAGAGAAAGCGGAATATGCGGACGGTACCGTGTTGAGGAAGAACAAACTAACTTCTTAACACGGAAGGTGTCCTTGTCTACGAAAGGCAGGTGAGGAGCCAAAGCGCCCATAAGGAGAAGAAGGGCTATACAGAATTTCTGATCAGTTGCATGGAAAACGTTAAAGTGTAAATAAAATTGAATGAATTTACCTGGGGCGCATTATATACACCCAAAGTATACAGCATCTGAGTCGTTTATGAGTCGTAAGTAACGATATTGGACACCTTTTCTCCATACAGACGCGAAGACTCAGAGCATGTTAGTATGATGATGTTTCGTTAGAATTCTCCGTCAATTGCGCGAATGTATACAGATACACGGAGAGCATAGAGTTATTGTGTTTTCGTTGTTCAGACACTTCCGTGTGGGACAGAGAAACTCAGAAAGAACAAAAACCTGAAGCCGTGAGTCACCAGAAGCGATAGTATGTAACGTGATGTTTTGCTGTCACGCACGCGTTGTCCGTTACTATCAGAATATTTCGCTCTTTGTCTTTTCGGGGAGCCGCAAGGCGCTCTGTTAACAAATCTGGAACTTTTGTTCTTGCATGCAGTTTCCAACCCACCGCAACTGTCAAATTGTATCCATTTTCAATTCCCAGCAGGAGACTGACTTCAAATAACTTGTCGAAGGAAGGAGAATCGGAACTCTTAGAAATGACTAAAAACAGCAAAGTATACTACTATTCAGTCTTGAGAGGCAGAGCTCCAGGAATATACACCTCTTGGTGAGTGCATATCGGGTTCCACGCGTCAGCCGCTAAACAAACCTAGGGATAACTGTGAAGCACAAGTCAAAGGCTTCCCGGGTGCCAAATATCAAAAGTTTCCAACAGAACAGGCAGCTAAAGATTTCCTCGGAATGACTGATCCTTCTGGATCTTCATCGATACAGACAGGCACCGCACAAACCATCGATATCAGCAACCGAACGAATCCCATTGAATCCATTCCGTCAAAAGGCAAGAAACGCAGCCACAATGACATGGAAGTTTACAATTCGATTTCTGAAACCAGCGAATCCACAGAGCCTCTAGTTGTCTACTCGGATGGTGCATGTAAAGGGAACGGAAAGGTAGGTTCTATCGCTGGGATTGGAGTCTGGTGGGGTAATAATGACCCTCGGTCAGTTCTTGTCTCGTTGAATGCTTTTGGTCCCAGCTGATTCTGAAGCGTTTAGTAACTTGGCTGAACGTTGTCCAGGAGATCAAACCAATAACAGGGCTGAACTCATTGTACTGTTTTTACTTCTCCTTTCGTCCATCTCATATCTGAGGATAGATTTTCAACAGGCCATCTGCCGTGTGCTGGAAACCACTCCGTATCGGAAAGGCCCACTAACGATTAAGACGGACTCGAAATACTGTATACAGTGTGAGTTTTCAAACACTCTTTCTTATCTGCCTTCCTGACAAGTGTCTGGTCAGGCTTCAACGATTGGCTACCCAGATGGCAGCAGAACGGATGGCGTAGAGCTGATGGCAAGCCGGTCCTAAACGCTCCATTGATCCGTTACATCGCTGCTCTGCTCGACGCCCGATTCAGAATAGGTCAGAAGGTTTTTCTCGAGTATATCAAAGGGCATGCAGGATTCGAGGGGAACGAAGGTGCCGATGGCCTTGCAAATGTAGGTGCTACCATGGAGGAAGCGGAAGAAAGGGACTGGGACGAGCTAAAGGATTCTTATATGGCCAAAGTCGAAGAGTTGATTGAAGCCCGGAAACTTCGCCTGGCACAGAAGAAGACTTCGCTAGAGGTTGTTGGTGCAGAAGCAGCCACCGAGGATTGGGAGAAGGAAGCACTGGAAACTGAATCGGGACTGGACGCACAATCTCCGAAGAACAACAAAGTGCGGCGAGTGGATGAAGCGCCAGATGCAAGTGCAAAAGGCAAACTACCTGTCGTTCCCGATCGAAGATACTCCGCAGGCGTTGCCCAACCCAGTGCTGAGGTATGTTTTTGCTTACACCTAGGAAGGACGTTTGCTCATTTCCACGCAGGATCTTGAGGCTTTTGCTGAGGATCTGGAGGACGAAGGAGAGGATGTCCAAGCTATTTCTACGACCGCTCGGCCACAACCTTCGCCGGAAAAGCAGTATTCTGCGAATTTAGAACAGCTCAGTGAGGAGGTATGTCGTATATATTTACCAAGATTGCTATGGTTAATCGGAATATAGGACCTGAATGCTTACGCCGAAGCTTGGGAGGATGATACTGACTGGTCGGACTCATTATAATCTTGTAGTACTTGCATGTACATACTCTCATTGACCCGTTATGGTTCATTCTATGTATATTATGCTTCTTGTAAGGCAGCACATAAAGTATAGATTAGATCGTTTATTTAATATGTTTAACAAAACTCAAGCGACCTTCACAATAACCTTTTCTCCACTAATTTTGTTGTTTCGAAGCAAGTCTAATCCCACCTCGACACGATCCTTGAGCGAGCCGAAGGATTCATCCAGAAGACGGATCTTGTTAGGTTGGATAATTTTCGCCTCCAACAGAGCGGGTAGGATCTTTGGCATCAAATTGTCCTTCAAATAAGGAGTCTAACGATTTCCATTAGAAACAACAACTAGAAGATGAACGCTAGTACTTGCCTCTTCAAACAAGAAGGTTCGCACACCAGCAAGCCTAGTACCTTTGGGCAGCGGGTTGAGCTCATCTGGGATAACCAGATACATGGTGTCAGACTCTTCGCTCCGAACCTTATTTCCAATTTTCAAGGGAAGCAGAACAGCGACCGTTCCCTCTGTGCTAACCATCTTGGATATCGTAGCCATCGTACTCTGCGCAGTGATACAGTCTAGTACGAGGTTCAATTTACCGTCTTCCGAGGCAGCCACCACTGATTGTACGTCCTCGATCAGGGTGGGACTGTTGTAGTCAAAGGTGCTCGAAGCGCCGAGGGAACGAAGAAATTCATGATGCTTTGGAGAGGCAGTAGCGAGGACGTTTTTGTAGCCTGCGCTGTGAAGGAGTTGAATAGCGTACTGTCCAGTTGTAGAACCTGCGCCATATATGAGAATGGGCGCATTAGCGAGAGGGGGGGTTTCGGGCGAAGGGAATGCGGTTGGGTAGGGCAAGCCGAGATATTCAGGCTTGAATAATGTAGTAAAGGCAGTAACCAGGTTGTCTGGAATTGAGGCTGCTGCTTCAAGAGAAATGAAATCAGGAATCTAAAACAAACAGAACGACTTTAAATGCTTTTTCCCTCGGATAGTCAGAAAGATATGGTTACCTTTGAAGTAACCGATCTAGTTTGCAAAGTATACTCTTGCATACCCTTGGCTTCCGAGCTATGGAATGCGAATGCTGCGACCTGCACAACAAAGTCAATAAACACAAAGCAGCAGCCGGAGAATACTTACTCTATCACCAACTTTGAGATCGTGAACTCCTGGACCAACTTCTGCTATGGTTCCCGAAGCATTGAAGCCAAAAGTCATCGGAAAAGAAGCAGCCATGTAGCCCAAATCGTTGATATATGTATCGAAAGCGATCATCGAAGCGTATGCCACTTTGATCAGCACTTCGCCTTCACTAGGTTTAGGCGTAGGAACTTGGATAACATCGAACTGCTTCACAGATGTTGTAGCGACTGCGGTATGAGTTTTTGAAGACATGGCGATGTTGTTGAGAGGACGAGTTGGGATACAAACGCGTTAAATAAAGCTGAGGCTGTTGAGGCTGACCAAGGATGGGGCTGAGGCTGACCAACACACAGACCTGAAACAAGATGGATGTGAAATGAGGATTAGTGGATTGATGATAGATCGGCGAACGCATCCCGGGGGAGCCCAAAATTAGAGTTAGATGTTGGAACAGGTCGGAGCATGTCAGATTCCGTGAGTAGCTTTGGACCAAGTTGAAGTCTGTTGAAGTACTGAAGCAAACAGAAGCATTCCTGCATTACATGAGGTCGACGTCATGATCACTGAGGATACTGATACGGTGCAAGTGCATCGGTCTTCTCCACCACGCTCATTATACAACCTCCACTCTCTCTAGAGACCTTATCTCTTCCCATCTCGTTCCACTGCCGGCGCCAAAGAGTGGCCAGATTATTAGATATACTGAAAGCTTCGCTTCGGGAGTAAAAATAATTGATGAAGAGAGTCACGCGGCGCGTCGCGAAGGTCAAAGCGTTACAACAGAACCCTTTGTTCGAAATTCACTCGGCCATCTGTATCGACTTGAATTCCTCTTTTCGCTCTTGCATTCCTGAATTTTGGTCGTTATCTGTCTCGGACTCGCACACACACACACACCTGTCCTGCGAAGCCAAGGAATTCCAAGAATTTTTCAGTATTGACTGCTTGAAGATCCACTTGAACTTTGAAGGACTTGGACTCTGCGGAGGAGGTGTGGGCGAATGCCGATTCTTGTACAGACTCTCATGATTTCTTTCTACCAGTATATGGATAAACTCCGATGTTATCCGCAAGCGCTCGATCTCAGACTTGCGCTAATGTTTCATATCCGGTAATATAGCAATATTGGCCTCGTTCTCTCACTCACGAATTCTTCGCAATGGCTACTCCGCTGCCTCTGAGTAACGTTGACCGAGTATCCGCGCAACTCATAGCTCAGATCTCCCTCGATGATATCAACAATTTCAGAAGGACCAATCTCAACCTTGGAGCTGCTGGTCGCGCAATAGAGTCGGACCATGAGTATGCGTTGCAGCTCATGGCGGAAGAATTTGATCAATTTCTGAACGCATTCGATGAGGTTACAATTGCTGATCAAAGCAACATCGCACCAGAAGGCAGCGAAGGTATCCCTATGTCTCCACTGGAAGATTCTTCGTGGGTGTCTGGATAAAATTTCTTACTCTTTATTGCAACCTGACTTCCGACCTACTAGCGTTGTAATTGACGATTTCGATTTCGATGAAGGCGTAGGGTACGTTCTCTCCACCTTTTTATCGAGGGTGGTTATGAACACATTCAAAAAAAACATATAGACAATATTTTATCGATCCAGTAACATGCGCGATATGCACGGACCCGGAAACCGACACTCCTTTCTTCGATGTCCAAGCTTGCGAACATCACTACTGCAACTCGTGCTTGCAGCAGTATATCCAAACATGCATCGATAACGAGAGCATGTTTCCTCCAAAATGCTGTGGAAACATTATCAATCTTACTACTGAGGAAAATGGGCAAAGCCTGAAGCAGTCACTTGATGATCTTAATCCTTCGCTAGGCGTGCGCTTGCGAGCGAGAGCCATTGAACTTGATGTTCCTCCTAAAGATCGTTTATACTGCCCCAGTCCACGCTGTTCTGCATTCCTTGGGTCATGGAGCTCATTCAAGAACAGGTTCTCTGCTCCAGACACTGCTGGTCCATCATTGGCCAGTGGCCCCGCTGTTTCTCAATTTCATCAATGTCCTTCTTGCTCTGGGCGGGCCTGTGTTCTCTGCAAGGAGCCCGCGCACTTGGGAGCAACGTGTCGCACTCAACTCTCAGTCGAAGAGGAGTTGATGGAGAACGAGTTTCGCAATCTTGCCCGCGAGAAAAGCTGGCAAACTTGTCCTGGTTGCAGCGCAGTGGTGGAACTCACTCAGGGATGTAGCCACATTACGTGCCGTTGTCGAAGTGAGTTTTGTTATGCTTGCGGTTCTAGATGGAAAGGTGTATGCATCTGTCGTGTTTAAGTATTATGTATATGGAGCAGAGCCAAAATGGAAAGGAGTCCTCTTCAATCAAGCCGCGCAACTCATCACCCCACGTTTCCTTCGAACAAGATAAATACGTTCCAGCTAATATCTTTGTTTTATATCGTTCCCTTCATACAACGCAATACTACTGACTGTCTTTTGTCTTTCCCCCTCTCGTCATTGCTCAATTAACACTGGACAACATCTACAATATCTCGTTTGCGTAAAGGCAAGTCCTGGGACAGCGCGCCACTATCAGACGAGGACATTGCTTTTAAACTCTTCGAGGAAACAACTGCTCTCTCCCAAAATTTATCGTGTGCTATGAGTCTTCAGCGGGCTATTGACAGCGACCAAAATGTTGACTACCCTGGAACAAGGCGCTGTTGACGACCAACGACATGTTCAAGCTCCTCAGATGGACAGATTTTGTCTGAACGGCCAGATGCGCAGAAGGCACTGGAGGATCCAAAGTATGTACTGGTGGTAACGTTCCACCACCCCCGTACCGATCCTACGATTATCCAGGGCTTTGAACAACGAAGACAGAAATCTAGTTACAGGCGAACTCGAGGAAAATATTGTCATTTCCTTACTGCCGAAGACAGGTTGTTGCGTTCCTTCACAATGAGTAGTTTGTTCTGACTATCTTTACCGATGTCTAATTCATATATCCTGTATAGGGTATATGGGGAGATCGCGTCCGCACTTCAGCTACTTTCCGAGCGCCTTGCAATCATTACCCGAGATTGAATTGTTCGTTGGCATTGGAGCAGGCCAAGTGGAATGCGGCACTACCTGACACTGACCCGCGTGTCGCTGCTTATGAGGATCGCGTGAGCTTGCTGTGAAGCGCCTCACTGAAGCATACAATGTCCAAGGTATTCTACTATCCTTGGCATTCCCGCCAAGGATATTATCTCCGGACCAGGATCGTATTTTGAGTACTTCCAAGGCGAGCCTCCTGGTGCCGATTCGAACACAAGTGGTCAAGTTTCCAAAAATCCATGCAATCATCAGGGACAGGCGATCTGTTGGGTTTCATGAGGTGACACCAGGAGAGTTCGAGACCGTTGAATCGCCTACCTAGGGACATCGTCGGAGTCTTGGTTCAAAATATTCCTGACAACTTTTTTACCAAACGTCGACCACGAAATTAATACTAATATAACTTCTAAATGCGATACCTACAAAATGGCAGAGAAAAAAGTAACACAGAATCATAAATATATAGTTATGTGCTTACTAGGGTCCGTGAATTGTACTTGAAAGATATTAAACCGCAGAGGTAAACCTAATTATACTGTTGTACTGCTGTTTCCTTCTTATGCCCAACCCCCTCCCATCCACCCTCTCCTGGACCCGACAGACCGAACGCGTCGCAGCGCAATGGACGAGTTAGAGAATATAAGCAGTCCTCCAAGAATTATGCTGTCTAGACTCTAGCCACCAGCAACATCCCTACATGATGACGCAATCCTTATCCTTGGGGTTTTTCGAACCAATATCGTCGCCGCCGCGGTTCAACACAGATCCGGGCCCACCCGGCTGATGCATGACCTGAGTTGTAGAACTCCTCAGTCGTTGCGCAGCTCGTTTGTCCCCCTGTTCAGCGGCGCGTTTGTAGTAGGAGATAGCCCTAAATGGAAGGAAACGATGTAGGGGGAATCAAATTTCGTTAATATAAGTACCAGCGAGGAGTAAGACACATACTGAGGCAAGTCAGCAGGTGTACCTATTCCGACCTCCAAGAAGTAGCCCACAGCGTACATCGCCTTGACCAAGCCTGCGTCCGCAGCTTTTTCAGCCCATAAGAAAGCTTCTGTGTCGGATTGAGGAAGGACACCAGGCGAACCGACTAAGTACCATGCGGTTAGCGCAAAACAAGCATCCCGATGATTTTGTTGAGCGGCGATATTCTATGGAAAGGGTATCAGCAAGATTCGAATATGGCAGAAAATTCGCAAGGCACATAGTAGTGAATGGACAGTGCCGGATCCTGCGGACAACCCAACTTTCCGTACTCGTAGCATTCTCCTAGCCTGTAGGCACTCGGTGCATAGCCGAGCTCTGCGGCCTGGGCGAGTAACTCCGTTGCGTATTCGTAGTCTACGAACACAACGTTATCGATCCCTCGTTCGTGCAAGAGAGCCAATTCATGCAAAGCATGAGGGAATTCAGCGGTCGCATGCTCTGCGCTACGCTTTAGCCACTTGACACCCTCCTTGGGACTCTTCGACAGCCCTAGCTCTCCATTCAGCTCCGCAATACCCAATCGGTACATTGCACCTGGATGCAGCGAAGCTGCACCCTTCTTGAAGAACTGCAGCGCTTTCGCCGACTCCCTTCGACATCCCCATCCATTTTCGCAACAAGTTCCTGCTCGATATGATGCGTCAGGATGACCATGCTTGGCTGCTAGGACGAACAACGGGTAAGCACGATCAAAGTCCTGCTTGTTCTTTGGTGTGCCGATACCGTTGGCGTAGCAATCTGCGAGGAAATACTGTGAAGCAGGATGACCTCTGTCGGCTAGCCGTTTAAGTAAAGCCATGGCCTCCTTGACGATTTCCTCCCGCTTTTCCAAAGCCTTTTCAACCTGCAGGAGATTCCCGGGCGTGTTCTCTGGTATGGGCAGCGTTTTCGAGGCATCTATCATGAAGACAGCAAACTCGAATTGGAGATCAGGATCCTGTGTCTTTTTCGCATTTGCCCGGTAGAGCTCAAGAGTGCGTTCGTGGGAGAGAAGAGCTGCCTGGGTGCCGGGACGCAAATGAGAATGGTCAAGGATTGGACCAGGAGGAGGAGACTGCCCTCTTGTTGATTGAGCAGCTATTGAACGAGTCCCAGGGCCAATTGAGTAAGATTCGGGCATGTATGTCGATGGCGGCCGGCTTGCTGTCCCATTTCCAGCGTAAAAATCATCGGGATCGTTTGGCGGAGTGTACTGTGCCTCTTCATCGTCGTATTCTAGTTCAGCTTCTGGATATTGACGAGGTCTTGCAAAGTCTGGCTGGTATTCCTGAGCCTGAGAATAGCTAGACGGTGGCCGCGGGGCGGCGTACATGGTGGTTTAGGATGAAAATTGGTTCCTGTAATTGGTTCCTGTAATTTCATGCTCAATAATAATACGTCAGTGTTTCAATATCATACTTTTAGCTACACAAATACACAATGCGCCGTATATAACCACAGCAGAGTTATGCACGTTTAGCAGGTCCACTATGTATGGACGGTACGGCAAGGAAGAAGCCGGGGGGAGCAAGAAAGTTCATGGGAACACCAGGGGAACTCATCTCCTAAACGGTTCTCTCTCAAGGTACTGAGATGCTAACAGCGTTTCATTTCGAATTTAGTTTGAACTGATCAACTACGATTTGAACTATATCTCGCCATTCCATCATGGCTCCTAACCCTGTTCGTCGTCAGCTACAGAACTTTATCCTGAACGACAGAAAGACTCACCGACATCTCCACAGGCCAAATTTTTACCAATCGGACCAACAACCGTGTACCGTACAACATCTTGCACGACGCGAAGATGCTCCGCCGTTAGAGGATGCTCATACATGAGGGTGTTCATCGCTGGAAATATGTATGTTGGGATAGTCGGAGATAAGGCACGAAGTAAGGATGTCTGAGGTTAAAAAGTTAGAGAGAAACAGTGATTTTGACAAGTTTCAGTACTGCAAGGTTATCGCATATTCCATGAGCAATCTTGGACAGTGTGTTTGCAGAACAGGGGGCAACAAGAACAATATCAGCCCAGCGCCGCAGTTCAATGTGAAGAATAGGGTCTCCAATCTTATAATTACTCTAGAGGCTATTGTTAGAAAAAAATGACAGTAAAGGTATAAAGCAAAGAATCACCTTCCACTCATCTTTATCGACCCATACTCTACTTCCTACTTTGACTACATCGTCGACATTGAAGAAGGTAAGCGAAGGCTGAGTGGCGACCACCTCTACTTTGACCTTGTCGTGCTAATCGCCATTGAAAATGTTCATTCTTTTCAAGGACGATACAATTATCGACGACCCAACTTTCAACAATTCTTCGACAATCAGAGGTGCTTTGACAGAAGCAACACTGCCAGTGGTTATGAGGAGAACATGAGTGAATCCTTGTGTGCGCTCTTGCTCGGCAATGAAGATCAGGCCCATGGCCGTCAGAATAGAGATTTGCAAATCATCCAACTTTCCATCTCTTTCCCATCATTTGGTTAAATGGCTAGTACATAAAGAGCACATAAAGCCGAAGAGGCGGACTACTTAGTCTGATGGGAGCGGTCGTAGGCGGTCGTTGACACTTGAAAGGCTAAAGCCTTACCCTTCCCCAGGTAGAATTTTCTGAAATCTACCGGCTGAATTCTCCCAGGATTTCTCCACATAGAAATAACCCTTTCGTAGGCATTGAGGATGGGCGAATTTTCGGCAACCATACTCTCCATCCTAGAGCGCAGAGAGGCGCCAGACCAAGGATTGCTGACTGGTAACAACCCCAGTGCATACAATTCCTCAGATCCCTTGCGACTATGGATCATTCAAGTTGGTTCGTAGTACCAGCTCTGTTTCGTATGTCTCGACTCTAAACTTATCACAGGTATCATCGTTGCAACGGCTTCCCTTCTCTCCCTTGGGCTCCGTAAAATACGGCAACCAAAGGTCATCGCAGAAGGTGTGTCTCCCTCAATAGTTTGGTACAATATTGTCCCTTGACGAAAAAAAATAGTCCTAGGAGGGATTCTTCTAGGACCTACTGCGTTCGGCCATATTCCGGGATTTACAGCGCATATATTTCCATCCGAATCTCTTCCATACCTCATGCTCGTTGCCAATATCGGTCTCTGTCTATTCCTTTTTCTAGTCGGACTCGAAATCGACATGAGAGTCATTCGACGGAACGCCAAGCTCTCGTGAGCACTTTCTCCTTGACCATTGTTGTCTGTGGTTGTTTCAACATTCGCTATACTTACTATTATTATGTTCAACAGCGCAAGCGTAGCATTGGCGGGTATGATCCTTCCCTTTGGTGCTGGTGCCGGATTATCCGTACAGTTGTACAAAGCCTTCATCAATACCCCCGAAAGTGGTTTAGGCTTTGTCAAGTTCACGTATTTTATGCTCTTTGTGGGGGTCGCGTTCTCTATCACTGCGTTTCCTGTCCTGTGCCGTATCCTGACAGAGCTCAAGCTTCTTGATACCACCGTTGGCGTTGTTGTGCTTTCCGCGGGTGTCGCAAACGATATTATAGGGTGGGTACTCCTTGCCCTATCTATCGCCCTGGTCAATGCCGGATCGGGTCTCACAGCGTTGTACATTTTACTTGTCTGTATTGGTTGGACGTTGCTCTTGCTTCTCCCGGGGAAGCGCGCTCTTCATTGGCTCGGACGAAAGACGGGTTCAACTGAAGGACATGGACCGTCGATGTTCTATATGACTGTCATCATGCTTCTGCTTTTCGGCAATGCGTTTTTCACCGACATAATTGGTGTGCATGCTATCTTCGGTGCCTTTGTCACAGGAATAATTGTACCCCGCGAGGGTAACCTCCCTATCCATCTGACTGAGAAACTTGAGGATATGGTCACCATTATTTTCCTACCTTTATACTTCACTCTTTCGGGCCTTTCCACTAACCTCAGCTTACTCAATTCTGGTGAAATCTGGAGTTATACAATCGCTATCTGTGCTCTTGCTTTCGTTGGTAAATTTGGTGGTTGTTGTCTTGCTGCCCGCTATGTTGCAAAATTCAGCTGGCGAGAATCCGGTGCGATTGGCAGCCTGATGAGCTGTAAAGGTCTGGTGGAGCTCATTGTGTTGAACGTCGGGCTTTCTGCTGGGATTTTAAGCCCGCTGGTCTTTTCAATGTTTGTTTTGGAGGCAATGACATTGACGTTCATGACGACACCTTTGGTAACAGTGTTCTACCCACCTGACAAACGTGCCCGCGCATCTGCGACTGGTGCCAACTTCGTCAACATAGACAGGAAGCAGGACAATGTCGAGAATGCTGATGCCTCCACCCATTCTACAGATGGCGATCTGAAGATGAAGACTCATCTCGTAGTGGTCCTTGATCGGATTGAACACTTACCTGGAATAATGGCTTTGACGCAGATGATTAAGCCCTCACTGATATCCGAGTCTCAGCAGCTCCCCGTATTGCCCTCCATACCTGTGCATCCTGTATCTGAGAGTTCCTCTCCCTCAGCCCAGCCAATGGTCTCGACCGAAATGCCAAATCTAACACCTGTCGTTTCCCTTCCCCTTCCTAATATCTCATTACCTCCTTTCGATTTGGCCCTACCCGTCAATCACAACATCTCAGTACTCCGCCTAATCGAACTCTCTGACCGTACTTCTGCCGTAATGAAATCCATGTCCATGGCCACCCACCCAGACCAAGCTGCAATGTACGCACAATACGACCCCATAATGAACGTGTACACAACATTTGCTTCGCTCAACGATTTAAACGTTACTCCTGCACTGGAAACAGTGCCATATGAAGATATGGCTCGGGCCGTTGTCAGCTTCGCTAGGGATGTTGCCCTTTCTGCTCACCGACGTGGAGGTGAAATGCTTCTCCTACCGTGGTTACCTCCAACAGTGGTCGGACATGGCCATGAATCTCCTGCGTCTGGAACTTCTCCCCTCGATACCATGCATAACCCCTTCGACTCTCTTTTCAACAAAACACCAGGAACTTCAACTCCCGTTGCTGGTTCCCATGCAATTTCCTCAGTAGAAGACAGATTGCCATCCGCCGCCGCTGCCACTATCCATGCTCACTTTGTCAGAAACGTATTCTCGAAAGCAACAATGGACGTAGGGCTTTTCATGGACTTGGGCTACAAACAGGCCCCCAGGCCTCTTGGGATGATGAGGCCAACTCTAGCTGGGGTGACTCACGTTCTTTTTCCCTTCTTTGGAGGACCAGACGACCGTCTAGCTCTAGCCATTGTTGCCCAGTTTTGCGAAAACGAAAAGATTAGTGCGACGTGCTTGAAAATCACCAAAACAGACGTGGTAGATGCCCAGGGCCTGCCTTCGATCCCAGAAGCTCATCTGAATCCGGATGATGCAAAAAATCACGCTTCAGAAACTTTGTTGACAATAGCATCGAATGTCTCCGCACGGTCTGGGGTAAGCTACCCCGATACCACGTACAACCACGCAAATACAGCTATACGTATGCAATCTGATACAGCGGACCATCTAGCTTGGTCTCAGTACGCTAATCCTCCCCAAGCTTCTTCATCATCCACTTCTATCTCGCAATCCTTCCCATCCCATCACGCTCTCTCCCGGATGTATTTCCAAGAGCTTTCTTCTCCTGTACCATTACATGAGGTCATCGCAGAAGCCAATCGCATACGCTCTTCTGGGAAGGTGAAACTGTTTGTTGTTGCAGGTAGGAGCAGGCGCATAGCTCTGGAGGATCATACAAAGGAGATTACGACGCTCCTAGAGGAACATCATGCCCACCGATTGGGTATTGATGTTAGGAAGACAATAGGAGACGTGCCATCCGCAATTGTGATTGCAGGGTGTGCACAAGAGTTACTGGTGGTACAAGCTACGAGTAGCGACATCTAGAATTCGGAGTGTTTGCTGTAGATCTAAATATTCTAATGATTTTATGATAACTGTACGATCTATATCATACTTACGGCATCCAAACTTGCTTCTTTTGCGTTGTATAAATCTTCCATTTTCACGATCATGACCGGCGAATTCGTTCAGTCGGCATTATCGATTCGCCGCTCAAGGTTGGGCTGAAGCGACTTGGTCAACGAGTTCAATGTCTTCTAGTTGCCAAAATGACCTTACCTTAGCCCAAGCCCAGCTCTTAATTCTCACTCTTTGTCAGGACGATCCTTCCATTCAACAGCATATCTACGCCGTTCTGTCACGAATGGCCGAAGAGCTTTCCTTTTCCAGGCCAAAACCAAAACCCAGACGTTCGGATACTGTTCTGGAGCAAAAGTTGTCCCAAGCACTGGATACACTGGCTTTCTGCTTGTCCGACGGGAATTCCGACTCTACATCCTATGCCCTCTCCATTACACCTTCAGCCACGGAGATTTACGTTCAACTGGCTGCAGATCCGCCCGACGCTTTGCGCATTGGCCTGTCGCGTTTGACATTGATCTGGTCAGCTCTTTCAGATATAGCGTCGGACTACCCTAGAACGGGGCCCCCGAACGTGTTTCTGGGAGAGGGAAAGCAACTGGCTTATGCTCTGCTCAGCGGCCATGCTTCACAAATCTCGAAAGTCGCTTTGGAAAACCAGGTCCAGCTAGACAAATTTCTTCTATTTCTGGATGAAACTTTCCCACCCATCGAATCGAAACTTAGAGAGTCATTAGAGGCTCTACGTTTACTGTCACTAGTATCGGGACAATTGTCATCTGCCGGTTCAGATTTGGATGAGTATGCCCAATACATTGCTTTGCACTCTAAATATCGGAATGTTCTCGAGCAAGAGGTCATCGAGCAGAAGGACGCGTTGCTCAGATTACAGACAGAATTCAATCGCAGTAGGTGTCTTTATAGTAATCTTAGATATATAGCTGACAAGCCGCGCGCAGAACAATCCTCAGATTCAAATGAAAATAGCCCATTTTTTATATCTGGATTCACTTGGGCAATATTGGAACCGATAAAGAGAGTGTTAACTGCTTTGGACATTCTTTCGGTTTCCAGGTACCGTTGCATCTTAGAGAAGAACTTCGTTTGTGTCCCTGTTGTTACTCATGAAGCTACAGAACAAGGAGATCTAGTCATACAGCTGTCCCAAGAATCCAATGTCCGTGGTTTCCTAGAGACCGCACTTCTCGCAGAACAAGCTCGACTAGCGAAACTAGCTGTGATGGAGCCCGATGATATTCCACTGGCTCATGTAGCCAGAGACTGTCATGAGGAAGGTCAAGCCGTGATTTCAGAGCAGGTTCTGCTGTTACAAAGAGCTGCTGCTCAAAGAATCACTTCCCCTCACAGTGAATGCATCCTTCTCTCCTATCACTTGTCCCGGATTTCCACACCCCCGTATCCTTACTTTGGACTAAACAAACCCACTTGTTTCGGATGCGCACTTTATTTTGGAGCCTACAACTTGAATTGTACTGTTGCTAGCGACCAGCATCTCTCGTCCTCGACGCAGTGTCGGACACGAACTAATGGTTGTAGTAGGGTTTCGATGTGCGCTTTTCCGTCTCAAATCCCCACTTCGAATACAGCCAAGGTGATTGAAGCGGAGATGATATCTGGGTTCAAGCAAGTGCTTGGTAGCGTGCTTTGCGAAAAAGCTATACGTCGTCGGCAGCTGTTGAGAAATTTAAAAAGATAACTATACCATAGTATATTACATAGACAAAATCACAATTACTGGGCTTGGGCGTAATCTGTACTAGTACTTTCAAACGCAATACGCATCTTCTTACAATTAGAGTCGGTTGCGCATGCACCTAACGCAAACCATGATATGACAGTCTCTGCAACCCTGCAGGCCCTTCAGCACTCGAACAAAAATATCTAGATACAACCTTACCTTAAGAAACAAAGGCAAATAATGCCCACATTCCTCACACGTACCTGCTCCCTGGTAATGCCTCCACCGATGTGGATCACAGTCATGACGATATCTCAGTTCAGTAGCCCTCTGTCGGACAAGCCGTTGGAACGCTACTGGTTCCGCTGCTCTAACTTCCATGCCAACCTCCCTTTCAACCCTCTGAGCGGCGGTGTCTAGCAACCTGACCTCATCCCATTGAGGGCAAGAACACTTCTTCCAGGGGACGGCGCACAAATAGCAAAATTGCATTTGGCAGAGACAGGTCATATGGTATCATCCATGATTGAGCTCGATGATGGAGCTACACTGAGGACAAGTTTGCCAGTGTTCAACTTCGGCAAGGGCTTTGAGTTCATTAAGTGCTGTATTTTCAGAACACGTCTCGCGAGAATGCGAACTCTGCTTGCAGAGGACGCATGTCGAGAAAGAGCACCGAGAACAGCGCATATCCATGCCAGGAGATGTCTCCGACGAACCAAGGAACTTGGAGCACCGTGGGTTGGAGCAGTATACTCTGTGGTGCGCGAGAGTCTCAAATTCCCGAGATTTAGCTTCAAATTGTACGCGCAATACGTCTGTGAGCATTTGAAGAACGTTCCGCATAGGCAACGACTGTTGACAGCACCGCAGAGGAAATAACGACTCGTCCCCGAGACACGCTTGCACGAGTCTGATACATGAGGACAGTAGTAATGACTGCAAGGCGCTCGGAAGGTAGTTGAAGTGCGAACGCGATCTCCACATATAACACAGTCCACCCTATACAGGATATATGAATTAGACGTTGATAAAGATCAGAAAAAAACTACTCACTGCGAAGGTCCGCTACCTGTCTTCGGCAGCAAAGAAATGACAATATTTTCCTCGGGTTCACCTGTCGCTAGATTTCTGTCACCGTTGTTAAAAGCCCTGAATACTCGTAAGATCGGTGCTACGTGAGGGAACGCCACCACTAGTACATACTTTGGATCTTCCAGTGTCTTCTGCGCATCTGACCGTTCAGGCAGAATTTGTCCGTTTGAGAGGGCTTGAGCATATCTTTGGTCGTCAACAGCGCCTTGTTCCAGGGTAGCCAGCATTGCGAGTACATCTTGGTCGCTGTCAATAGCCTGCTGAAGACTGAGAGCACGCGATAAATTTTGAGAGACAGCAGTTATTTCCTCCTCAAACAGTTTAAAGGCAATCTCCTCGTCTGATAGTGGCACATTGTCCCGGGACTTGCCTTTACGCCCAAACGAGATATTGCAGATGTCGTCCAGTGCTAGCTGAGCAACGACAAGAGAGGAGAGACAGTCATCAGTAGTATTGCGCCGCATGAAGTGGGGACGATATAAGACAGTCATTACTTAGCTGGTACGTATTTATCTTGTTCGAAGGAAACGTGGGATGTCAATTATACTTTGGTCGTCAAGGATAAGCTGCGGGATGCACGTAAAGAGGGTTTCTTGCTCTATTCCATATACATAAGTTAACGACGACAGATGCATACGCTCTTCTTCCATTTAGAACCGCAGCGATAACAAAACTCACTTCGACAACGGCACGTAATGTGGCTACACCCCTGAGCGAGTTCCACCACTGCGCTGCATCCAGGACAGGTTTGCCAGCTATTCTCGCGGACAAGATTGCGAAACTCGACCTCCATCAACTCCTCTTCGACAGTGCGACAATCTAATGTCCCCAAATGAGCACGCTCCTTGCATAGAATACAGACCCGCTCAGAGCAAGAAGGACATTGGTGAAATTGAGAGGAAGCGGAGCCTCTGGCCGAAACAGCGAACCTATTCTTGAATGAGATCAATGACCCAAGGAATCCAGAATAGCGTGGATTGCTTCTGGCCGCAGCGATGCCTGAGGCAGGGACCCTGTTCTTGAATGAGCTCCATGACCCAGGGAATACAGAACAGCGTGGATTGGGGCAGTATAAACGATCTTTAGGAGAAATATCAAGTTCAGTGGCTCTCGCTCGCAAGCGCCCGCCTAGAGAAGGGTTAAGATCGTCAAGCGCCTGCATTAGGCTTTGCCCGTTTTCCTCCGTAGCAAGACTGATGATATTTCCGCAACATTTTGGAGGAAACATGTTCTCGTTATCAATGCATATTCGGGTATACTGCTGCAAGCACGAGTTGCAGTAGTGATGCTCACAGGCTTGGACATCGAAGAATGGAGTGTCGGTTTCCGATTCCATGCATACCGCGCATGCTACTGGATCAGTAGAAGACTGTCTGTATGTTTTTTTTTTAAAGTGTTCATAACCACCCTCGATGAACAGGTTGAGAGAACGTACCCTACGCTCCCATCGATATCCAACTCGTCAGCGCTAGCTATAGTAGGTCTCAGGTCAGGTTCAGAGGACCTTTGTGAAATACTCAGAATCGATAGAGAGCAACAAATGTATCTAGATACCCACGAAGGACCTTCCAGTGGAGAGGGAGGTATACCTTCGCTGTCTTCTGGTGCGATGTTGGTTTGACCAGTAATTGCAACCTCGTCGAACGCGGTCAGAAATAGATCAAAGTCTTCCGCCATGAGCTGCAGCCCATACTCATGGTCCGACTCTAGTGTGCCACCAAGGTCGAGGTTGAGCTCGTCGATATCATCGAGGTAGACCTGAGCTATAAGTAGCGCGGATATTCGGTCAACGTTGCTTAGAGTAGCCATTGCAAAGAATTCGCGGAGAACGAGGCAAGTTTCCGCGGCTTCATATCTTTGCTATATTACCGAGGTGAAACATTATTGTAAGTCAAGATCGATTGCGGATAACAGAGTTTATCCATATATCATACATGTGATAGGAGAAATACAAGAATCAGCATTCGGCTCGTTTCGTAGTCCTGTGGAGACCTGACACAGCCACTAGCCAAATCCGGAGTCAGGACAGGGTCACATGAGCAATACATCATAATTATTCATCATTTCGCGTGTGCATGGCCAACCGCTGGTGAGAGGCAGCTTCAAGGAAACCTCGAGCACCATGATGACGAGCCGCAACAGCAGTGGCCAAGCAGCGGTGATGTTCGAAGCTTATTTTATCAATACTATACTCATTACTACAACTACTTAAGTATTCTACATCAATTTTCTAAAATGTTTACCATCTTTCTGTATTTAAGACTGCCGCTGGTTGTCACTGTGCCAATGTACCGCTTTATCCTCGCGGTCAGTCATACATGTGACAGACATGGATTTCTGCAAGTGCACCATCGCACACCCATACTTACAGCGAAAAAGCAAGATATTCTGAAAAAAATCTTGATTCCTGGCTCAAGTTCTTGTAGCACAAAGAGATAAGGAGGACAGCTAATCTGAATGGATTCAAGCTCATGAATTCTATAGTGTAAATATGAACTTGTAGTGCATAAAAGACGAGAAAAAGCAAGAGTGTTAGTGTGCCGGCTTGGTGCCGGAACCGGCAGTGCGCGCGGAGCGCTGAAAACTTTGTCATCTTGAATTTTATTGGCCAAGTCCTGAGTCCATCCGGTCAGGACCAGGGCCTTGAATTCATCTTGAATTCCCGAAACGGAGTCAGGAAAATTGCATGTACGTCCGTCAACTCATCGATTTCAAGCGCAAAAATTCAGATTTAAAGTATTTAGAAAGTGAATAAACTCTTTCTCTTCTCTTTCTTTTTTCTCCTTTTTTCAACTTCAAAAAACTTGAAAAACTTGTTCTCTCCACAGACTCAGGACATGAGCCCAGCATTCGCCCACACCTCCTAGTTCCCCATAGAGTCCAGGTCCTTCAAGTGGACCTTCAACCACTCCTCCCTTGTCCCTGGATAGCTAGGCGGTTTAGCGGTCTCAAATTCTCCCGGTGCCACCGAGTGAAACCCAACAGGTTGCCTGTCCCTCATGATTGCATGGATTTTTGGGAACTTGTCCACCTGTGTTGAAATCGGATTCCAGTCGCCAGGAGGTTCACCTTGGAAGTACTCAAAGTACGATTGCGGGGCAGAGATGATATCCTCAGGGATAGGAAGGCCTTGGGCATTGTATGCTTCACCGAGGCGCTGCACAGCAAGCTCACGCATCCGATCCTCATATGCAGCGACACGCGGTTCGGTATCAGGTAGTGCCGCATTCCACTTGGCCTGATCGAAGGCCACGAACGACTCATGTTCGGGGCGGTCAGCTTTAAGGATATCCAAGAGAGCTTTAATCGTAGGGAATCGAGAAAACGTAGTCCAAGAGGGAAAAAGTGGTTTACCTTGAAGTAGGAGTTGATAAGCTTGACGAACCCTTGCCGATCGTTCACTTTCTCTATGCCATTCAATCTTCCAGCGCAGGGCCGTCTGGAGAGTCGGACCTTTGATTTTGGTCCAACCTGATTGAGCCATGAATGAAAGGGTACCCAATTTGCTTAGCAAAAAACATTGCCTACCTGCTTTGGTGAGTTTCGTAGCATATGTCACTTGAGCTTCGCGTTCCCAGCCATTAGGAATTCTGTGAGGCACACGTTAATTTGCATAACCATGATATAAACATCTGACCGTACGTTGTTTCGGTCCATCCTTCTTCAAGGAGCTTCTGGTAGATTTGCGCCTTGCGAGCTTCCAAGATTTCTCCGTAGTTCGTGAACCGCTCTTCACTAACCTGACGGTTCCACTTTTGGATAGTCGCCGCATCCTAGATTAAAAAAAACGACGGTAAGCCAGTTGCTTGGTCGGTATAGTGTTGAAGCACACCTCTTCGATTTGGTCTTTCAAAGCCTTCCGCTTTGCAACATAAGGGGCGATTTGTTCAGGTTGTACGCGGGATAAGTGATTCAGGTACTTAGATATTTTGTCGATGCCTCTGGGCATTGGCGCACCTGAGGAATATTTAGCCGCATGAGCGTACTCAGTAACTGGGAGAGCCTGACCACCGGACTGAAAATCTTTGGCACACTCTTCGGCATTTACATGCAGCTTCTTGATCATGCGAAGACGCTTGCGATTATCATAAGTCTTCCTGTGCAATATCTTTGTGAAGAGTTGCGCGTGTAAAGCGGATTGAGTCGTACCAGTTGTTCCTACATTCAGTACATAGCCTCACGCATGCGAGAAGGTCCAACTCATTGTGATTCACTTTAGGATCGCCGCAATCCTATGTTCAATCTGCCGTCAGCAGAGGGTCTGCATCGATTGGGAGTACCTACATGACAGTGCTTGTCGAATAGGAGAGTAAGGTATCTCCTCTCGGTCATATCCGTGGCTCGCAAGGCAGGCATGCCAGCGTTGATCCTCGACCTTTTCCATATCGACTCCGCACTAGTCATTCTGAGCCGCTGGCGAAAGGGTCTGACTTGCAAGCACATAACAAGAGTTTCAGGGGCAACATGGCCAAGAATCTGGAGGAATGTTAGACAGTCGTAAAACTACACTTGGTCATATACCTCGTCTTGCATTTCCGGTGGAAGCGTCAACATACGCTCCAAAGATCCCGCCTTTCTTCTTCGAACCTAAGTTGGTAGGACCTTCTTTTTTCGAAGGACTAGCGTTTTTTTTTCTCTTGGATGGCCGAACCTCTAGGTTTAATGAGATAAGACAAGGTCCAGGACAAAACAGTTTGCGTTGAACATACCAAGCTTGAACGTGTCCTTCTCGATTTCGCTTGTTAGTTCGGGCTCATAATTATCAACAAGGGCCTCGTGATCGTCGTCACTCTGTTCCTCTTTGTAGTTCTTCCTCGCTTTACTGCGCTTGGGTCGTTCGTTTTCATTCATCTTGGAAGAAGGAGGAAGCACGAAAGAAGAAACCACGAACCGAACCAAGAAGACGCCGACAGGAGCTATTGATGTCTCAATCCGGGCCGGTCAGCTCCATCAGTTCTCTCCAAAGTAGCATTGATTCTGAGAGTAATTTTTTGTAGCCCTATACACTATGATACAGCAGACGGTTCAGCAAAACAAGGTGAGATCGAGCGCGTGCGGATAACATCGGAGTTTATCCATTATGCTGGTGGAAATCGTATGATACATACAGCTGTGATACTAGGAAAAATAGCCAGTCGTACAAGAATCAGCATTTGTCCACTTCGCCTAGTTCCCCGTAGAGTCCAAGGCCTTCAAGTGCACCTTCAACCACTCCGAAAATGTCCCTGGGCAGCTAGGCGGTTGAACGATCTCAAATTCTCCCGGTGTCACCTTGTGAAAGCAGAAAGATCGCCTGTCCCTCATAATCGCATGGATTTCTGGGAACTTGGCCACTCGTGTTGGAATCAGATTCCAATCACCAAGAGGCTCACCTTGGAAGTACTCAAAATACGATCGTGGAGCAGAGATAATATCCTTAGGGATAGGAAGGTTTTGGGTATTGTATGCTTCACTGAGGCGCTGCATAGCAAGCTCACGCATCCGATCCTCATAAGCAGCGACATGCGGTTCAGTATCAAGAAGTGCCGCATCCCACTTGGCCTGATCAAAGAGCACAAACGATTCATGCTCGGGGCGGTCAAATTGAGGGACATCCAAGAGAGCTTTAATCGTAGGGAATTGAGAAAACGTGGACCAAGAGGGAAAAAGTGGTTTATCTTGAAGTAGGAGTTGATAGGCTTGACGAACACTTGCCGATCGTTCATTTTGTCTGTGCCGCTGAATCGTCCAGCGCAGGACCATCTGGAGAGGACCTTCGATTTTGGTCCAACCTAATTGAGTACGATGAATGAGAGGTATCCAATTTCTTTAGCAGAAAAAACTACCTGCTTTGGTAAGTTTCGTAGCATATGTCACTTGAGCTTCGCATTCCCAGTCTTTAGGAATTCTGTGAAGTATATGTTAATTTGCATAACCATGATATAAACATCTGATAGTACGTTGTTTCGGTCCATCCTTCTTCAAGGAGCTTCTGGTAGATTTGCGCCTTCCGAGCTTTCCAATTTTCTGTTTCTTTCTTGATCCGCTCTTCATCAACCTGACGTTTCTACTCTTCGATAGTCGCTACGTCCTGAGTTAAAGAATGTCAATTAGCCGGTTGCTTCGATAGTTCTGAATCGGTAGTCCTGAAGCATACCTCTTTAATTTGGTCTTTCAAAGCCTTTCTTTCTGCAACATAGGGGGCGATTTCCTCAGGCGGCAAGTCAATCAGCTTCTCTGAGATCTTGTCGATGCCTCTGGGCATTGGAGCACCTAGGAAATGTTTAGCCACATGAGCGTACTCAGTAACTAGAGGCTGAGTCCTGACCACCGGACTGAAAATCTTTGGCACACTCTTCGGCATTTGCATGCAGTTTCTTAATCATACCATCACGCTTGCGATGATCATAAGTCTTCCTGTGTATTATCTTTGTGAAAGGTTGCGCGTGTAAAGTGGATAAGTCAAACCAGTTATCCCTACAGTCATAACCTTGCGCATGCGAGAAGGTCCAACTCGCTGTGATCCACTTTAGGATCGCCGCAGTCCTATGTTCAATCCGTCGTCAGCAGAGGATCCAAATCGATAGGGAGTACCTACATGGCAGTGCTTGTCGAACAGTAGAATAAGGTATTTTCTCTCAGTCATGTCCGTGGCGTGCAAGGCAGGCATGCCAGCGCTGATCCTCGACTTTTTCCATGTCGACTCTGAACTGGTCAAGATGAGCAGCTCACGAAGGTGGCTGACTTGCAAGCACATAACAAGAATTTCAGGGGCAACATGGCCAAGAATCTAGAGGAATGTTAGAGAGTTGTAAAGTTACACTTGGTCATATACCTCGTTTTGCATTTCCGGTGGAAGCGTTAACATACGCTCCAGAGACCCCGCCTTTCTTCCTCGGAACTTAGTAGGACCATCTTTTTTCGAAGAAATAGCGGGTTTTCGTTTCTTAGACGGCCGAACCTCTAGGATAAACGAGATAAGACAAGGGCTAGGGCCAACAGTTTAAAACATACCAAGCTTCAACGTGTCTTTCTCGATTTCGCTTGTGGGTTTGGGCTCATAATTATCAACAGGAGCATCGTGATCGTCGTCACTCTGTTCCTCGTTGTAGTTCTTCCTAGCTTTACTGCGCTTGGGTCGTTCTTTCCCATTCATCCCGGAGGTTTTCCTTTCCTTTCCGGAAGAAAAAGACAGGAGCTATTATCCACGTATCATCCGGGCCGGTCAACTCTAGATCGCGTTAATAATAAAAGTAATTTTTTGTACCGTCGCCACTCGCCCTATAATGTACACTATGATACAGCAGACAGTCCAGCAATCTAATACTAGTACATCCAAAATTCTTTACGATTCTTTCACTGTATTGTGACTCCACGTCCGAGCGCTTCGTGAATTCTAATGTAATCCTGGGAGCGAGATATCCAAAAATATTAGTCGCTTGGGAACCTGTGGACATCGAGATCATGATGCTGACCTCGTCCTTTTCTGCACTCTTCTGTTGTAACACGTTGAGGGGTTGACTACCAAGGACTCAAAAATGTCTTACCGTGGCCTTAATCTCATCTGCTTTCTTTTCACTGAGAGATGTCGCCTTTTTCTCTGTGGCTTTCTTGGCACGACTCTCCTTCTCGGCCTCTTTAGTGCTCTGGATAGTGCAGGATGAGCGGTGAGCTCAAGTGGGCTGTGATCTCGGTCGTGAGTCTACTGACCTTTGGTGCTTTTGCATGGGGAATACTTCGTTTGGAGGAGAAGCATCTAGCAGAATTTACATCGAGCAGGAATCGACACGGAGTAGTTGCCAGACGACTTTGAGAGAAAAGAGAGGTGCGAGAATATCGTGCCAATGTGGAGAAGGAAAGCATTTTGGAAGGAAGAAACCGAAGCAGGCTAGGAACCCAGCTTTTAAGTTGGTTCTAAACTTGAACTGATACATTGAATTCGAGGTCATCTGTCCCTTGAGGTCCAACGCCGAAGAAATCCCTCTTCAGAAGTTCTAGGTAGGGCCATCGCAGCCTGGATTCCGATGATACTTATATGGGTACGGCGGGAGAAGGTTGAAAAGGTATGATATATACCCTTGTCCGCAATAAGACCTATCAGATCACCATGAGGGGGTAAATCCCACATTTAGCTACTACTGCCCACGACCTTTGAACGTTTGAAAGCTGATTGTTGAGCTTGAACTTGATCATGATCAAGAGCCAGGATACTATAAGCGCCCGGCCTCGTCCTTCTCTTCGGGCCGAATTTCTAGACTTCATTTCGTCCCATGTTTTCGTGCCGCGCCTCGTCCTCGAAGACTATCGCGGTAAGGCTTCCCAGACCTTCTACATCGCCGAAAACAACAACGCGTACATATGCCATCTCCTTAAAACCCGGCCAAATTCTCCCAGGGGAGAGATACCCTCGCGTTTTCCACGACAAAAAAACTCTTTCAGTATAACTGGTACACCAAAATCCTAAACTCCACCGACCGCGCTCCTCTCGTGTTCTTACACCGGGATGCTTTCACTGCCAACAGGCTAAAAAAACTCCGAAGGGATATACAGATCGCTTCTCAAAAGTTCTCGAAAAAGGCGGAGGATGCAGGGGAGGTTTTTGAACCACCGACACTGACTGTTGTACGGTCATCCATTTTCGGTGCTGCATTACGAGATTATTCGAATGTGAACCACGAAGATATAGAGAAAATGATTGACGGTGTAGCCGGAGGATACGCTGTCCTTTCTCTTCCTGTTCTCGACCCGCCTCTCCTTGCCAGTATCATTCGAGCCATGGAGCGTAGTGTCCCTCCCCGTCCTCCGAAAACTGCAGAAGAAATTGCTAAGGAGCTGGAGGAGAAACTTGCTGATCCTGCTCAGCCCGGTCGCAGGATTAAGCGTCAGCGTCCTGTACTTGTGCCGGATTTGAAAGTTCTGGGAGCTTTGGTTGAGGGACAGGTGTTGTTGCCGGATAAACTAAAGGAGGTTTCAAAGTTCCCGACACTGGAGACACTCAGAGCACAGATTGTGGGCCTTTTGACTGCGCCTTCCGCACAGTTGGCGGCAGTCCTGAGCCAGGCAAGTGGCGGGCAGCTTGCACGAACATTGGAAGGATTCCAGAAGGCTTTAGAGGAAGGGGAATCACCTCATGCTCCATAATTCATAGATGTATAAGTATGTCTACTAGGCCATTATACAAATGCATGATAACATTCCATTAATCTCTAAGCCTACAATACAGTCCCAAATGTTAGTTGATAAAATAAAGATACATCGCTCTATAACGTGAACGCCCCAATGGCCACAGTAGCTAGCGCAGCTACTGGCACTCCATATCTAAAGAGTAGAGTTTTCCTGGCATTTTTATCATCGGGAGACCACCAACGAACTTCGGACCAGAGTAGGGGAAGAAATACGACGATCGCTGTCCAAATCTTGAATTGAAGGTTAGCAGGGTGCACCGAAAGCGTAGACGGTCGGCAAAAACTCACCACGACAAAGGTTTTTACGAATAGTCCGGGGTATTCATCGAGTCCAGGGGTAAGCAATCGGGGTTTCTCTCCGGATCCACGTTGGACAAGACGTGGGTGCGTGAACATCACCCATATGGAGTAGAACGCGACAGAGAAGAAATGGTAAAAAAGGGTAGCAGGGGATTGGACAGTCCTAAGAGCGTGGTGAGCACGCTACAAACGAGCCAAAAAGATGTACATACACAGCAAGTAGGGAAACGGGCCCATTTACACATTCGCCACCTCGTTCAAAGTACTTGAAGCAACCTGTCCGAAGGACTTGAAGGTTGTCGTCTGAAAGAAAGGGTTAAATGACGCCTCTTCACAAGAAATGTACAATGTACCATTCGCTCCAAACAAGTCATACAGCGCCACACTTAGTATGTTGACAGTAGAGGCCAATGGCTTTCTATCCCAGTGCCACCGGCGTAACCCTTTCCCGATCTCGTCCCAGCGCGAAAAATCTTCAACCTGGGCCAGAATATCGCGAAGTAGGACAGCGTCATTGAACGCGACAGTCATTCCACCACCAGTCAGAGGATGGCGCATATTCCATGCATCACCGACTAGGAAGACGCCTTTCTTGCAGCCAAATTCGTTACCACCTTGAACGACGGAAGGAAGGAAAGAATTAGGCATTTTTCGTAAGTTCCCTTTTTGTACAGCGTCGGTTACAGACTTATGTAGGGCAGAAGGAAGTTGAGGAACGACATTTTCTAATATATGAGTCTAAGAATCGTCAATAAACAGGTAAAAAAGGTGTTACATAGTCACTTACTTTGAGGTCTGAAGGAACAGGGATTCTCACATCGACGAGCATGCGGGTATCATGTGTGCCAATTTGGTAGAGCAAAACAGGCCCTAACGACTCTGTTAAGCAGACAGTTCCGTGGTACTGGTATGGCAAAGTCGCATCATCCAAGACTGCACCGACGAAATAACTTTTCGTCACGGGTGTACATGCTCGAGGACCCATAACCTTTGACCGGAAGTTTGAGAAACATCCATCTGCCACAACGACAAGATG
This sequence comes from Rhodocollybia butyracea, assembly GCA_015501585.1. Classification (NCBI taxonomy): domain Eukaryota; kingdom Fungi; phylum Basidiomycota; class Agaricomycetes; order Agaricales; family Omphalotaceae; genus Rhodocollybia; species Rhodocollybia butyracea. Next base: position 351,141 of record JADNRY010000022.1, read on the forward strand.
AGCATACAGGGAAACCTTCTCCACTTCTGTCCCATTTTTCTTCGTCGCAACAACACCATTTACTCGTTGAGAAGTTTCCGACTCAATGAACTCGTTTACCGTGGCTTCGATAATCTCCACGCCCTTGGCCTTTTTAGCAGCACTACGCAGGTTCATGATAAATCTTCCGTGGTGAAAGCTCCGTCCTTGGTAGATCTTGGGATATGGGATATGAACGACATTTTCTTTTTCAGCTACACAGTATCCATGGACAGGAATGGAATCGATGTTCTGCAGACAGTCTTCGAGACCAAGCTGCCGTAGGGCCATGACTCCTCCAGGCTGTAGTAGTTCTCCAACTATACGATCTGGTTCTTCCAGCGAACGTTCGAGGAGTGCTATTCGCAAGGGTTGTTTACGCGGAGTGGAGGCCAAGGCATGAGCAAAGGAGCAGCCAGCAATACCAGCGCCGATGACAATCACGTCGTAAGGTGTCTTCGTGTCTGGCATCGCGTTCGAGAACAAAAGAGTGCGAAATTCACCAAGAACACGACGGGCAGGAAAGAATTTATAGTACACAAAAATGACATGACTTTTTAACCCTAAATTGGGAATTCGAGCGCTTAAACTATTGAATCGCGATCTATCCAGACTGGAGGCCTAAAGGCTGGAGCACTATTTTAATATAGAACTGGGTATGAGATATCCATATTTTAGCAAGCACCCGACAGCAAAAAATAATACAATAACTTCAATAAGCTAAGATGTGGCTAAGATACGAATCGGAGATCATTGTCAGCGCCTCTTAGGGCCTCTGACCTCGTCCAGGATAGGCGAGCCTCTCCTTTTCCTAAGAGGCAAAAAAATATGCATAAGAGTAAGTAAAACGGGCGTAAAAGATGGCAACTCACCGGCTAGAACTTCTCTCCTCTGGCTCAGCGGTGGGAGTACGATTACCTCCAACGCGATCTCCACCATAGTCCAGTCCGTCCACAGCAGGCGCATTTCCATCCCTGTCCTTGTATTTATTTTGATTTCGAGGACCAGTGGGGACATTTGGCGGAAGTGGTGATGCTGGTCGGGCAACCACAGGGGCTATTTCATCCTTAGCATCTGCTTCTGCTCAAACGAAAAGCTGAATGGGCATTACCTTCGCTACCGTACATCCCACCACGCCCTCGCCCTCTCGCTGGAAACCCACGTGCTCCACGCATTCCTGTACCAATACTTCCGCGCGCTCGATATGAAGGTGTAGGACCTCGCGAGCTTGGCACAGGCGGAATATTTTGGGGAACTGGCCCCTCCATCCCCTGACCAGGGAATATCTGTGGCTGATCCTGTGCTGATGTAAGAAAAGAGGAAGAAAATTGTGACGATCGATGCGAACCTGCATGGAGAATTCCGGCTGCATACCCATGTTCATCCCAGGACTAGAATTGAACCCATCCTGCATCATCCCTACAGGTCCACCACTCTGCTCCGGTGTCCCACTAGGTCCTATAGGGCCCTGTGCTGCCCCGTCCTGCATCATCATCCCTCTCTGGTCGACAGGCATCATCTGCTGGCCCATTCCTTGGCCCATCACCATGTCACCGTTCATGCCTATTCCCATTCCGTTCATCATACCCATGTCCATCATAACACCTGGGTTCATCATACCCTGGCTAGGTGCTCCGTTCATCATGGCAGTCGCACCAGTCATGACCATTTGGCGAAGCTCTGATGGTAATGCCGTGAGCTGCTCCTCTGGCATCGCTGAAAAGTTCTGGGATAATATAAAAAGATGTCCACAACTAGGGAAAAACATCCTTACTATAACATTCAATTTGAGTACATCGGCCAGCTCTCCAATATCTCTCCGCCTGTAGCAATATGCTTCCCAGGAGAGCTCATCGAACCCATAGTTGAACCAATCACTGATATCTGACCCAGCACGCCGCCATGGCCTGTCCGTCATTGCTCCCATATCTACCTCAAAGATTGCACGACCATCGAGTACTCCTGGAACTGTTGGGTCAATTTCAGGATGAGAAGGAGGCGCCTTCACAGGCGGTAACGTAGAAGGATCGACTCCGTTGTCAAGAGAGATGTTCAAGTTGTTTGATGAGGTTGAGGCTTGACTTGCTGAGAGCGGAGCAGGCGTAGTCTGTGCGGAAGGAGGTACCTGAGCCGTTGGCACTTGAGCATGAAATGACGGTCCTGCGAGTGAAGGGTTGGTTTCCATTCGTTGAATGGGGGTGTACTCGGTTGTTAATGAGGGTTGAGGGACTACGCCAATTGAGAGACACTGTAAGCTATTTACAAGAAGGTGACACACCTTTGGCAGGTGTGGTTGTGGATGGTATCCGTGGCTGCTGAGGCCGTTGTTGTCTGGTATAATACGCATGCTACAGAGCAGAATACCGGGTTTATGTCGCAAGTACTTACCGAAAGTCGAGGGAGCGCGCCGTAGGCTCCATGATGATTTCAATCTGTGCAAAAATCCATCAAACATACAGTAGTCCGAAAAGAATCTTCAACCCACATCTTCTTCTTCGCTTTCATCTCCATCACCATCCCCATTCACTCCCACCTCGCCTTCTCCCTCTGCAGTCTCTTGAACATCGTCCGTCGCAGGTTCCGTGTTTAAATTATCGGAGGATTGCGCCGGTTCAGTAAGTTGTTGGGTAGCAGCGTTGGCGGCGGCGACAACGGCTTCTAGTTGTGAAACAATTCCGCTGGAGTCCAGAAGACTGTTCTCAACCGGTTGCCTAATGAAAAGGATAATCAAGTTTGGATGCGCCGGGAGATTTTACCATTGCAACAGACTCACGGTTGGGAGACTGAGGCTTCTTCACGCAGGAAAAAGAGAGAAAAGTCAAATAATGTTCATTTCTAAGCGCGAGAATACAGATAGAAGCGGATAAAACGATAACAAGAGTTCCTTCCGCCAACGAAGAAAGGTCCAACTGAAATCCTCACCGTGGGCTGTTGTTGGCGTTGAAGAGGTGCCGTAGAGGAGAAAATCGTCGTCTTCGTCATCCCTACAAGTAAAGTCAATCATAAATGAGGTGCACGAATAGAAGTATCACAAACATATTTTCAACGTCAAAGTCGGAAAACAAAAGAGAACGGATTAATTAGCGCCGGTTGTTGCTCCATTTCTCACGCACTCGATTGTGGTTCCTGCGAAGTAAGTACCTTAGTCCGAGGCTACTAGTACCGCTATATGCTAAAGCTTTCTCCAAGGAGAATGAAGAATCATAATGCACCATTGACTTCTCGCTTACCAATATCCAAGCGTATCTTGATTACACTACTCGTCTTGATATCCGTCTTCGTGTTCAGTACGAATCGTCTCGTTGATTATAACGAAAATACTTTCTCGTTTGTTCGAGTGGAGACTCCTGGAAATTTCCACTGGCAAGAATGTATACCTTCAGTCGAAAATGTTGAGTGTGGAAGTATAGTGTCAGTGAAATCTTGCAGAATCCAAATCATGTATTCTGACTTCTGCTTTAGAGTCCCAAAAGATTACTTCAACCCTGACGCAGGTGTAGCTACGATTGCGCTGGCCAAATATAAGGCTAAGAAATCGCCCCGAAAAGGCTCTGTTTTCGTCAATCCTGGTACAATCACAGTGCAAGCTCGAAGTTCATCTGACTTTTAACACAGGTGGACCGGGTGGTCCTGGGGCTCTCTTTGTCATTGCTAGTGGTTCAAACCTTGCAAAAGTTATTGGAGATGAGTGGGACATTGTTGGATTTGATCCTAGAGGTATTGGCTCGACAAGGCAAGTATGTTTTGGAAATCCCTTTGCTCGTTGAATTAATGTGATACCATTTTTCAGGCCTGCTACTCGTTGTTTTTCTTCTCTTTTAGAAAATGCCGTTTTCTTTGCCAACACCGTAATTGAACAAGGTATTACTGTATCTTCGATCTCAAACTTATCGTCCGTGCTACTTTATGATGAGCTTGTCGAGCAACACCGCCAGTTCCTTGCTCTCAAACAAGCGCAAGCGGAACTTTGCAGGAAAAATATGGGGGATGAATTGAAGTACATGGGAACGGCAACAGTTGTAAGAGATATTGATTTTATGTCGAAAGCCCTTGAAGGCGAAGATACGAAAATGTATGTCCTTCTTGAGCTTGCCTTGCATATCAAGTATACTGATGCTTAATTTGTTTCAAGAAACTACTGGGGTGGATCGTATGGATCCATTCTTGGGGCTTACCTTGTTAATATGTCTGTATCTTGTGATCCGCGTGAAATCATTGTACTACAATTGACTTGCTCAGGCTTCCTCGTCGTATCGGATACGCAGTAATCGACGGGATTGCTGACCCCGTTAACTGGTCTAGTGATTGTTTGTCATTTGTGTCTTGTTCTGCGGTCTCATTCATCGCTTCAGGTGAACCTTCGCACAAGTGGCCCATCAACTGGGTTTCGGATGCCGAAAAGACTTACAAACTTTTCCTCGAAGACTGCTCAAAGGTATAACCTCGCGCTTCGATTTCTCTTATACTGCATGAATATGACCCATGTCTAGGCCGGACCTTCCTTGTGTCCGTTGACCAGATATAAGGATGAACCTTGGCAGAACTTAGAACGTCGTTTTGAAGATTTCTTTGACGCTACCGCTCGCAAGCCAATTCCAGTACCGTTTGGCAATAGACCGGGATACTTGACTTCTGGAGGCGCTCGAGGTATGCATAAACATTGCATCAAAACCGGTTCAAACATGACTTTGCATAGGGTTTCTCGAGGTAGTTCTCCAGCGTCCAGCTGGGTGGCCGCTGGCTGCTGAAGTCTACTCATCCGCCATGGCTGGAAATGCAACACAACTCTACAATCTATTCATCTACCGTTTGCCTTTACCATATCGAGTGGATCTTACTCGTTTAGCTGTCACGTGCCTCGACTCTCCCCGCCCGGAATCACTTGAATCGTTCCCTACAGCAGAAAGCCTTACAGAACAGGGACTGAAAAGTCTGAGAGAAATGTCACCACATTTCGGGTTGAGTACGGGCATAAGTGAACCAGACGGTGGATGTCAGTATTGGCCTGTGGATGGACCGGAAAGGTTTACAGGTCCGTGGAACGCAACATTAGAGACGAAGATGTTGATTGTTAGCAATACGGTGAGTTGTTTTTTGCTGGGCGTGATAGCTCAACGTCCGTTAATGTTAACAGGCCGACCCGTAAGTACAAAAAGTCGACATTGTGGCTCATACTTAGAATTTTACGACTAGAATAACACCAATGTCTAGCGGGATACTTGTCAATTCCCTCATGCCTGATTCATCTGTTCTTGTCATACAAGATGGTCCTGGTGTATGTCTTTCTTAATCTCCATAACATGCGCTGAAGCTTCTTTTCTAATATAGCACACCTCCTTCGCCATGCCTTCCCTTTGCACTGCGAAACTTCAACGAAGATATTTCGCGGGGGATATACCACAGAACGGAACACTGTGTCCAGTAGATGTAAAGACTTTCCCTGATGAAGACAGTGAACGATCTCTTCAGGCACTTTCCAGGGAAGATCAGGAATTGGTGGATGCATTGAAGGAGATCGGGGAAGGGTTGATGCACGCTAGGTTTGGGTTTCACGAATGAGCTTTGACTCTTTTATACCCAGGAGACATAGTGTGAGCGGGATCATAATCTCACAAACATTTCTTATGCTGTGCTATTCCCAGTTGGTGGATAAACTAAATTTATTCTGAGCTTACCAGTAAAAGAAGGATGAGAATGCGAACGCGTAACAAGCTGCAGCGACATTGACAAGTCTTATAGCAAATACAATCACAAAAAAAGGCCTAGAGAGGTCATAGGCTTTATTAGATTGACGTAGACACGGTAGAAAAAGTCTTTTTGCTGTTTTTTTCGTCCTCGATGGGCAGTGAGAAAGAAATAAGCGCGCATATTTTTTTTTTTACGTTTTCCGCAGAATTATGAAAAGTGCAATAACAACCGAATCATGCGAACTTTCACCGAAAACGATTGAAATTGTTTGTCCCAACACTACGAGTACTAAGTATATAGATCTAATAAGATCCACGCAACGCACTCAACTCTACGCAGGACTGATCAACTCAAGCTCCTTGGTATCCCACCAAGACTCAAAACGAGGCACAATGGCAAGGCGCTCAAGCTACTTGATATTCCACAAACGTAACAGCCTTCGAGTGTAGGGAGTTCACTGAAGCCTTGACTTGGTTTGTGGGTATGAAACAGAAAAGAAACAGCTCAACATGTACACGTTCAAAGAAATAATCGAAAGATAAGATATAGGATTAGCTTTATTAGGTTAGACAACTACCAAATTGAGAAACCCCAATCTAGGGTTAGGACTATCGACCGACGAAAAAAAAAAAAAAAAGAGCCCACCCAGCCAGAGTGGCCGATGTGGGACAGGGAAATATTGAGACGGTGCATAAGCCTGAGCCTATACAACCCGTAGACACCCTTTGTATGGACAAGGTCGCCGTGCTATGAAGAGTCTCCACGGCCCACAGACCCGGGTACGTGAAGGGGCCTATGCCATCAAGGTAAGTATGAGTTGTTCATAAGTCTGCAAGCTGGTTTTATACCGTTGGAAGGTGCGCACGGACCAGCTGTCATTTTGGCGGTCACGTTTATAGGTGAAGTGAACCGAACCTCAAGTTTCTTAGACCAGTGAATAGGGCCTTCACTGGCACTTGTGGTCACTCGACGTGCGCATAACGAAACGTGTAAGCTAAATCATCGATGGATTGACATTATTACTACATGGAGAGAAGGCTGCCACCTCACATTTTGTACGCGAATGAACAGGAATGAACTAATTTAAGAAATTCAAGGATAGTTTAGGAAGACGTATATAACAGAAGGTAATTAAGAATATGTACAAAAAAGCATATATACGTTAGAGTTGTATAGACATGGTATGATTAATGATTCACAGGTATCGGAGAGGTATCGGGAAGATGACAATGACTCAAAATATATAGGGATCCAGCGAAATAGACACGGAACAAAAGGCACCGGAACGGAAAAGCGACGGTGGGCCACATATACTAATGCTGAGGTGGCTAATCTTCCTTGTAACACCAGTGTTAATTTGGAGAGCTACGAGAAGTTCCGAACAATGGAGTATCGATATGGATAAATAAACCCATCGAGTCTCGACCGTATGTGTCGGAACAAGGTCAGGAAGGAAAATAGTCGACCCGTAGTGTGTACAAGGTGCATGCACTGATGTAGGCAATGATACCCGTCCCGGACATGACAGCAGACATATCATGACAGGCTTTGACAGCTCCTGCACATACGGGGAGCCCCAATCAAGCGAAAAAGCTGGCCAGTCAGTACTAGATCGAAAAACAACAAGTTGCCATCGAACTCCAGGTGTTATTGGAAATGGTTTGATTTGATTCCATCAAGCTTGCGCCAAATTCTCCTCCCTGGTGACGAAAGAGCTAATTGCGAAAAGAAACAGCGTTGAGACCAGGCGTATGGCCAGGAAGACTTGGAGTCTTGTGCATCCTGCCAGAGCACGACCGCGAAAATATTTCCCTCCTCGCGGCGCCCTCGTACCAATTCCCGGCTGATCTAGAGCTCGAAATGTCTAACATAGCCTATCGCTCGATGACCATGCGGAGTGATGATAACAGTAACTTCTTCTTTCTTCTTTCTTCTTCTTCAGTTCCTTCGTCCCCAGGCGCGACATCCTCCCATGACAGATCATAAAATCCCAGAATCCTTGAGGGCATTCTGTAATATGGTCTCCTTGACAGCAGCAAAGACCAGACGTATGTTGGTGGTATCCGTCGCCTGTGTTAAACTAGAAACAATGAAATGGATTGGACATTTGTGAAGGAATCATTCATGATAGAAACTCACTGCGGGTATACACTTAATCTAGCGCGGTTGGCTTGCATAAACTTCCACAGAATATACTTTGCCGCTTTGTTGATGTCATTGCCACCAGTATATTCAGGAAAATAGCGTTCGAGAGGCACCTATGGAAAAGTGATGAGAACAAACCCTGTGGCGCAAGTACAACATTACACACCTTTGGTAATTTCTTCTTGAACACATCGATTTTGTTTAAGAAGAGAATTATACTTGTCCGTAGGAACCAGCGTGAGTTAATGATACTCTCAAAGAGGATTAACGATTCCGTCATTCGATTCTGAAATGCGTAAATGATTATATAAATGAAGTTTGATAGATTAAGCGGAAAACATACCTGGTTCCGTTCTTCCAACAATACCTGGTCATATTCACTTAACGCAGTACAAAATATGATACTAGTGACGCTTTCAAAGCAATGTATCCACTTTCTGCGTTCAGAGCGCTGGCCGCCTACATCAAACATATGAATACTAGAAAGAAAATGAGTGACGAGAGTGGATGAAAGTGAACAGCGGAACCCACGAGAGTTGGCCCATGGTAAATCTGGTCTCGGTGATGCCCGTGCTCTTTTGTCGTGCTCTCAATACGTCGGTTTCAGTGGGGAGATAGTCGGGGGACCCTATCCGTAGTACTTCTCCGAAAAAGCTGGACCAAGTATGGTTAGAGTATGAATAGAGTCGGCGGCTAAAATAGACTCACTATGGCGCGCTGTCCATGAGATAAAACTCGCTGCCATGCTCATCAACGACTTTGGTCATAACTGGGTCTCCCCAAAACTGGTGTATTGCATCCGCTATCTCCGGAGATAGAGTGAAAGCTGTCGTCTCGTCTAACCTGTAGTCCATAATCTTGTCGGCAAGCACCTGTAGACGCTATGAGTGATCAAAAAGAGAAATTGAAGAGGAACACGAAAGTCGTGCTTCCACAGCAAGTCGTTCGTTTGACTCACCCTGTTCGAGTAGACTGTACAGTCTACACCGAGCTTTCGCATAGCCACAATGATAGCTTGTACAGAGTCGAGAACATTGCGATATACAATGCTGCGGTATGTGGCGCGCTCTGCGTCTGGAAAGCCGTCCTTGTGGATGATACGCATTTGCTTCACAATTGTCGATTTCCCTGATTCTCCCGAGCCTGGATGGAAAAGAGTAAGCGAAAGTAGGAGAGTACAAAGGCCTATATGGTAGTACTCGCCTAGTAGGAGAATCTTGCATTCTCGCTTGAATTTCTTTGAATCGTCCTCGATTTGCCTATCGATGGCGTCACTTCTCTCTTTGTCCTCTTTCCCGGGCTGGGAGACACAGTTACCCATGGCTCCTTGAGATATTAGGGTATGAAAGCCGTTAAACTGAACGCGTAAGAGGTCGTCAGAGAATTGGCTGGCGACAAGTTGTAAGATGAAAGAGAAAAAGAAGTACGGGCGTCGGCGAATGGAACAGAGGAAGAAGAGGAAGAACAAGTGGCGAATGACCAATTGTTTGCGAGTGACAACTTTGACAATGACAGGTTCCCACCCGGACCGTGGGGATCCAGATTTGGAGGGTTGTGCAACGAAAGGCAGCCGTCGGCTGGAGATTGCTGTCACTGCAGGTTGCCCAGCCGAGTTGTTAGTTGCTTTCATGTTTTCGCTTCCTCCCCGCCTGTCAGCGTGTATACCAGGCTGTCTGTACATGTACATTTTCACAGTATATTCATAGATCTTCAACGTTTATTAATTACTGAACCAAAATGACGCTAATCTTGCCGTTTCGACCCTGGAAATAGTCACTGTTGGGCTGTTCATCTCACTTGGCCCACCAAGCTGCGTATCCAGCTACGCTGCCAGATCCAGATTATATCTCAACCGACGAAGCCAGCTTTAACTCGTACCACTATCTCAATAATCAATCTTGCAAATCACCAAACCAAGCTCCCACTAGTTACTCCCACCGCGTCAACGGCCATGTGTTCATGTAATTCACGTTAGATTGCCAGCTAAACTGTAGTAAGTAAATATCATATAGTATCATCTGGCTGTTTCGTAGGACATCGCCAGCTCCGATTACTCCCGCTGGCTGCTCCCGTATGAACATATGAAGCGGCCATGTGTTCACATAATTCACGTTAGTTTGCCAGCTAAGCTATAGTCAGTAGATATCGTATGTTGCTCGAATCATGACTCGTCTGACGCTGTATACAAGCTGTTTGCACTGCTCGCTGTGGAAAACCACTAAAACTGGCATTTTACTTTACTTATTCTTCAGCGTGGTTCATCGGGGTTTCATAGCCTTAGTCCTTCTTGGATAGAGACTGAACTTGTAAACTTGTAAATAAACGTAGAGTCCTTGGGGGAGACAACTAGACGTTGCTCCCGCTAGCTACACTAGCCGTGTGTTCACCAGCCAAACTGTACTGTGGCAAGTAAATATTGTATAGCATCCACTGCTCGAATCAATCCTCTGGGTGTTCGCAGCTCTGAAAAGACACACAGAGTATATTTGATTCCCGCCAGAGCTCAGACGTTCTCTGAACTTCCGGTCCCACGCCTACGTGAAGCTACGTGGCAATTCCCAGTACAGTATTTAGGCCGGCATTTGTTAACCGCGGGACTTACAAGTCATCCTCTATCTGCTTTATTCCCTCCCCGGTCCTTCGTACTAACCATGCGAAGCGTAGCGCTTTCTATCGTCGCTCTTGCTGCCTCTAGTGCTCTTGCACAGGCTGAAGATGCGAAACCCACATTCACTGTAACGCAATTACTCTCTCAAACCTCTTTCATTTCTCATTATCTTTCTACTTTTAGCCCACTGAAATAAAGGCACCATTCATCGAACAGTTCACCGACGACTGGCAGGATCGTTGGACGCCTTCAGAGGCGACCAAAAAGACCCCAGTTGGCGGCGAGACATTTAGCTACGTTGGCGAATGGAAAGTCGAGGAACCTCTTATCCAGTCTATTGACGGCGACCTTGGACTCGTGGCTAAGAGCAAAGCTGCTCATCACGCCATTTCTGCTCCGTTCGCCAAACCAGTCAACTTCAAAGATAAGCCTCTCGTCGTTCAGTACGAAGTCAAGTACCAAAAGGGCGGTAACTGCGGTGGTGGATACCTCAAACTTCTCGAAGACGGCTTCCAGACCAGTGGAAAGGAATTCTCGGATACCACGCCATGGGTCGTCATGTTTGGTCCAGATATGACATGTCCTGGTACCAAGGTTCGCAGCAGTGACGTGTCGTTTTTACAACACAAAACCTTTTTGACTTTTGGCTTTCAGATTCACTTCATCTTCCGTCACCAGAACCCCAAGTCTGGTGAATTCGAGGAAAAGCACCTCAAGGCAGCTCCTAAACCTACCATCGAGAAGCTTACCGGTCTCTACACTCTCATTGTCAAGTATGTTCTCTTAGTTCTCACATTATGTTGTCCTTACATGTCTTGTCTTAGCCCCGACAACACCTACGAAGTCCTCGTCAACGGCGAGAGCCTCAGCTCCGGAAGCCTTCTCGAAGACTTTGACCCTCCTGTCAACCCTGATGCTGAAATCGACGATCCCGAAGACTCGAAGCCCGCTACCTGGGTCGACATCAAGAAGATCGCCGACCCACATGCTACCAAGGTATGTGAGGCGTCCAAGTTGGTCTTAATCGCTCCTAATTTCCCTCTATAGCCTGATGACTGGGACGAAGATGCTCCTTATGAAATTGTTGATGTCGACGCTGAGAAGCCCGAAGGCTGGCTCGACAACGAACCCTTGGTCATTCCCGACCCTGGTAAGTCGCCTTAGGTCTCTTTTGTCTACCTGCGAACCAATTCTTTTGCAGATGCTGAGAAGCCTGAGGAATGGGATGATGAGGAAGACGGTGACTGGATTGCCCCCACCGTTACCAACCCTACATGTGTCGCGGCCCCTGGTTGCGGTGAATGGAAAGCGTGAGTGTCAAATTTTTTCTGTTTAGTAAATATACCGACGCGTATTGTAGTCCTATGAAAGCCAACCCCGAATACAAGGGCAAATGGTATGCTCCTCAAATCGACAACCCTGCTTACATCGGCCCGTGGGCTCCTCGCAAGATTGCTAACCCGCACTTCTTTGAGGACCTTAACCCTATCAAGTCGCTTTCCAAGATTGTGCGTATAATTCTCTTTTGATATCTTCTCTCGTTCTAATTATCTCCTCATAGGGTGGTGTTGGAATCGAACTTTGGACCATGACTGAGGACATCCTCTTCGACAACATCTATGTTGGCCACTCTATTGATGATGCGAAAGCCCTTGCCGCTGAGTCGTACGACATCAAGAAGGAGGCAGAGAAGAACCAGAAGGAACAGGAAGCCGACGATGAAGATGACGATGAAGAAAAGGAAACCTTTGCCGAGGACCCCATCGGTTTCATCCGCAGCAGGATCCTGAACTTCATCGACCTCCTCAGGCTCGACCCAATGTTGGCGTTCAAGAGCCAGCCTGAGACTGGTGTCGCTCTCGTCACTGCACTCCTCACTCTCTTCGGAATGTTTGGTGTTGTTACCGGTATTGTTGGAAGCCAAGAGAAGCCTGTCACCAAAGTAAGTGTCCGTCACATGCTGTTGCGAGATCTTTTTGTTAATCTGTTGTTCTAGTCTACAAAGAAGACTGATGCCCCCGCCTCCGACTCGAAGAAGGCTGCCGCGCCAGCTGGTGACGAGAAGACGGAAAAGGACGAGGGCCTCAAGAAGCGATCGGGGAAGTAAATGTTCGTTTATTGGACGACCTAAAATGATATGAGGGGGTCTTGGGAGACGAGCCTAAAAGGAGAGGTCTTTGTGGGGTGGTTGCTGTCTCAAATATTTTTATCCTCTCTTCTGTCCATTGCTCGTCGCTCTCTATTCAAGCTTTCCTTTTTACTTGCATTTGATTCCTTTGGTTGATAACGATGTACTAGTTTATAGTATGGTTGCTCCCCGAGCGGATCTGCACCAGGCAGACGTTTGTGAATGGGAGTGTGAAATGGATAAAAAAACTCAAAATGCAGCTCAGAAATGCAATGAGTGTAAAAAGTTCGTTCGTATGAGTAACTACAACGAGAGACGATACGAGCAGGTGTTTATGTTACAACATTCAAAGGCAACGACGACTATAGTGATAATGATAGGATCCACCCGACGAGGACGTACAACAGAGGAATAAGCAAAGCAACCGAAACAAGGTGAAAACGACAGGTCAACTACATGGAATCGAGCGTTAATGTGAATATATGCGCTGGTTTCTGGCAAAAAAAAACTCACTCGTCGCTGCTAGGGACATCGTTCTCCTTGGTGTCACTGTCAGAGACAGGTTGAGAAGACGGCGGTGCGCTCGAGCTCGCAGCGGCAGCAGTCTTCTTGGATTTAGAAGACTTGCCACGGCTAGGATGCAACGTCGTCAGAAGTCATGCTGCAAAGATTGAGCTGGAAGACGACACTGACTTTGGATTCTCCTCGGCGCTGGCCCACAATGCCCTGACACCCTTCATTGCTTCTTTCGCAGAGACATCAGGGTGTTCCGACTTCCAGATGGGCAATTGCTCCTTGACGAAAACGTTATAAGCTGAAGGAGGTCGTTTTTCTTTCGGTTCCTTGGCTACGACGCGTCGTTATGGGCTGGCTAGAGATGAAAATACACGCGATACTCACCGGTATTCTTGCTGGCCTGCTTGGTAGTCTTGGAAGTAGCGGCTGCGAAGACGATAAGTACCTCGATTCGCGATCGATAAGCGTAAAGAGATACCAGGAGCGGATTTAGGCATTGTATAAGTGGATGCAAAATGGTGAAAGTCAAAAGATAAGAGACGATTTTCGCCCCCCGCTTCTTTTAACCTCAGCCAAAAGCCCCACGCCACCAGAATCCCAAGAAAAGCACGTGCTATGCATGTGATCCGCGTATGAGCGCTTACTTTCCATGACGTAGCACGCATGACGTCGTCGAACGCGCTTCTTTAAAAGCTCCCCTTTCAAACTATTCGCTGTCATCTAAACTATTACCATGTCTTCCACACCAGCAGCCAAAGAAGATCTTCCTCCGAAACGCCAAGGCAAACGTCTCCAGCGCGTTCAACCTCCACTAAAATCTACAAGACTTACAAACTTGATTTACCTTCTCGTACTCCTCTCTACATTGCTCACCGCGTTTTACTCGTATCGCCTTATACAATGGAAATCCGAAGTCGGTGGTTGGTGGAATCTCGCGCTGGGCAGGAATCCACCGAGAGCACAGGCAACTCCAGTTGAAAGTCAGACCGGCCGTCGTCGTCGTGGAGAACAGAATACGGCAGACGCAGGAGTCGAGGATAAGATCAACGCTTTGGCTGAAGCGCTTGGAATGCCTTCGCAAGACCTTGCGAGAGCCATTGCTGTTGCAGTGAGAGAATATGTTCCTCCTGCGAGTCTTTCGTCTATCAAGGAGCGGGAAACCGGGAAGCCGGCGGTCGAGGAGCTTTTGCGCGGTGACGAAGAAGGAAAAACCGTCGAATCGCGCGTGGCTGAGCCGACGATCGGTGTTGTAGAAGGTGTCGTGAACAAATTGGATAGCTTTGTTGGTTTTGATGAGCCTTGATAAATGTATGTTGCACACGGCGAACTTTTTCATCCTTCATACTGATATATTTATTTCAGCGCTAGATGCAGGACTTTTGCGGCTTTGATGAATGTATGTTACATGCAGCGGACTCCCTCGTCACATTCGTGCTCATACCTTTTTCTTTAGACCAGTACCTAATCGAATTGTATAGTATTAATCCTTCAAATTCAAGGTTACTATAAAGCTGTTGCTGAGCGAGCAATCTCACCCGAATGTACCGTCTCGTGTTCGTTCTCTGCGGAGGCAAACGCTAGTAGGGTTTTGAGTATCAGTCAATTTACATTTTCCTAGGCCCTAATCTACTGATAAGTCGAAGAGGACTTGGGCCGTAACTTTTCGAGCAAATTTTCGGGCGATATTGACTTCAAGGCATGGAGCTGCAGGTTAGATTCAGCCTTCTCACATCTTCTCACGTTCGAGTCTTCCTTTTCATCATAATTCGCCATTCTGTCACAACTTGTCTGGTACTACAGGTGAGCTTTCATAAACTCATAAGCTGTTGCCCACAGGGCTTGCGATGCTTGGCGATGTCACACGGATTGCCATAGTCGGCGGTGGAATTGGCGGGTTATCTGCTGCCATCTCGTTACGCCGTCTCCCAAATGTAGATGTACAGATTTTTGAACAAACGGGGGCTTTGCGAGAGGTGAGTCGAATGTGACTAACTACTACTATTCCAGGGCTATTGAGGCAGCTCCCACTTAGGTTGGAGCATCTATAGCTCTAGGTCCCAATGGCTTGCGTGGGTTAGAAGAAATGGGTGCAATCAATGCTCTCGATGGTGAAATAGCATTTCGTAGTGAGCATGGTTATCCCATGGTTTACAGGCGAGCCTAAGCTTTTTTCCCATCGTCGTCTTCATGTAAGTCCAATGAACTTTGTAGGCATTGGAAAACAAACGAAATTCTCGTCAAAGACGAGCATTCGCCTTCTGTGTATCATCGACGTCACCACACCGCTCGATATTTTCGACCTCATCTTCAGCAAGCGTTAGCAGAGAATGTACCACCGGATAACCTACATCTAGGCAAACACTTGGTGAATGTGACAATCCGCCATGAAACGGATGATGGTGCTGTTTTGGATTTCGAAGATGGCTCTCAATATTCCGCTGACCTGGTCATCGCTGCAGATGGAATTAGCTCTGTACGTTTAACTTTTTTCTGACTGGGGGCCGAGAACGCTCATTCCGAGTCTTGCTGCATTTACATAGACTGTCCGTTCTACGTTTCTTCCCGAACACAAACTATCCCCCACTGGCCTCATAGCACTTCGAGCTGTCTTTGACGTATCGCATATTCAAGACCTCATCAAGGAGAACCAGAACTGTGCAACTCAGTACATGTAACGGGAGAAGATAGGAATCTCTTTTGGTCGATGATGGGGAAAGGGAAGTTCACCGTCGTCGGACTAGGGTATGACGGCTACTTAGACAAATCAGAAGGACAAAACGAGTCGCCGTGGAAAGGGAAAATATGGGATGATGAGGGGAACGTAGAGAAATTCCGAGAAGTTTACAAGGCAAGTTTTTCTGCTGTAATATTCTGTGCGTTATCAGTCACTCATCCATAAGCCAGGACTGGCATCCTTCAATTACAGCTTTGCTTGACCGAGTCCCACCTGGCTCGATGAGAGTTCATCCCGGTCGGGGATCAAATGAGATCCCAGTACCTGTTCACGCAGGCCGTATCGCACTCCTCGGCGACGCGTTCCACCCCCATGGAGGCGCTTTGGCCGCTGGAGGATCTCTAGCCATAGATGACTCTATAGCCCTGTTTCTTTCTCTTCAATACGTTCAACAGCTCAAACTCAAGTCTCCTAATACCAATGGTATTACTGGCAGACAAACTCCGAGCTTGAAGCTCTCGGCTTCAGAATTATCTCGAGCCCTTGACCTTTACGCAGCAACTCGCCTATCGCATGTAAGCCGAGTATTTGACGTGGTTGAGCGTATGAAGGAGGGGGTTGCAAGACCAGGCAAACGGTGGGACGAGGAGAAGATACAGATGTGGGCTAGGAATAAGACGGAGGTCGTTTGGCTACATGAACATGATGTGCACAAGGCTTTTGAGGATGCTATTGAGCTTTCGACTAGTTCATAATGCTAAAAAGTGAATTCAACGCTGAAGCCTTTGAGAATCTGGAATGGATCAATGGATCTTAGGCAGGAAAGTTGAAACCTTTCATGCCGAAATCCCAGACGCGTGAAATCGACGTTCACAACTAAAAACGTGATTACTGGAATGACGGATGGTCCGTGCGCATCTTCCAAAAGTATAAAATCGGCTCGCAAACTTCTGAACAACTCATACTTACCTTGATGGCATAGGCCCCTTCACGTACCCGGGTCTGTGGGCCGTGGAGACTCTTCATAGCACGGCGACCTTGTCCATACAAAGGGTGTCTACGGGTTGTATAGGCTCAGGCTTATGCACCGTCTCAATATTTCCCTGTCCCACATCGGCCACTCTGGCTGGGTGGGCTCTTTTTTTCGTCGGTCGATGGTCCTAACCCTAGATTGGGGTTTCTAGATTTGGTAGTTGTCTAATCTAATAAAGTTAATCTATATCTTGTTATCTTTCGATCACTTCTTCGAACATGTTGAGCTGTTCCTTCTTATACGTACCCACAAACCAAGTCAAGGCTTCAGTGATCTCCCTACACTCGAAGCTTGTTACGTTCGTGGAATATCAAGTAGCTTGAGTGCCTTGCCGTTGAGCCTCGTTTTGAGTCTTGGTGGGATACCAAGGAGCTCGAGTTGATCAGTCCTGCGAAGAGTTGAGTACGTTGTGTGGATCTCATGGGATTTATATACTCGGTACTCGTAGTGTTGGGACAAACAGTCTCAGTGATGAAAGGTTTTTGTGAATTAATTCTGATCTAAATACAATATTTTGGTTGTGGACTTCGCTCTAACCTATACCTCTTGGTTCAAGACCTGACTGTCCCTCAATGGGCTCATGTCTGTTATTTCGCTCTTCCATCCTCGCCTTTCATCCTTGCAAAAGACAATAAAAGATTGGGTGATTTAGTTCTTGCAACAGAAAAGCCTAGAAAAGCTCGCAGCCTCCACACGCAAACATGGAGATCGAGCCGGTGTTAGCCCGTCGGAGGCTCGATCAAACATCAGCAAAAGCTGAAAGTCCTGACCAGCCATGTAAATGGGCCCCAGGCCGTAACATATCAACGAACATGCAACGCCCTGTAGATGAAATCCCAATCATTTCTAGGCTGACCATCTTAAGTCATACTGCTTAGTACGTGCATCCTGAGGCCTCTGTACAGAGTTCACATATTGTAGGTTCTGTACAGACTGTCCATGCTGTAACATTTGTACAGAATGCACATACAGAACTGCATATACAGGCTTTACATGCTGCTGTATATTTACATACAGTTGCAGGTTGTTTCAACAATACAGAGATTACAGATTGAAGTACATTTACAGGGAGTACAGGTTGTGTTGTATTCAGAGGACAACCCAGATCGCTTCACAGTCACAGGCAGTTCAGGCTTCACGCGTATTTAAACAGATATCAAAGGATCTTCATTCGTTTACAGGAATGCTCGTATGTAATCACGGATCGTGTCGTAGTCTAAATATTATAAAAAAGTTTAACGTGCAGCGAAAAATACAAGTGCAATGCAATATGAAGTACAGGTCATGAGCGAAAGCAGCAAGCACAATTGGAAGGCAAAAGAGAGTAGTTGTGGCAAAGCATGCAGAAAATGCCTATTTGGCAGCAGTCTTAGAGGTCTTAGCGGTCGTTAGGTTTTTCTACAGGGATCGTCGTTGTCATCATGAAGTTTTACAAGAATGACGAGAAACATACCTTTGGTGGTTTAACAGTTGAAGTTTTCTGAAATGAAAGATTGTCATTACACACTTACACAAAAGCTACAATAAACTTACCTTTGATGATGGTTTAGCAGTCGACGGTTTCTGTAAAAAATTTATCATTACAAAGTCCTGCAAGATTTACAGTAAACATACCTTCGAGGGTTTAGCGGTTTCTGGTACAGTGACAGATATGGGTTTTGGCTAACAATGTGACTTCGTTCAGTAGACGGCACAATGCTAGTCAAAAAAAAACTTGCCATTTTCAGTGTTATCTAGAGACAGAACGTCAACCGAGGAAAAGTATAAAGACAAACCAAGGAGGCGTACCTTTGCTTTCGAAGCGGGAGCCGCAGATTTAAGCTCTGGTGAAGGTGACTAGCGTGTCTATATCAGCATAAGTAACAGAGAGGTAAATGAATACACACCGTTGAAATCTTTGAAGATGAAGCCTTTGGCTGAATCTAGCCAAGCCAGTCAATAGGACGTTAAGAAGAAAAGAATTTCCGAACCGTGGAATCATCGTCCAGGTCACTCAACTCAGATTCATAGACGTCCTCAGGTACTGGAGATGTCCGAGGGGGTGTAAGCTTATTTTATTGTCAGTGAAAAGCAAGAAAGCATGACTGAAGAACTCGCCAGTCTTGATTGATCCCCATTTACCATTTCGGTGGCCTCTTCAACGGGTTCAGCGGTTTCGATGGCATTAGCTTCCGTATGATCCGTTTCGTCTGAAGGGGCAACGATGTCTTTGAGTTTACCTTTAGCGTTGCCAGCGGCCTTATCACGGGCAATGAGCCTCTGGACAACGGAGGAAATTTGGGTCAAGCTTGAGTCGGCATCTTCTCCATTGACCAACGGTGCCTTCTTCGCTTTGGGAAGCATCCAATCCATGTTTCTAGCTCAAGTATCAAAACACAAAACCAACAAAGAAAAGGGTACTTACGATCGCCATGTGTCTAAAGTTTCCTCGATCCACTTTGGATACATGAGATTCGGGTCATTAAAAAGTGCGACGACAGCCTCAAAAGCGTCGTTCTTATCAACACTTCCTTCATCGATACGGATATCATCACTGTTTGAGAGCGTGTGTCGAATCTGTTAAAAGAATACATAAGTCTGAGCAAGGTAAAGAAGGTATATGTACTTGCAAGGAATGTCACGTAGGCGATGGATCGAAAGGTGACCGTCGTCATAAGACCGTGCTGCCATGCTTTTCCAGCCTTCAAGTATTTGAACCGAGCTCCTTCTGCTTTGCCTTCAGCAACTTTGACATGGTGGATAGCGAAACGAGAGGCATTCTCGGGGGCAAGATAGATCAAAACCCAGGCCTCGGGTAGAGTTAGAGATGCTCGGAATGTGGTAAGATAGCGCTTACCTGGTATAACTCGAAGCTGTTCAAGAGTCCTTCGAATACATATTCGGGTCCCTTGGAAGCAGCTTCACCAAGGTCAACATAGAATAATCCAGGAAAATGGGACGCAGTGATTGGACTTTCAAGCTCGTTGTCAATGACGCATTGACAGAACCTGGATAACAAGTAAGTGGACGTAATAGAAGATAAGGAAAAACTCACTCTTCGGGGTCATTGTCGAACTCCGCAAATTTGCTCGGCGTACAAAGCAGTCGGGCTACTCCAAGATGATTCCATCCGCGCGACTTGGTTTTCTTTTCATTTCGGTTTATGGGAGGATTGAATGCGCCACGGTGAGACTCTATCATATCAAGAAGAGCGTTCTTAAGTTTTCGAATATCTTGAGAAACGGCGTCACTTCCGGAAGTGGACATCTAATGAAAAATAGGATTGGTACCTAAAAATAAGACGACTTGAGAAATACCTGGCTAATGAGCTCGTCCAGAGCATCCGCTTCAAGAATGGATGAAATCTCGGTTTCGAAGGACGGAACACTGTGTTTGAGTATTTCATATACTTCCAAAAGATCGGTTCTGAAAAAATTGTGAGCATATACCCTGATAATCTGGGAAGTCACGCACTGTTCTTTTTTTTCAAGCTCGAGATCCCCCATACAGCCTTTTATGATGATATCGTCAGCCTCTAGACCAACTTGGAAGACACAGTGCCAAGGGATACTTGGTGCCCAGCTAGTTGTGATCCATCGAGCGCTGTTTCGAAATGCTTCTAGCCCAGATTTTGCCGATCTAGAAAGCAGTAAGATTAATTATTTTATGAGAAAAGATATGCGTACTTTTTCCTTCGCTTCCTCTTCTCTAGCTGCTCAGTAATATCACCCTTTCTACCCTTTTGGCGCTTGGCAGGTTGAGAGCTGTCGCTCTCCGGGTCTTCTTCTACTTTGTTGTTTTCAACCTCGTCTTCGGCATCTGAATCCACGCGATTTTTGCGTTTCTTAGCTGTAGAACTTGGTTTGTTTGCTGAAGAACCCGGTTTGCTGGCAGAGGTTTGTTTATTAGTGATAGTGGAAGCGGTTTTAGCGTTAGCGAGAGCAATCTTCTTAATCATAGCAATTAGCGTTAAAGGAAAATAATAGTGAGGAAAAAAGAATGTGGTGGTAAGCAACGAAGATACGAAGTGCGTGTCAAATCTAATCATATGATCAAATGACGACACGCGTCAGGCGCCTAGTTGAAGTTTTTGTACTTTCCGGCGCTAACTTCAACTCGATCACCATAACTACCACTGTCCACTTTCGTTCCATTTGACATGGACCCGGGCCTCTTCGTGAAGTAAGTTTATTTTGATTTTATCCTCCTAGACCGCCGTCTAATCTCTTGTGCAGCACAATGACAACTGTACCGTCCCACTAATCCTCGTTGTCCGGCCGTCTACCAGAGCAGGAGATATGATACAAAGTCAGCATGAACTCAGGTTAGTCTTTGTCTTTTTCAGTCATTTTTAACCTTTCTACCTCTGCGCTCAATCCTGGGTGTGAGGTTTTTTTGAATTTTTTATGTTGTTTTTTTGCTACATTTTTTTGTTCAGCTGGCCGTTTTCTGACCTTGTTCTGGACAGCACAGCCGTATGGAACAAGAGACAAACATCTATCACAGAGGAAAACTCATGCGGCGCACCCTCTCTAACCTCCCACCTTCATCGCCCTCTCCAGCGCCTCCGCCCTTGCCCTTACCGATACCTTCCCCGCCTCAATCCAAAAATCCAACACCGCATTCACGCTCTTAACGCCACATATAAAACGACATGCACTCGCTGCCCAAGTCACACGTTGCATCAGCGGGATAGAGATCTGTGGTAAGCCAGAGAAGATGAATATGCATAATCGATCCGCCGAGGTGCCTAGGGAGGCGTAGAGGACGCTGGCAAGGAGCAACAGCTCCGGTTATTTCGGGGGTAGGCGCTGACTTACGAGAAACGGTTACGGGTCTGGTTTTCCGCTTCATCGGCACCCTCTGTGCACTCGCTACACACGCCGTCGGCAGACGGAACAAGGTCGAGCATTGGAGGTATGTTTGTTGAACTTTCACGCTTGGTCATAACTGATACTCAGTTGTGATAATAGGATCGCTGGCAACTCGCCGTCCAGGATACCGCACTCTCCTTCCGAAGAATCTCGCTGCTGCACTACCGAAGACTAACTTCGCGATGCACGTCCCTCATCATTGCTCATTCCAGTACCTCCACAATTTTGTCCATCCTTCAAATCTCGAACCATTGGAATACGCACGCACGCACAAAATTCTTTGTTCTTTCCATTCGTCGCCAGGCCGTCGACCACATCAGCGCGTTCGTTTGAGCTTCTCCCTTCTACTCTCTATCGTATCACAGTCTTCCGTCTCATGTCCTGGTGGTATAGTGGCAACCAGGCAAAGTCAATTGCTGATCTTGATGATCTTGTACACAACGTTATCAATCCTCCGGAGTTCAGAAAGGAACATCTGGACAGGTTTAGCACTAACAGCGTTCTCAAAGATATGGATGAATTCGAGCCAGATGACTCTCCATTTCCTGCAAAGGATGGGTGGATCGAGACATCTATCAGAATTCCAGTCCCCTGCACTGGCGTCAAGCAAAAGGAGGAAGACGCTCCAATGTTCGAACTCAAGGGCATCTATTATCGAAAACCATTAGAGATCCTGAAGTCAACATTTCAATCCCCTGAAACCAGCAAAACATACCACTACACTCCGTTTGAGCTACACCAGCAGCACCAACCCGCCACTCCTCAGGATCCAAATCCTCCTTCAACACGTCTTCATTCTGAGCTGTACAATTCGGAAGCTTGGCTTGATGAACATAATCGAGTTGGCAGAGAGCAATGGGAACAGCGCTCTGATGACAACACGCCTAATGCATTGGCGGGTATGATGGTCTGGTCAGATGCTACAAAAGTTGGGACTTGGGGAGATGAATCAATGTGGCCCATATATCTCTATTTCGGAAACCAGTCGAAATATGAACGATCTAAGCCAACCGCCTTTGCTTCTCATCACTTGGCCTATATTCCTAAGGTATTGTTCTCTCTGTTTCATGTTCATTAATATTTTAAGATTTCTCTTAACTTAGCTTCCGGATAACTTCAACGACTTTTACGAAGATCATTATGGCCAGGCACCAACCGCCGCAGTTCTAACTCATGTTCGTCGAGAAATTCTCCAAGGTGTTTGGGATGTCATCTTGGATGAAGATTTCATGGACGCCTATGAAAACGGTGTGGTTCTCAAGTGTGGTGATGGTATTCTCCGACGAATTTTCCCTCGTCTTTTCACGTATTCAGCAGACTATCCCGAAAAGTGAGTAATCAGTTCTACATAGACTCTATGTCCCAAGTACTCATTGTTTTCAGAGTAGCTTTGGCCTGTATCAAATGTCTGGGTGACTATCCATGCATTCACTGCTTGACAAAAAAGGATTGGATTCACCAACTTGGAACAAGGAGGGATGCTAGTCGACGAGAAACCAAAGCTCGGGAGGACACTCCACAGCGTCAACGCACCATTCATTCTGTTCGGCGGTGGATCTTTGATGCTGGATATAGTGTTGCTAGCAAAGCTATTGATGCTTTCCTTCATGCAGCATCGTGGACTGCGATTCGTGTGAGTTCTGGTCAATATTTCTTTATTTAATATTGAATTATCTTTAGAATACCTTTTCAGACCGTTTCTTCAAATTTGGTTTCAACTTCTATGATATCCTTGTTCCAGACTGTCTGCATGAAATCGATCTTGGTGTCTGGAAGGGTGTACTCATTCAGCTGATACGGATATTGACTACTATTGGCAGTGATTTGGTCCAGGAAATGAATCGACGGTAAGTAAATATCCATTTAACTTTCACAGCTTTCTTAAACATGTCCTAGATTTCGAAACATTCCAACTTTTGGCCGAGACACAATACGTAAAATCTGCAAGGATGTATCTCTGATGAAAAACCTAGCGGCTAGAGATTATGAGGACTTTCTTCAGGTGCGTCTCAGCTTTTAGCTAATTATTCATTCTGCTAACTGCTGAACAGGTTTCTTTACCAGTCTTTGAGGGTCTTTTCCCTACCGAGCATGACAGTGAAATCCAGGACCTTCTTTTTGATCTTAACGCCTTTTCAGCATTTGCAAAACTCCGTCTCCACTCGGATATCTCTATCAACATGCTCAACAATCATATTGTTGAATTGGGAAAGTCTGCACGAACATTCAAAGACCAAGTTTGTGAGGAATACGAGACGCAGGAATTACCCAAGGAAACCAATGCTCGCCAGCGCCGGAAAACCAAAAACATGAATAATTCAAATTCCAGAAAACGCAAAGGTGGTGAAGATGAACCACGAATCAAAACATTCAATATGAACACTTACAAATGGCATGCACTTGGACACTATCCTCGCTTCATCCGACTTTTTGGGACAACAGACAACTATTCTACCATGATTGTAAGTTTATGTTCCAAATTCTCCACATTTTCCCTGACTACAATCCAATAGGGTGAACTCGAGCATCGTCGACTCAAACGCTTTTACAGTCGGACTAACAAGACGTTTCGTTACACCCGTCAGGTTACCAACCATGAACGGCGTATTCGGCTTATCCATGCCATCAAAGCTCAGGGCAAAGCTGAAGCTGAAGCAGTTGCAGCTAAGGCCACAGCTGCGAGTAGCTCATCCTCATCATCCACTCCAGCCACCACCTCCTCTGATGAAGACCCTCGTGTTGCGTTTGAATATTCTGACCCGATTTTGCCAACTGAACCCTCCCAACACTATCAAATCTCCAGCGACACCTCCAATTATGTTAATATACATAATTTCATGAACAAAAATCTTGGCGATCCAGCAGTAAAGGTGTGTAATATTCCAAAGTTTGAGCTTGTGTTTGCTTTTTATTGATAGATCTTTCAAGTCATTTTTGAAGAGGCTTAAAAACCACCTCTATGCCCGTCTTGCTAATATTGACGAGTTGGATGTCACCAGTGCACAACGACATGATATTGATATTCAGTTAGGCCGTCTCTACAAACACAAGATTATCCGGGTCAACTACACCTCGTATGACCTACGCCGTTGCCAAGACTCTATTAATCCTCGCACTCATCCTGATATCATGGTCCTATCTTCTGATCTTGACAATGATCATCCATACTGGTATGCCAGAGTTGTTGGTATCTACCATGTCCGAGTCTCGTATAAAAACGGACCCATTCAACAGATGGACTTTCTCTGGGTTCGTTGGTTCAGTCTTGATGATGCATTTGAGTCTGGGTGGAAGGTGAAGCGTTTGCCCCGAATTGGGTTTATCGATGGTAGTGAAGAGTGTGCGTTTGGCTTTCTGGACCCATCATATGTGGTGCGGGCAGTTCATCTCATCCCTGCTTTTCATCTTGGTCGAACAACAGAAATTATGGGCCCGTCGATCTCACGTCTACCATCAGAGAATGATGAAGATTACTGGAGATACTATGTTGGTTTGTTCGTAATATTTTATTTCTTATGTTAACACTTTACTAACTGGGATTTCTAGCTTTTCAGATCGTGATATGGTTGTTCGTTTCTGTCCTGGTCTTATTCTTGGTGCTCACCGTCCCGAAATCCCTTCTGATCTGGACATTCAGGCACTACAGGAGGACGGTGATCTCAGTGATGATAATTCTGACATTGAATTAGTGGACGTTTCGGAGCCAGTACTCTGTTCTGACAGTGACCCAGAGATAGAGGAGGAGAATCAAGAGGATGAGCTGATGGACTACGGGTATGGTGAACTCTCAGACTGGGAAGATGAAAATGAGCCAGGTGAAAATGGTAACCTAGGGCCTGAAGATGGTGAGGAGCCTATTAACAACGACATGGATATTTTTCGTCAGGAAGGTTATGGAGTTTTATAGTATTCAAAAATTCTACATGTATCTTCAACTTGTACATTCCTGTAATTGACCAGGCCTGATGTCTGTGTCTGTATTTAATAATTCAGAATGGCTGAGCATATACATTACTGTACTTGAAGATTCAAAATGTCTGAGCATGTAATGCTCTGCAAAGACAGCCCAGGCTGTTAATTTTACACATTATGTAGCCCATGTACAGCTACTCCAGTAGGTGCACATTTTACAGACTGACAGTACATCTACAGAATACTCATACTGTTCAAGCCTTTACATGTTCAAACATGATGTTTAAATTTATCAGTATGTAGTGTCCTGTAACAGGCCCTAACATTCTGGGTCACTATGGTACATGCACTGACATCCTGGCATCACCTGTAAAGGCGCTACAGGACTTTTGGGTTTTGCTGATGAACGCGTGACTGGGGAGATGTTTTTCAAAGATGTATGCGGGAGGAATGAATGGATGAATTTAAGTAAATCCTACCTTCTGGCAGGTTCGGCAGTCAACTAGCCCGATTGTCGACAATTGTTCTTCGGCAGTCTCTGGCCCGAAGTACATAACCACATAACCTTGTACGTGTTCGAATCTTCCACCCTATCTCATGATAAGTAGGTGCAAAACAGTCGTATTGTATCCTGATTGTACGCCCGAAGTCATCGAATCTTAGTTTTGACTTCGCCAATGTAAAAAAAAACCGTTCTTAGGTTTCTTTCCAGGGGAATCAGGGGGTATCATTCAATTTCACTCACTCACTTGAGTTCCGTTTTCCACATCTGCCATGCTTGGCGGCCAAGAGTTGCAACTGTCCTTTTTAGGGGACGGGAGAAGCTCAGAAGCCACACGCTTAAAAGTAGACAGTGTGTTATTATCTCTCCAAACTGAGATTCATCTAATGTCGCAGAAGTTGGGTTGATTGAGGAATGTTAGTGGGTAGGTTTGCAAGCGCTGAACCTGTGGAAAGATGGCTGTGGTCCGGATACGATTCTGAGTTCAAGTCTTTACGACGGCAAGCTCAGTTAGGATGTGAGTCAGATGGGATGCATGAGGATGCATGCCAGATGCTCTAAGATCATGATGCTTATCGGAGGACGGATATCGAATTGATTCTAGCTCGACCACCCTGGCCCTGCGTATAGAACGTTGTCAGTTAGCTAATAGTATAAATATGTAGGATTTGGGACATCGTCCCACAAAATGGAAGAAAGTCCCATACGGCACTATGCTTCAGCACAATCATATCTTCTTCCTGCTGATAGTCTCGAAACAGCAAGGTATATACATGTATCTGATAACAAGTCGGTATTAGCTAACTTCGAGTTCTACCGCCTTGTAGACTAAACCTTCAGCATTGTATCATTACCAAGGCTTTTGAAGACCGACTTGCATTAGCTCCAGTGCATCTCAAACCTAATGATCGGGTCCTTGAAAGCGGGGCAGGCACTGGTACGTTGCAGCTGGAACCTGAGAAATATGCACGGTTGACGCTTAACCCCTCAAGGAATTTGGGCTCTTGAGTTCTCTGCTTTCGGTGCCCAAAATAATTCACTGCTTGATATTGAGTGCATCGACATATCTGACAAGCAGTTTCCCCTGAAATACCCAACCAACATCCACTTCTCAATTCAGTCAGTCACCAATCTGCCCGTGGAATGGAAAAACAGCTTCTCCTACGTTCACCAGCGCCTGCTGGTTACTGCGATGAATGATTCGCGTTGGAATCAAACGATCAACCAGCTCTTTGATGTTCTTGCTCCTGGGGGATGGGTTGAGCTAGTCGAAGTGGAAAGTGCAAACCTCGGATATGGGGTGGGGCCTTACTCAAAGCGCCTTGTGTCATTGATCACTTCACTTTACAAGGCAAAGGGCGTCATTGGGAACTTGGGGGTGTATCTCCCGAACCTCTTGGAGAAAGTAGGATTTGTAGACATTCACTGTGAAAGCCGACGCGTTCCCATCCACCGATCCCATAACAATGATGGGCTCAATCGCAGTAAACAGTATTATGATCTGTGGATGGGAATCAAAGCGCCAGTGTTGGCTGGGGGAGGGTATGGCATTGTCGAAAATGAGACAGAGTATGATCAACTTCTTCAAGGCTGCTTGAATGAATGGGACGAGTCGAATGTGGCCACCACCACCTATTATACAATTGTAGCCAGAAAACCATGATATCGGCTATTCCTTACTCTTGTAATCTCACGATTTCGAGCGTGCAAGTTGGTGTTTGACCGTGGGAAAAAGGACGGCTACCTTTCAGTTCCGGACCACCATCGAGCTTTCTGTGACTATTCGGGTGCAGATGTAACCCTACCCAAGCCCCTTTGTTCAAAATTGCGGCCAAACTCAAATAACGGGTTAGAATTGAGGGGAAGCTGATACAGTGCTGATACATACTGGCAGCGGGAACGGAGCTTCAGAATCGTTGAGTTCTCGTTTTCGGCTCTCCCCCGTTCCGATGGACACGAAACCAATTTCCGTTGCATGGTCTCAACTCGACCCTGCATCACCAGACGAAGAAACGTCTCAGGCAGCTCAAGAACCACCTAAGACGACTCGGGGAGCCGTGGCATAAACTGGCGAACAAACGAAAATACGGCGCCACTTGGAGTTGGAATAGGAATGGGTCCTTACCAATAAGCTATACATGCACTTCGAACTCCCAATATCAATGCGTTTATCCACTATGCGCAACCTTTGTACGGTCTTTCCCTCCGTATCAACAGATCGGGGATGCACGTACTAGTATGAGTTCAATAATTTCAATGATTCTCTACTATGTATGCCTCAAGTTCCTCACTTGAACAAGTAGTCAACTACCCAGACGTTCTTCAAAACGTACGTTATATCCGCCGCAATACATGGTACTTCCTGCTCCTCGTTCATCCCTCTCATTATCCGCTTATCCCCACAGCACAGCTTGAGTGTTCAAATATGAGTTCCTCTGTAGCAAAGGCACGGTGCGATGGTATGGTGGATCTTATGCTGGCTTGGCTCGACACCTAAAAAGTGGATGGAGATCAAGAGATCGCTGGTTCAACACCCGCCCGAACTATCCTCGTTCTCCTCGTTCTATTCTCGAAGTCGTTGAGTTCATGCTCTCATTTTTTTTGTTCTAGTGTCTATGTACTCCTGGGATATTTTCTTCGTCTCCTTCGCGCAAAAACTCACACTGTACCAGGTAAACAAGTTTAATACTGGTAGACTACACGACGTCAGGCAGCTCAGGTAAACCTCGTCAGCTAAATACTAGCGCTCGTTGTGCTCGCTAGCTCTGTCTCACTTTCACCGCTGGTGATGACGATCAGGAGGTCTTCGCTCTTCCAAGAATACGCAAGAATACGCTACTTTGTTTGGCCGCCTCCGGAATTTTTCGGGACTCGGCATTGAATGGCACTCTCTCTAACCCTTCCAGATATTTTCATCCGATGGAAGCGACAGGGGATAAGGACATGGCAAGACATTGAATGTACTGTCGTGCCGTATGTCGGTCCCACTTTCGCCGAAAATATACTAACCATTTTAAGCGCTCCCGCTTTGGTCTTCTGCCGTCCTGGATCCTTTGTTACTTATCTTCGTTCAATCACAGCACTTGTAATGCGGGAACCGAGTGGACGGGTCAAGGAACCCGGCCAAGTTGATAAGTTGTCGAAATAAAATATTGTCTATGGCCTTAAATCTGTGGAACGGCATAATTGGAGCTAGTCGGAGACAAAACATCGGTTAGACCGTGAGTACGAATAATGAACACTCTGGGTTTGGAACTGTACAGTATAAATAGCTCGAGTTTAAGTCAGCGCGCAGCCAAAATGGAGCAAAGACACTATGCCTCACTACAATCCTATCTTCTTCCCGATGACGGTCTTGAAACAGCAAGGTGATGTCCGCATATACGTTCATTAATCGATATTGATGAACTTCCACGTCGAAGACTGAGCCTTCAGCACCGTGTCATGACGAAGGCTTTCGAAGATCGACTTGTGTTGGCTCCAGTGAGCTTCAAATCCAATGATAGAATCCTTGAGAGTGGAGCAGGAACAGGTGTGTTGCAATCCTCAAAAATAATGTTCGACGCTCAACTTTTCAAGGAATTTGGGCTTTGGAGTTCTCTGCATACATTCTTCAACGCCACAATCTACGGCTTGATATCGAGTGCATTGACATATCCGACAAGCAATTTCCCCAGAAATATCCCTCAAACATTCATTTCTCCATTCACTCAGTCACCAATTTGCCTAAAAAATGGCGAAACAGTTTCTCCTATATTCACCAGCGCCTTCTTATTGTCGCAATGAATGAGTCGCTTTGGAACAAAGCTATCAATCAGCTCTTTGAGGTTCTTATTCCCGGGGGATGGATTGAGCTAGTTGAAGTCGAAGCCAAAACGCTTGAATTTGGGGTGGGGCCTTGCTCAAAGCGCCTTGTATCGTTGATCACCTCATTCTACAAGGCGAAAGGAGTCATTGGGGACTTGGGAATGTATCTCCCTAACCTCTTGGAAAGAGTAGGTTTTACAGACATTCATTGCGAGAGCCGACGTGTTCCTATCCGACGGTCCTGGAACAACGATGGTCTCAATCGCAGTCAACAGCGGTATGATCTGTATATGGGAATGAAAATACCAATACTGGCTGGAGGTGGATATGGCGTTATTGAAACTGGGGCGGAGTATGATCAACTTATAGAAGGCTCTTTAAATGAATGGGATAAGTCGAATGAAGCCTACAGTACCTATTATACAATTGTAGGTAGAAAACCAGCCACGAAGTAATACCAGTTCTGATACTCTGTGGTTTTACTAGAGTCCATTTCGGTACTTACGATTCTCTATTAGTTAGCGAACGATCGTTCGAAGCTGAGGAATAATCGGACGGTGCCGGGAAGGGAGTATTTAACGAACGACTTTGCTTCGCTAGCTGGGACGACCACATGACTACCACGTTACCTACTTACTACGGGCGTTACTGAGTCTTGAGACTCTGCTCGGCAGGATATCCACACCGCACTGCACAAATTTACTACGCCGTCAATGTAATAATAAGTACTCCCCTTCAGTGGTTTGATCGTGAAGAATGCCGTCCATCCCACTGTCGGAACTTGGTTCTAATTCTACCAAATTCAGTCTACCTTTAAGCTCTCCCTTCCTTGGGCTTCCCGTCTTGGTCCCTCGTTATTCAGCAGTATTGCTAGAAGCTTTTTTTACAATCGGGAAAGGTAATCGCACAGTGAGACTCGTAAAACAACCCTCGAAACATAATACATGTGGTTCTCATGTTCCTAGAGGCTGGCAAGGATCAAGTTCCCAAGTCCTCTTCGGTATAAATGTCACAAGTTAGCGATCGAAGTGGTTGATACGGGAGACTCAGCGTGCGGCACTGGTTGTGATTCGCTAGCGCAGCCGGTAGGTGAATAATCATTGGAGTAATGAGAAGCTCAATGCTAATGCCGGGCTCGAATAGTATCAGGAGGAGGGTATAAGATGATTCAAAACCGTGGGTGCGGATGTGATTAAAAAAATGAACAGCTGACTCCCTGGACTGATTCAATTCATGAGGATTATTAGTAGTTGATGGGAGTTGAGATATTGCTACTGGTAGAACTTCTGCTAGAGTATAAATATCGCCGATTTGAGTCAGTGACTACCTAAAGATGGAGGATATTTCCCCTCGACACTATACCTCAATAGAAACATATCTTCTTCCTGACGACAATCTTGAAACAGAAAGGTAATGTCACGATATCTAATTAGCCAACTTTGTTTAACTGGTATCACATTGAAGGCTGAGCGTTCATCATCGTATTATTACAAAAGCTTGTGAAGACCGCCTTATCTTGGCTCCGGTAAGCCTTAGATCCAATGATCGGGTACTTGAGAGTGCAGCAGGCTCAGGTGTGTTGTTAATGGCAAAAAGAAAGTAGCTCCTCCGAGATGACACTCAAACTTTCAAGGAATTTGGGCTCTGGAGTTCTCTGCATCCAATACTCAAAACAATCTACCACTTGATATCGAGTGCATTGACATATCCGACAAGCAATTCCCTCAGAAATATCCATCAAACATCCATTTCTCTGTTCAATCAGTCACCGACTTGCCCAAGGAATGGCAGAATAGTTTTTCCTTTGTTCACCAACGCTTTCTGATCGTTGGGATGAACGCCTCGTTTTCAAAGATAGCCATCAATCAGCTCTTTGATGTGCTTATTCCTGGAGGTTGGATTGAGCTAGTTGAGATTGAAGTCAAATTACTTTCATTGGGGTCGGGGCATTGCTCGAAACGTCTTATGTCATTGCTCAACTCGCTTTTCGAGGAAAGAGGAATCGCTGGCAACTTGGGGGTGTATCTCCCTAACCTCTTGGAAAAAGTAGGATTTATAGACATCCACTGCGAAACCCGACATGTTCCCATCCGCAGATCCTTGAACAACGACGGACTCAATCGTAGTAAACACTGGTATGATGTGTGGATGGGAATGAAAACACCAATACTGGCCGGGGGAGGTTATGGCATTGTTAAAACGGAGGCGGAGTTTGATCAGCTCCTTCAAGGTTGCTTGAATGAATGGGATGAGTCGAATGAAGCCAGCAGCACCTATTATATCATTGTAGCCAGAAAACCAGCGTAGTAGAAAATTCTGGATTTGGAGTCCAATTTGATTTCAATTTGACTTTGGATGAACACTCCCTGATCTTCCTATGCTCAATCGAAAGCACCACGCATATCTCACCTAAGCTATCTGCAGGGGTCTGTCCGACTCATATCCACCCAAGTTACTTAGTATGTATTCCGGGGGCCGGTGGTGTAACGAAGCACCACCGTCTTTAATATATTTTTTTTCATTCAGGGATGGTAGAGGACAAATATGCGGCCTTCGCTGCCTATTATCAGTGCTCCTCTCTTAGGCCATGCCCATGTCTCCAGCTCTTTTTCACTCAAAACACGAGCAAAAATAGATCACTGGACCGCCACAGTTTCTTGCTTGAATCGGCAAGGCAGATAAGGACTCCTCGCTGTCTGGTTCTTCTCGGGATAGGTATGAAAGGGGCAAAAGTTGTAAGGTGAGCCAAATATTATTCAAGAAATGTAAAAAGCAAGTCGACCATGACTAGGATGCCCGCAGCACGCCCGGAGAGAATTTATTTTGCGTGTTGGAATAATCGCTCTTCTATGCCACTGCAAATCTTTAACTCAAGCTGCTCCCCGGTCGGAGTCTACTAGCCTTTGAGCTTGCCCGTTTTGGCTCTCCTGTGTGAGTACGGTACGCAAAAGTAGACAGTCATAATCAGTAATGATTATTCTCGCAGCCTTATACTATAATAAGAAACAGTCGCACAGTGAGAAGTTCATGAAACAACCTGCGAAATATAGTGCATGTGGTTCTAGTAGCTTGGAGACTGGCGAGAAACACGATTAGGCCGGAATCTCGACTTGTCCCTTACCAGCGCGCAATGCAGTTAGTATCAGTGCCCAGAATACACAGGACAGTTATGTCCAAGAATGGGAATGAGCGGAACATCGATGTCGCATCGGTACCATCTATGGCCGCTGACCTAGTGGTACTTACAGTCATCACCACTACTTCACCAGACATAATTGTGCCGCGATACGCGGATTTTGTGGTGCACTCAGTAGGCTCGATATGGGGAGGTGGGAGCGTATGAATAAACCGTGGGTGTGGCGGGATTAAACCGCGAACAGATGGCCGAGAGAACTGTTGGACTTAAGATAGTATTAGCCAGATACTACTATCAGAGTATAAATACATAGAGTTTGAGGCGGTACAGCCAAAATGGAGGAATTCCCCCCACGACACTATGCCTCAGTACAGTCATATCCTCTTCCTGATGACAGTCTTGAAACCGCAAGGTAAATGTATCCTGAATCCTAGCTATCTATCTATCTTTACTAAATGCTATCACGTTGAAGGCTTAGCGTTCACCATCGTATTATTACGAAAGCTTTTGAAGATCGACTTGTCTTGGCTCCAGTGAGCTTCAAACCCAATGATCGAGTCCTTGAAAGCGCAGCAGGCTCAGGTGCATTATACCTTGCGGGTGGGGAATGACTGATTGACACTCCACCTTTCAAGGGATCTGGGCGCTGGAGTTTAATGCCCAAAACAATTTACCACTTGGTATTGAGTGCATTGACATATCCGACAAGCAATTTCCTCAGAAATATCCATCAAACATCCACTTCTCTGTCCAATCAGTCACCAACTTGCCCAAGGAATGGCAGAATAGCTTTTCCTTTATTCATCAACGCCTCCTGATTGCTTCGATGAATGACTCGCTTTGGATTATAGCCATCAATCAGCTCTTTGAGGCTCTTATTCCCGGAGGATGGGTTGAGCTAGTTGAAATTGAAGCCAAAGTACTTGCCTATGGATCGGGGCACTGCTCGCAGCGTCTGGTGTCATTAATCACTTCACTCTACAAGGAAAGAGGAATCATCGGAGACGTGGGAGTATATCTACCTAACCTCTTAAAAGAAGTAGGATTTATAGACATTCACTGTGAAACCCGACGTGTTCCCATCCGCAGATCCTTGAATAACGATGGACTCAATCGTAGTAAACACTGGTATGATCTGTGGATGGGAATGAAAACACCAATACTGGCCGGGGGAGGGTATGGCATTGTTAAAACGGAGGTGGAGTTTGATCAGCTTCTTCAAGGTTGCTTGAACGAATGGGACGAGTCGGATGATGCTAACACCACCTATTATACAATTATGGCCAGAAAAACCAGCCACGAAGTAGTCCATTTACTCTTTGTAATGATTTTGCCCTGGTTGGGAGCGCTAATTCGAACTGTTGGGCTTTCAGGCGTGGACAAGACCGCTTTTCAAGTTGTTGTGAGGCGCCTACTAAGGCGCCTTATACTCAAATCAACTTCCAATTTCCTCTCCTATCTAGTCTCGCAAAGTATGATAGCGCAGGGAAGAAACTGAAAGGTCGTTCCACATTATGACTGCTGATAGACTTCAAGCTTTAAGCACTGGATGATTCGATAATGGCATTCTTCACTACTGGAAGCTATACACACATCAGTGAGGGATACGCATCATTTTACTGTTTCCCGATGGAGTCGGCTATCTGGTCTTGAAAAACCAATGAATAACTTGAAGTATTATTTCGAACTTCGGGGTCTACTCGTCGGTGTCATTTTCTCGAACTCACTGTACCTTTGGTGCCTTGGCTTGGCTACGGCGTCTTGAAGTCTATCGCAACAGGAACTAGGAACTAGGAATTGCTAGGAACTGATCCAACCTCAAAACCTATGCTTACCGATGTCCTCTAGCCTGAGCGCCCTCATCTCTTCAAAATTGACAGGCAGTATGTGGATTTCTCTTCACACTCCCCGATTTATTCTTCCTCTTGCCTTCTCGGTTAGACAAGCGATCTAAACTCATACTAATACTTCATGTTAATTAATCAGAATTATGTACCCAGTTTCTGCAACTAAGCTCAAGAACGAACTTGGACACAAAGCTACCCACGGTTTTAATATCGTGCGGGAGGCCCCTTCCACTTTTCGGAAGCAACGCCATCAGAACCGTTCCAATCTAACCTTTCAAGAGGAGCCCATTTTTCGAGATTCTTCGGTGGCCGCTGACCTTCTCCCGTCCCCAAGAAAAATAATAGTTATATTTAGTATCGTCAGGGTCAGAATCGTTTAGTTGATCATGAACGACCTCATGATGCATGTGTTCACCCAGTGATTTTGTAGCCTAGGTTAAGGGCTGCTCAATTCCACTCGCCTGTCACTCACGAGTGAAATCAAATGCGAGCTGATATGATGAGAAACAAGTGACGGAAGGGGTGGGCTGTTCTGAAGCGAGCAACCGGAGCTCTACCCTGTTCTACCGGACTCAAGACCCTGTTGAGATCAGACGGCGCTACCGGCTTGCATTTGATTTCACTCGTGAGTGACTTGTGAGTAAGAGGGCGAGTGGAATTGAGCAGCCCTTTAGCGTTCCTCAGTTCCTTCTCGGCGGAGTTTCCAGACTTGAAGACCGCAGATCAATTGAATCCTGAAGATTATTATTACACTGAAAAGGTAACTCAAAGTTTTGGTCGATGACAGTATAAATAGGTCGGGTTGTCAGAGCCAGTCCAGCCAAAAATGGAGGAAAGCCCCGCACGACACTATGCCTCAGTGCAATCATATCTTCTTCCTGACGACAGTCTTGAAACAGCCAGGTAATACACTGCGTAGTAATTTAATTACCCGTTATTTTCAACTAACTAATATCACCTTGAAGGCTGAGCCTTCAGCACCGTATCCTTACAAAGGCTTTTGAAGATCGGCTAGTGCTGGCCCCAGTGAGCCTTAAATCCCAAGATCGGGTCCTTGAAAGTGCAGCAGGCTCAGGTGTGTTGCAATACAGGTGAAAATTAACGATGATTGATGCTCAACTTTTCAAGGAATTTGGGCTTTGGAGTTCAACGCCGCATTCAGTGCCCAAAACAATTCGCTACTTGATATCGAGTGTATCGATATATCCGACAAGCAATTTCCTCAGAAATATCCATCAAACATTCATTTCTCTGTTCAATCTGTAACCAATCTACCCAAGGAATGGCGGAACAGCTTTTCCTATGTTCACCAACGCTTCCTGATTGTTGCAATGAATGACTCGCTTTGGAACATAGCCATCAAACAGCTCTTCGATGCACTTGTTCCTGGAGGATGGATTGAACTAGTTGAAGTTGAAGCCAAATCTCTTGAATTTGGGGTGGGACCTTGCTCAAATCTTCTTGTGTCCTTGATTACTTCGCTCTATGAGGAAAAAGGTGTCATTGGTGATTTGGGGGTGTATCTCCCTGTTGTCCTAGAGAGTGTAGGGTTTATAGACATTCATTGCGAAACCCGACGTGTTCCCATCCGCAGATCCTTGAATAATGATGGGCTCAGTCGTAGTAAGCAGTGGTATGATCTGTGGATGGGAATGAAAGCACCATTAGTGGCTAGGGGAGGGTATGGGAATGTCACAACTGGAGTGGAGTTTGATCAACTCCTCCAAGGTTGCTTAAATGAAATGGGATGAGTCGGACGAAGCCAACACCACCTATTATGCAATTGTAGCCAAAAAAACCGGTCTTGAAGTAATCTTGCTATCATTTATACCTTTCAATTGATTTTAGACATAATTACCTTTTCAGTTGAGCTTCTTAGTTTTCTGAGTCGGAACTGGCTCAGAGAAGCTGGGTCCAGGCACCCGCATTATGGTTCCGAAGAATGTTCATTAAGACACTCAGCAGTGAGCATTAGTTACACAATTGTTATTTTGCGCCCTTGTATACAGGATTTGTTATGCACTTTAAAGTAGGCTTCAAGATACGAACTCCAGTCCTCTGGTCTTAGTTTCGACAGCGAAAACCATGTATTAATGTAAAAATCAACTCTAATGATCCACTGTCGGATTTGGAATGCCAGTCTTGCATTTCTAGATGTTTCCTGATGGCTGGAGACTGTCAGCATTGTAACGCTAAGCAAAACCCCATTGGACGTACGAACGAGACGGTGATATCTTCGTCATCATAGTTATTTTTTCCTGTCAGGGTCCAGCCATATTCTCGTAGAAGTTTATCCCAAGGTGAAACAACGTAAGTAGGGATGAAAATACCCTCCTTATTAACGATATTCTCCCAAATAAAGTCATGGATCAGCGGATTTACTCTAGGCGTAACAAGTGAAACGGCGTTAGATATGAACACTGAACAGTAAGAAGTACACACTCATTTCCATGGTCGGCGCACAGATAGTGGGGTGCGTTTGGTACAGCATGAAACGAAACATCCAGCCCAGCGCGTTTGCATGGATTCAAAAAGTTCACGACTGTAGTCAGAAGGATAGACCACACTACCGCTTCCATGCAGGAGCTTGACAGGGCAGGATATTCTTGATAAGGCCTGCTGAGAATGAGCTTTTACGATGTAGGAAAATGTCGTATGTCGCTAGACGGTATTCTTTCAAGTGCTCTGGGGACCAATTTTTCAAGTCAATAGGTAAAGCTGCGGCAAATAAACTATCAAATTTCAGCGTAGTAGCGCAATAAGTACCTAGTTGATAGAATATTACTTACGCATTTTGCGAGATTCGACATGTTGCTGCTAAAAGCGTACTGAGTGTAGCCTAAAGCAACGTCAAGCTCTGCCCAGGAGTGCCAGACATGTACAAATCATATAGTTCTGTTCTTCCCTCTGCAACGCCAGGAAGCTAGGGGAGCTTTGAGTTGGGTCAAAAACTTCAATGTATGCGCGTATCCCTCACCTCTTCCAGGCATATATGAGACATGATAAAAAGCGATCGTACGTACTCAGGTTTTGTAACTGCAATTTGTAAGGCAACCATACTTCCAATATCTATGGATACAAAGTGACAAGGCGGAAGTTGGAGAGCATCCTCGAAGACAATAATACTAAGTCTAGAATGGCTGTTACAATAACGAAGCTACGCACCATAAACGCTATTGCATCTTCGGCTGCATTTTCTTGTCCGTAAGAGGTGGGACTGTGTCGCATTCAGTATACCCATGCCAACGAAGGTCAAATACAACAAGATTGAACTTTCTCAAAAGTTCATCTGAAAACTGAGCTAGGTTAGGAGTTAATAGATGCCGCCGGGTAAGTACGCTGGGTAGGAAATACATACAATGGAAAATGGTATGGAAAGCAAATGCATGAAAGAACAACACAACTGGGAGATGAGGGTCAATTGTCTCTGCGTTCGCACACGCTGGGGTACTGATTGTGTAATGAAATTTAATGGTGCCTGTTGACGAAGAGACTTCGACAAACGGCATTTTTGTGGGGACGTGACAGAACTTTTGGAACCTTGTCTTATAAGATACGAATGTATGATGGGAACTGTGCCGTTATCCCTTGGTCATGGTAGCGACTAACTCAATTGCCATAAAATACACATCGCAACCTCCCTGCAGAAAATGTCCACTGTACTTAGTATGAATGGAGGCAACAGTGATCGAAAATGACTGTCACCTAGCTTGGAGAGATGCAGTGCCGCACAGGAGGTAAAAATCGTAGTACATGGCTGCGCGCGTCAATCGCCGATTTGGGCTCTTCTGTGCCATTCCATCGGATTTTTAAACGTAGATTTGAGGCGTTGTGTCCAGAACGTCCATCGAGTACAATAGAACTTCACTGGACGTTGGCTGAAATTTGCTCCGGCTTGTTGAGACGCACCATTCTTGTCAGAAGAACACGGGAATATACAGTCGAACGTCCTGGATCTAGGATGATGGGAGCAGTGACTGACCAGCGTACAGACAGTCACAAGCATAATGCAAATCTTAAGTCAGGGAAAGTGTCAAGAGGGGGCCCTTGACCCGAGGACTTGAGCAAAAACCTCGCTGGAGCCTTGGAGAAGTGGAGGCAACGAGGCTGTTACGATAATAGTCTGGCTGCGAGAAAAGCCCGACCTACATAGAAAAAATCCATGGGAATGGCAATGAAACAAAAGGCATGCGAGAGCAGGTCAACCATAGCGCGAATGCCAGGACACATCGCGTATCCGGTATACCTCCGAGATCCCCGTCCTTAAGCTCGATGGGGCCATATCAAATTCCTAGGCAAGTCGTTCAAGGATGTTGAATTTGTACTGAAGCGGTAGGTGGGTCACAAAGGGCTCGGTTGAACGATTCAAAACGTCGACGTTGAGGGAATGCCTGGAAAGTTGTGCCTGGCGAAAGAAAATAAGGACAAGTTAAACCATTCAGTTTCCTGCCCTGCACTCCACGATGGACGGCTAGTTCGGACGGGGACGCCAATTTGCGAAAGCCAGCTGCCAGCCTAATTAAAAAGAATAGCGCAGATAGTGAATTCAGAGCACGCACAGCAATAGTTCACAGAATATTTAAATTATACGTCTGCCAGCGAGAGTGTGTTTCAACGGGAGAAACGGTTGGGAAAGGCACATTGCCACTGGGGCCCAATCGATTACCCAGATATATCTTCGATATCTCACCTTTAACTAGCTGCTTTCATGACGCGGCTTAGGATATGTCGATTTTCTTTGCGAACCTTGCACGCTCATGAAAAAGATCACCATTATAACGGGGGCGATTCACGGCTTGGGCTTTGAAGTAACAAAGCAATTGCTGAAAATGTCCCCTCGAAAGCTGATATTGAATAGCTAAAGTCGAACAAATTATAGGCATTCGGCTATGTACCGGCATCAATGGTGTGACTAGCCCGGCAGGCTCATTATGACTGGTGAGTCCTTTCTGGCTCCAGTCTCGGGTTCAGTCGAGTATCTTTCAGGTAAATTTTTATCGAACACTCTAGCTAGTGCTTGTCCTTCTCCTCCCAAACCTCATCAAGGTCTCAAGTTCGGAAGTTATGTACTTCTTGCATGATCATTGTACACTATTTTCCTTCCATTGATTCTTTCCAGAATTCTCACTCTGAACAAAGAGGATACCATGCGGATAACACCCACAGGTCGTTCATATCGTGAACCAGAATCATGTCGTTTTCTGCCAGACGTATGTCATATGTTATTGAAACTTTCTCAATACTCTTTACTCGTTCATGAACTCGAAGTCTGACCCATCTACTCCGCGGGCTCAGTCTCCCCTTACCGTCCACGTTCAGCAACGCCACCGTATCTAGTCCTTCATTTCACCCACTCCAACTGTCGTTATTGCCTCGCATAAATCCGGGCTGTTGTCAATCGAAACTTACTCGTGAGTCGGGGGCACAATTACCTGGTAGTATTTTGATTCCTCTTCTCAAGGCGTCCAAAAGAAGTTGGTGTTGTACTTGTTCGTATGCTCACGGATCCATGAGTTGTTCTTTATCCAACTCGAGCACCTCATCCCAGTTCATCCCTCACTCTCTGTTCTTCGGGCTGTGGAGAAGCAAAGCATGATCAATTACTATTATGCGTCGGACTGGACTGGACTCTGCAGTGTCCACAACAATGTTGGCTATGCAAGTAAGGACTGGGTACTAAGTAATAGAGACCCACACTCTATGTTTTGTAAAATTTTACTCTCC
The DNA here is from genome assembly GCA_015501585.1 of Rhodocollybia butyracea. NCBI lineage: Eukaryota > Fungi > Basidiomycota > Agaricomycetes > Agaricales > Omphalotaceae > Rhodocollybia > Rhodocollybia butyracea. The sequence continues at coordinate 391,732 of JADNRY010000022.1, forward strand.
TTGTTTCGAAATCACGAAATTTGAAACGGGTGAAATCGACAATTGCGGAGCGCGGTGGGCACTGTACAGAAGTAGCTATGCGACTGCACGGAAAATTTCAGAAAGGAATAGTAGACGCTTCATAAGTTAGCGCGCGCTTCTGGGTTGCTCTCCACTTTCAATCTCAAGCTCTAATAGCCACAAACTCGGTCAGACATGCTCAGTATGGATACCTAGACTCAAGTGCCATTGAACTATACCACGAATACGTTAAGCCTGGCTTACTGATTGGGAGGGAGCGACTAACAATGGGACTCTTTCGCCGGAAATTCAGGAGAGGGAACATAGTTGTAGCTGACTACATGCTGGTCTTAATGTGGTCAGTAAAAAACGGTGCCACCAGGGGGTTCCTGTCGAGTCGTCAGCAGACCACAAAGTGGTGCCAGTTACCATCTAGATTGTGTTCTTCGCAGAATGGAGAACGGAGCGCCAAGGGGATGCTTCGTCACGGTGTACAATGATCAATCTGCTATACAGTATCTGGAGTGATTAAAGTTGCGTATCTGTCATCCTGGAGACCTTCCATCACAGGCTAATGGTAATATAGTTAATCAGTGCACTAGTGCACTTTAAAAGAGCATTTCAAAGAATATCTGGTCCCAAGTACCCTTGGCATTGATTTGACTTTCCCCCATCGATTCACTCGTCCTGCTCTCGCACTTGTCCCTTTGTACGGATCCTTCAAGTTTGAGTTTGTGATAGCATGGATATGCCTGTACCCCAGCCATCTACATCGCTTGAGCAACGTCAACGCTCCGAGAGTCTGTGCAAGCTTTGGGACGGCCTGAAAGCAAAGTCTATCACACGGACAGAAACGAGCTTCTTCAGTAAATTCAGTAAAAAATTCGGTGCGTCTTGAACGTGTTTCCTTGCTGTATCCGTTCCCGATCTCCGTCGACACGTCCCTTGTATAGAAAATGTAAACGATAACTTGGACTCGGCCATGGATGCGGGCGAACCTATTGCATCTGCTCTTAGCTGCCTTGACGATGGTGGCCAGTTCTCCCAATTCATTGATCCTTTCATTGAAATAATGAATGAACTTTCAACGGTGCGCTTTCGTCTTCGTCTGGCTGATTGAATGAGGCTGAAGAGCGTGACGAGCCAGATTCACCCTTTTGTTACCAGTGCGCAATATTATACTTAATCAGAAATTCTCCGCTCATCTGTATTCAGTTGCGTTTCTGGCCTTTCAAGGCCATGTATGCAGCGGAGAAGAAGAGAAAAGAAAACCACCGGAAGGTTGTGCTCCTCTTTGTTTGAGATGAGGGATATGTTAGCTGTGCTCCTGCGGTGCGTATTCCACCTCTCTCACTTGTTACTTGCTGATAAACTGGACATAAACCAGTGCCGATGATATCGTTGATGGATACGAGACTTTACCTGACGAGAGGAAATCTCACATATCGTCTGTGGAGTCCCTAATCAAACATATTGAGAAGGACATCATGGAAGCTCAGCGGATCTGCGAGGGTTTCAATCAGACCCGGTCTATTGCTAGAATATACAAGGGGGAGGAGTGGACAAAAAAGTTCATTCACTGTACTGATAACTTCACGAAGAGGAAGAGTGATTTAAACCTTTACATTGCAATCCATACTAGCATGCTATCGACGACGTGAAGGAAGGTCAAGTTGTGATAGAGAAAAGGTATGTTGGCAAGTTATGATTCAAGGTACATCTTTAATCGATTAGAATATAGGGTCCATGACATGTATACGGAAGTCTTCCAGCTTAAAGAGCTCATGTCGAGTACCGAACGCAAGATTTCCCAAAAACTTGATTCCTTCCAGACCAAAGTCGCCTTTTTGGATGACCGCGATGCGCTCTGTGCCGTATATGATATTGAGAACGAGGGTCAAGATTTCAGTGCCCCTAATCAACAAAAATCCATCAAAAATGATCAATCGAAATCGCAGCGGTACAAGTTGGCCTTACAAGAAAAGACTGTTCAGGATGAACAACTAAAGAGATTGAAGGGTGATTTGAATATGGATGTGGACAAGATCCTCGAACAAGTTAGCAACTTGGAGGCGAAGTTCACTATTGAATTAGCAAGGCTCAGAAGGGAGGCAAAAGAGATGAAAGATACTGTGAGAAGCACGGGAGATAGAGTCATTGCATCACTTTCAGACGGCCCTTGGCAATGATCAGTGATGAGGTGGGCATCCTTTCCTTCTATTTCAATCTATCGTAGTAATCTTCGTTTTCAAAGAATATCTCCAGGGTGTGGAAGTACATGGTATATTTATACCAAATTCTATCCGTTATCTTCTAATGGTTCATAGAACTGGCGAGCAAGCGTCAAAAGCACACACTTCGTACTTGCTATACGTGACTTTTATCACGACAGTCTGGCTGTGTCCCACCATCTGAAACGTAAAGAGAGATCCAAATTTCTGCTTCGGAACCACCCTGCTTCAGAAGAACGCCTTGAGAAGGACACCGAATTTGCGCGCGCGACAATCCTTCCGTCCGACGAATGGATAATCCCGCGCCTACGGGTTGATTGTTTGAGATCTGTCCTTGACGCAATCGATGTAGACACATCGGGGTTCATTACTGTTAAAGAGTAGAAGCATTCTGTCAGGAACGACCTGATGGTTGGAGGTAAGCTGGCTGCATACCCCAAATATTTTCGACTTGACAAATGTACTTAGCCTTCTCAAGTGGATCGCGTACTGGGCATTAGGTGAGTGGCGTACTTACTGGTAATAACACTGGCAACATAGCTGACATTGCTATAGGTTGGAAAGCATCTATGGTGATATATTACCGCGAGATTCGTTCCACTTTGCGTGCAATGTTTAGCGTGCTCCAGCAAGTTTCACCCAAGAATCGGCGGCCTGTGGACGACTATCTCAGCTATATGTGGTCGGGGTAATGGTTATGACAATGGGCTTAGTGAACCTGGAGAATTCATCCGACTTTGAAGACTGTTCATCTTACTTCACTGAATATATCGAAGAAGAGAAGAAGTCGCTAGAAGAAAGTTTAAAAACAACAGGATACAAGATTACAGACGATGCAACTGTGCGGGTCATACTTGATGGACCGTTAGAACAGGTCAACCTGGGTCTTTCATCCGAGATTGTTTGCTGACGGCACCCTGGAAAATTAGTCACTTCTGCCGTTACTAGACATTCTCCTCAAGAAACACCTGAAGATCATCAAACTTTCTACAAGTACAAGTGTTCCGCCTTCTTCCATCGTAAAAGCCCTCCAGGATGCTACTACCTCCATCTGGTCAATATGGACAGAGTGTACGAATCGCGCTGGAGCTCTTCAAGGTGTGTCTGTAACATCCTGAAGCTTCTAGATAACCATAATAAATCTACTGCAAATTCCATAGCCAATTTTAAGCACCAGAGGCGCGACGTTCAACAAGAGTTGAAAATATTTGCTTGTGGATTGGTATGCTCGAGTCTCATTACCTACAGTTTTCCTGACTGTGAGCTTTATCAGTATCAATACGCTCTAGAGGAGCACAATTATACGCCCGACGAACTGGATCTCCTAGATGATTTCTACGGGACTAGTACTGTCGATCAAGACGAGACAGAAGCTATAGAAAAGGAGCTTCGCGATGATTCTGTGATAGTTACTGAAGACAGTAATGTTGCAGGAGTAGTCTCCGAGGACAGCGATGTCGCGGGAATAATCTCCGAAGACAACGATGTTGCAGGAATAGTCTCCGAAGACAGTCATGTTGCAGGAGTAGTCTCCGAAGACAGTAATGTCTCAGGAGTGGTCTCTGAAGACAGTAACGTTGCAGGAGATGCGGCAGGGAATAGCATTCTCACCGATGCCTCGACACCACTTCTGCATGAAAAGGACCTTCCTCCCAGTCAGACACTTCCTTCAGAGACGTTGAGTACGGCTGAACCACTGCCTTTGGATAACCCCCAACTTGCTCAAGAGATGTAGGTTTATATGTTCTATTCTAATTTCTCACAACATTGCTTATTTATTCTGTTTACAGTCTGCGCGAATGGACAGGATATATCGAGGAAGATAATGCTGGATCGGCTACTTATATGCACCATTACACCTTCCGAGCCTCACCATTAGGAGGCTCCAATTTTGATGCAGACGGGACTATTTTCGATGGTGGAAGTTTCTCCATCTCGGGAACCTTCTCCATGGACTCGGAATCGGACAAGATTCATGTAAAATTCATCAAGGAATATGACCCAGACTTGAGATGGAACTACATCGGTACTTTCGATCGGCAGACTGGCGAGCTTTCTGGATTCTTAACGAAACTTGACCTTGAGGCCGATGTATCTGATGACGTCCCGAAACCACGTCGATTCTGCTTTCGTCCCATCAGCCCGTTCGTCTGCCAGTCCGCCGTTTGTCTTCACCCTACAGATCTTTTCTCAGAGACGGCCACAGATTTCGAAATTGCACGTCAACAACTTCGGGACGCACATGCGCGCAATTACGAACCTGTGGGCGACCTGGGAGACCTGTTGGATGAAGATTTGACCCGAAACAGAGTCAAATCGGCTTTCATGATGGGGGACATATACTGGCGACGGCAAAACAGTATGAGTACCGCTGGCTCAGTGCTCACTAAGAAGGTTTTACCAGATGCCATGCGAAACTATTACATCGAGTGGGATAAAGAGAAGGACACGATTGAAGAAGAGGCACCACATCATCGGTGGGATGATTGTCATGCTGAATATCACCTATACTGACATAACAGACAGAGCGTATTGTGACAATTGTGGTGAAGAACGAGGAAATATCATCGGTAACCTGGTCATCTGCGTAACGTGCTCTAGAACGGACAGAGGTCACGTCGATCTGTGCTCTACAGTGCAGTGTATTGATTCTCTCACTCATCGCACAGAGCGGGGTGAGCTTGCACAACCTCATGAGCTGTCTCATGGTCTGCTCAGACTCCCGAGCATACTACATTTGGGTATGGAGTCTGATGCCTTGTTCCGTGCCAGGAGAGGGCTCAACGAGGCCAAGGCAATCTGGGAGGAAGGCATGGCTAAGAAGAGGTCAAAGGTCAAGGCTCTCGACCGTGAATCACCCACAGACAAAAAGCTTGGCTGCCGGATATGTTGGAGGAAGATCGTCTCGCCGTTTTGGTTTTGTATCGATTGTAGTTCAGGTATGTTCAAGTTCTCACTGGTTGTGGATATTATCAACTTTGTCGTCCCAGGAGAGGACCCGGTTCTTCTTTGCAACAGATGCGGAGTGGATGAAATACATCATGATACCCACCTTCTCGTTCGCTACTCGAGGCAGGAGCAAACAAACAAGGGTATGAACATTGAGCAGCAATTGACCTTGTTGCACAAGAAGACGGATGATGCATTACAACGAGTTCAGGCCGTACAGGGATCGAGAAAGGAGTTGGAACAGGAGTTGAAAAGTCTTCGGGAGGATGTTCAGTCCAGGTTGGATCGCATTGAGTCTATATTAACCAGAATGATTCCTATGGAGGAAAATCTGTAGTAACTTTAGTTGATGTGTACTTGAATACTGTAATGAAATTAGGAAACTTGAGAACTCTGAGTTCGATCGGAGATGTAGCGTTGGATGTGAGTGGATCCGGTATATCATAAGAAACGTGTAGACATCTGGACTTGAGCTAGAGGGGAAATTAGGGAACAGTTGCTAAAAGAAGGCACGAATCAAAATAATACTGTTCTAATGTTCGAGCTTTACATTGACAAATAATGAGTGTTAACCACTACAGAGTTGTCTTTTTAGAAAAAGTAACAAACGAATAATACATATGCAACTATAAAAACATTACCGCCAGCAATTATCGAACATAAGTTGGCTACGAATTAAAACAAACTTCCATCTTGTCACTGGCACCATCCCGTACCCTCCAACCCCGATACATCCTCCGCTTTGGTATACACACAACGCAGCTAACCGTGTCTATCATATCTCCATCAATTTCAACTTTCGCCATGACCATCCGATGTATTTTCAGCATAGACGATTTCGGGAATGAAGAGGACATAGGGGCAGGAGTGAGGATCAATTCGTAGCTCACCCAATTGACATAACTTGGTCAGGTTGCTTGGTTTCTGATAGTAAAGCTTCATTGGGCCAGTACACGTATTACCCTCCATTTCTGCAGCTGCGGCGTTGGATTAAGGGTGGCTGATGCTGTAGATGCGGATTTGGATTCAGATTCAGGATTCATTTCAGGATTCATTTCAGTTCGGAAGATGTAGAGGACAAAGGACACCACAACGAGAGTCCAGACTTATCGTCCCATTCGAGAACTATAGCCAAATAAGAACGATCCTCATTGACGCGGGATAAGTAAAAGTAGGCGAGGCAGATGTAGATGCGGCGGTATCATCGGTGCGTATGCGCTTTGTTGGAGGCTCACGCGTTCAGATGAGAAGACGAACTCGAAATTCGAACCAGATCCCGAAATCAAAAAAACAGCACCTCGCAATGCATCGGGATATAATTATGCCTAGATCTTCATGAATAAGAGCAATACACTGCAAAGAAAGAACACAGACGAAGTAAAAGTAGGCGCATGAGCAGGAAAACTTCCCTCAAATGCAAGTGGCCCCCAGGATCCGCCAGACTTGTGATGAATGTATCATCGTTTTGGAATCCGAGTCTGGAGTTGGATTTGACTTGGGAGTTGAATTTAAAGTTATTTGTGAGCTTAGTGGAGAGTTGGACCTAACGTTGAGTTTGGATTGACTGGCGTTGGCGTTGGCATTGGTAGAAGAACCACTGATACAAAAAACTTGGTGCGCTGTCCGCTGTATTCCAAAAACTGTGAAGGACGATTGCGGAGACCGGATCGATGGGGCTGGGTAGGAAGAAGATCAAACAGATGAAAAAAATATGACGTCAGCGCAAACCTGCGCAAACTTGTAGTCGTCTTATTGACGTTTTCTCCTCGACTACTCGGGCATGCAGTGCATGAATGTTTGAACAGCCGTAAACATAGTATAATGAACTGATACGATACTGAAGTGCTAAATATCGCTTCACCCTCGAACAATGCAACTTCCGGCCTTTTGATTCCTTCACTTCCCTCCAGAGACATTGCCAGTTGGATACCTGAACATCGCAATTTATAGAAGACATCAACGCTCCCTATCTACCACTCGAAAGTGATTATTGAACGTTGGACTTCCAGTTCCAAAACACTCACTTTTACACAGTCTCGGTCTTCATCTGAACCCCCTCATCGTGGTCCTAATCGCGCGTCTACCTCCATTACAAAGGAGAATGCAATGCAGATTACTACTTCCAGTACTCCTCGCATAGTTCCCGCCCCTCAGATTCTCGAAAACGCGGTACGCTTCCGCGTTCAAATATTCACCTCTGACACCTCTGACACCGGACTGTCACCTCAGCAGCCCCTCTTCCTGTCCAGCCAGCTCTATTCCAAGTACCACAGCCGCCTCTTCTCTTGATGTCAAGTTCATGAAGAAATAGCTACTAAGGAGGAAACTGGCGCATGCATGTTCTCAAGTTGGTCTTGGTTGGAGTAATGTCTTGTATCATATGCCGAAGATCCCTTCTGCCGCTGAAAAATCGTTGTGGACCGAGGAGCATACAGCTCTGTTTCGCTCTCGAACTGTTGTTATCTCGCACATCCTCGATATCTGGATCACCATCTATACGGTGCACTCACAGGAGCTCTCTAGAGATGTTCTTAGGCGTCAATACCACTGCGTTCATTTATATTCGACCTGTCTGCCACGCCGTGTCCTCGTTCGCATCACAGCTCATTACTGAGAAGGGCTGCAGTTTCCCCGGCGAGTGGACCGCATGTTCACATCCCCTCTCAGAAGCGGCCAGAGAAGAAACACATGAAGACGGTTGAGTGGAAGGATATTTGATCTCATACCCAGTCAACAACTCTTGGACTTCATCAACCAATCTTCCGGTATATTCTACGCAAGGTCGCAACTCGTCCCTGAAAACCCAACGTGGATTGGCCTCCTGACCTTGCACACTACTTTTATCTTTGTACACAGATTTCTTATCAACTTATGTATATTAACACAGGTTGTCGATCGATGATCTCGAAACTGTCATTTGCCCGCTTCCATTTTGCTCGATTTCCGGCCTTCCCCTTCCCCCCACCCCCCTTTCGATACTTCCGGTGCGAGAGTCGTGTCGGAAATTCACAACCACTTTGCTGGAAATGTACGGATTCGCAAAAAAAACTCTGCAGGGACCGTTTAAGTTTGCCAAAAAACAAAATCTGATAACGTCTAAAATCATCATCATTGGTGGTGCATGAACCTCGCGAAACAAACATGGGGAGTACGGTCATCACACGCCGCAATGGAGCGCTAACACCTATAAACGGTATTCTAACCTCATTAGGGGGGAATGGATTTGGTTACTTGTTCAGGATCAGCGGTACATACCAGTTATCTCCTGGGGCAAGGTGTCAGTCCTGAGATTGTCCACATTTCTGGCTGTGGGCGATGCCAGGCCTACGAGGTTCCCTTTGAGAATGTTATTTCCTTCCACTTCCAGAATGGTGCCAGTTGAGCTTTCTACTTCGTCGTTGCTTTCGTCTGTGAACTGGCTACTCCTCCATTTCACCCACTCCAACTGTCGTTATCGCCTCCATAAATCCGGGCTGTAATCAATCAAAATTTAATCGCGCGCGTGAGGTAGTATTTTGGTTCCTCTTTTCGAGGCCGCATGTGCAACAGAAGTGATATACTTGTTCCTCACGGATCCGTTAGTCAGGTGAATAAAAGCCCTCAATTGTTCTTGCGCTTATCCCAACTCGAGCACCTCATCATCCATTCCGTCCTTCGGGCTGTGAAGAACTAAAGCATGGCCAGTCGAGTATTATGTATCAGAGCTGACTGGACTCATAAAATGCAACTGCAACAGCTCAATGTACGTGACAATGTCGGCTAGTACAAGTAGTGGGACGCAAATTGCGTATTTTTTAAATTTGCTATCCTTGTACGAAATCACGAAATCAAAAAGGTGAAACCCACAATTGCGGAGCGCGGTGGACACTGTACAGAAGTAGCTATGCGACTGCCATGGAAAAATTCTGCACGACGATCTTCATCTGAAGGAATAGACGCTACATTTAGCGCGCGCTTCTGGCTCAATTTCAAACAACAGCCACAAACTTGGGTCAGACGTGCTCATTATAGGATACCTAGACTAAAGTGCCAATGAACTATAGCGATACTATGTTAAGTCGCGACTAACAATGGAACTCAATTTCACCGAAATTCAGGAGCCCGGGGACATTCTACTCGTTGGTCTCGACGTGGACAGTCAGAATGATGCAAGAATGACCATGATAACGGCCTCTTTTCTGGTCAGTAAAGGAATAGCGTCGCTCTTTTGCTCGATCCTGAAGCTCCGAGTCGACGCTCAAAGAGCTGGATCAATCGTCTCTTGCAGAAAAAAAAAAAGTCAAAGCTATGGTATGACCAGTCACCAGGGGTCTCTCTTCGAGTCGTCAGCAGACCACAAGGTGGTACTAGTTACCATCTAGATAGCGTTCTGCGAGCGGAGAATGGATTACCAGCGCCAAAGTGGTGCCTCGTGTACAATCTGCTATATCTGGAGTGCGTATCTATCATTCTGGCGACCTTCCATTGCAGCCTACAGGTAATATGGTTAATCAATACACTAGTGCGCTTGAAAAGAGTATTTGTCCTACACTTGGCATAGATCTGACTGCCCCCATCGATTCACTCGTCCTGCTCTCACTCATAAGATCACTTGTCCTTTTGTGCCGGATCCCTTTCAAGGTTGAATTTGTGATACCATGGATATACCTGTACCAGAATCTTCCCCGCGACGTCAACACTCCAAGACTCTGCGCAAGCTTTGGGACGACTTGAAAGAAAAATCTATCACACGGTCAGAAACAAACCTGTTCACTAAAATCAAGAAGAAATTTGGTGCGTCTTGAACGTCTTTCTTTGCTATGCTATTTGTCCATGACACGTTCTGTATCAGGATGTGTAAACGATAACTCGGACTTGGCCACGGATGCGGCTGAACCCATGATGTCTGCTCTTAGCTACCTTAACGATGGTGGCCAGTTCTCCCAACTTATTGATCCTTTCATTGAAATAATGAATGAACTTTCAACGGTGCGTGGCATCGTTTCGTCTGGTTGATTGAATGAGGCTGAAGAACGTGACGACCCAGGTTCACCCTTTTGTTACTAGTGCGCAATATTACACTTAATCAGAAATTCTCCGCTCATCTGCATTCAGTTGCGTTTCTGCCTTTCAAGGCCATGTATGCAGCGGAGAAGAAGAGAAGAGAAAACCACCGGATGGTTGTGCTCCTCTTTGTTGAGATGAGGGATATGTTAGCTGTGCTCCTGCGGTACATATTCTACCTCTCTATTGTTACTTGCTGATAAGTTTGATATAAACCAGTGCCGATGATATCGTTGATGGATACAAAGCTTTACCTGACGAGGAGAAATCCCGGATATCGTCTGTGGAGACTCTAATCGATTATATTGGGAAAGACATCAAAGAAGCTCAGCGGATCTGCGAGGGTTTCAATCAGACTCGGTCTATTGCTAGAGTATACAAGGGAGGGCAGTGGACAAAAAATTTTATTCGCTGTACTGATATCTTTACGAAGAGAAAGAGCGAATTAAACCTTTACATAGCGATTCATGCTAGCCATGCTATTGATGATGTGAAGGAAGGTCAAGCTGTGATACAGAAAAGGTATGTTGTCCAGTTACGATTCACAGTACATCCTTAATTGATTTAAATATAGGGTCCATGACATGTATACGGAAATCTTCCAGTTTAAGAACCTCATGTCTAGTACCGAACGGAAGATCTTCCAGAAACTTGATTCCTTGCAGACCAAAGACGCCTTTTTGGATGACCATAATGCGCTCTGTATGCTATATGATATTGAGAACGAGGGTCAAGATTTCAGTGTACCTAATCAACAAAAATCCTCCAAAAATGATCAGTCGAAGTCGCGGCGGCACAAGCTGGCCTTACAAGAGAAGACTGTTCAAGATGAACAGCTAAAGAGATTGAAGGATGATTTGCATATGGATGTGGACAAGATCCTTGAACAAGTTGGAAAACTGGAGGCGAAGTTCACTATTGAAATGGCAAGGCTCACAAGGGAATCAAAAGAGGTGAAGGAGACTGTGAAGAGCACGGGAGACAAAGTCATTGAATCACTTTCCAATGGCCCTTGGGCGATGATCAGTGACGAGGTGGGCATCCTTTCCTTCTATTCCAATCTGGCATGCAAATAATCTTGGTTTTTAAAGGATATCTCAAGGGTGTGGAAGTACATGGTATATTTATCTCCAATTCTTTCCGTTATGTTCTGATGGTTCATAGAAATGGAGAGCAAGTGTCAAAAGCACACACTTCGTACTTGCTATACGTGACTTTTATCATGACAGCCTGGCTGTGTCCCACCATTTGAAACGTGAAGAGAGATCCAAAACTCTGGTTAGCCGCAGTGTTTCAGGAGAATATCGGCACCGACGTAAAGAGATAGTGAAAGCTTTCCAGACTGTTTTCGAACGCAAGGACACCACTAAACCAACCAGCCAACTAACCGAATTTGCTCGCGCAACAATCCTTCCATCTGATGAATGGATAATCCCACATCTACGAGTCGATTGTTTAAGATCTGTCCTCGACGCAATCGATGTAGACACATCGGGTTTTATTACTGTTAAAGAGGTAGAGGTCTTCTGTCAAGAACGACCTGATGATTGGAGGTAAGCTAGCTGTGTATTGTAAATATTTGCGACTTGACAAATGTACTTAGCCTTCTCAAGTGGATTGCGTACTGGGCATTAGGTGGCATACTTAATGGCGATACTTCTACATAGCTAATGCTCGATCAATAGGTTGGAAGGCATCTATGGCGATGTATTTCCGCGAAATTCGTTCTACTTATCGCACAATGTTTGGCGTGCTTCACCAAGTTTTACCCAAGAATCGGCGGCATGTGGACAGATACCTGAGCTATACGTGGGAATGGGTAATGGGTATGACCATGAGCTTAATGGGCCTGGAGAATTCATCGGATTTTGAAGACTATTCACTTCACTTCACCGAATATATCGAAGACGAGAAGAACTCGCTAGAAGAAAGTTTAAAAACAACAGGATACAAGATCACAGATGATGCAACTGTACGAGTCATACTCGATGGACCGTTAGAAGAGGTCAGCTACGCTCTTTGATTTGAGATTATTGCTGACGGCACCCTGAAAAATAGTCACTTCTACCATTACTAGACATTCTCCTCAAGAAACACCTGAAGATCATCAAACTCTCTACAAGTACAAGTGTTCCACCTTCTTCCATCGTAAAAGCCCTTCAGGATGCTACTCTCTCAATTTGGTCAATATGGGAGGAGTGTACGAATCGTGCTCGAGTTATTCAAGGTACATATCTGTAACGACGTTCCTAAGATAATCGTACTCAACCTACTACAAATCTCACAGCTAATTTCAAGCACCAGAGGCGTGACGTCCAACAGGAGTTGAAAATATTTGCTTGTGGATTGGTATGCTCCAGTTCCATTTAGTACAGTTTTCCTGACTATGGGCTTTATTAGTATCAGTACACTCTCGAGTGGCACAATTATACGCCCGACGAACTGGATCTCCTAGGTGATTTTTATGGGACAGTCAGTGCCGATCAAGACGAGATAGTAGCTATAGAAAAAGAGCTTCGCAATGATTCTGTGATAGTCCCTGAAGACAGTAATGTCGCAGGAGATGTGACAGGCAATAGCGTTCTCATGGATGCTTCAACACCACTTTTGCATGAAAACGACCTTCCTCATATACCTCCTTCAGAGACGCTGAGTACGGCTGAACCACTACCTTTGGCTGAACCGCTGCCTTTGGATGACCCCCAACTCGCTCAAGAAATGTAGGTTTATTTGTTCTATTATCACAACATTGCTTGAATTTATTCTGTTTACAGTCTGCGCGAATGGACAGGATATGTCGAGGATGACGATGCCGGATCGGTTACCTATATGCACCATTATACCTTCCGAGCCTCACCGTTAGGAGGCTCCAATTTCAATGCAGATGGGACTAATTTCTATGGCGCAAGTTTCTCCGTCACAGGAACGTTCTCCGTCGACCTGGAATCAGATAAGATCCATGTAAACTTCATCAAGGAATATGACCCAGAGTGGAGGTCCAGGCTGAACTACGTTGGTAACTTTGATAGGCAGACTGGCGAGCTTTCTGGATTCATAACGAGACTTGACCCTGAGGCTGATGTGTCCGATGATGTCCTGAAACCACAATTCTGCTTTCATCCTATCAGCCCTCTTGTCTGCCAGTCCGCCGTTTGTGTTCACCCTACAGATCCTTTCTCAGAGACGGCCACAGATTTCGAAATAGCAAGGAAGCAACTTCGGGACGCACATGCGCGTAATTATGAACCTGTGGGCGACCTTGGAGACCTTTTGGATGAAGATTTGACTCGAAACAGAGTCAAACTGGCTTTCATGGTGGGGGACATATACTGGCGGCGGCAAAGCAGTGTGAGTACTGCTGGCTCAGTGCTCACTAAGACGGTTCTACCAGAGGCCATACGAAAATATTACATCGAGTGGATTAAAGAAAAGGACACGATTGAAGAAGAGGCACCACATCATCGGTGGGATGACTGTCATGCTGGATACTACCTATACTGACAAAACGGACAGAGATTATTGTGACAATTGTGACGAAGAACCAGGAAGTATCGTTGGTAGCCTGGTCATCTGTTTATCATGTCCCAGAACGGACAGAGGACACATCGACCTATGCTCTACAGTGCAGTGTATTGATTCTCCTACTCTTCGCGTAGAGCGGGGCGAACTTGCACAGCCTCATGAGCTGTCTCATGGTCTGCTCAGACTCCCGAACATACTACATTTGGGTATGGAGTCTGATGCATTGTTCCGTGCCAGGAGAGGATTCAATGAGGCCAAGGCAATCTGGGAGGAAGGCATGGCTAAGAAGAGGTCAAAGGTTAAGTCTCTTGACCGTGAATCACCTACAGATAAAAAGTTTGGCTGCCGGATATGTTGGAGGAAGATCGTCTTGCTGTTTTGGTTTTGTATCGATTGTTCAGGTATGTTCAAGTCCTCACAGGTTGTGGATATTATCAACTTTGTCGTCCCAGGAGAGGACCCGGTTCTCCTTTGCAACAGATGCGGAGTGGAGGAAATTCACCATGATACCCACCTTCTCGTTCGCTACTCGAGGCAGAAGGACCAAACAGACAAGGGTATGAACATTGAGCAACAATTGAGCTTGTTATCACAACAAGTTCAGGCCGTACAGGTATCGAGAAAGGAGATGGAACAAGAGCTGAAAAGTCTTCGGGAGGATGTTCAGTCCAGGTTGGATCGCATCGAGTCTATATTAATCAGAATGATTCCTACGGAGGGTTCTTCCCAAAACCTGTAGTATACTATTCGTTGATGTGTAATTTCATGCTGTAGTAAATTTAGGAAGCTCGACAGCTCAAGGGACTCTAAGCTCGATCGGAGATGTAGCGTGAGCGAAAAGCGGATAGAAATGTGTGGACATTGGAAACCATTGCTTGAGCGAGAGGGGAAATTAGAGAACAGTTACTAAAAAATAATACCGTTCTAGTGTTCGAGCTGTTTTCCTAGATACATTGGCAAATGTTGAGTATTAACCACTACAGAGTTGTGTTTTTGGAAAAAGCAACAAATAATATGCACTACAAAAACATTAACAAAAAGCCAGCAATTATCGAACACAAACACAGCTCCTACTCATCCTATCACACAAGTTGGCTATGAATTCGAAACAAACTTCCATCTCGTCACTGGCATCATCCTCATCCCATCTGTCTCACCCACTCCACTCACTTTCATTCCCCATCGACAAACCTTATCGCCTCTAACCCCAATATCCACACATCCTCCGCTTTGTTATACGCACAACGAGGTTTACAATCGGAGGTAGGGTTGGAATCAGAATCGGAGGGGATCACCCAATCCCAGCCATCCTCTTTCGGAAGAGAAGAACTGGAGGATGTGGACAGAGCAGCAACTCTGGGTATTAGGGACAAAGATGAAGACATTTCAACATCAACTTCACCATCACCATCCGATACGGGTAGTTTGATATTCGGCGTAGATGATTCCGGGATATTCAAGACGCTCTTCTACTCGAGATGGTTCTGTGATGAAGAGGACATAGGGGCAAGAGTAGGGATGGTTCGTAGCTCGCTCAATTGGCATAACTTGGTCAGCTTGCTCGGTTTCTGGTGGTAAAGCTTCGTTGGTAGTACACGTATTACTCTCCGTTTCCGTAGCTGTAGTTGCAGCTGCTGCGACAGACGTCGGATTAACGGGGGCTGAAACGGATTTGGATTTGGATTCAGGTTTCGTTTCGGTTCGGAGCATGCAGAGGACACCACAATGGGAGTCCGACTTATCGTCCCATTCGAGAACTATAGCCGAATGGGTACGGGAATAATTCTTCGTTGATGTGGAACAAAAAGCGGGCCAGGTGGATGTAGATGTAGCGGCATCATCGGTGCGTATGCGCGGTTCACGTTCAAAATGAGAAGGGAGCTCAAACCGAGATCTGAACCAGATCCCGAAATCGAAACAACAGCATTTCGCAATGCATCGGGGTATACTTGTACCTATAAATCTTCATGAATAAGAGCAATGACACTGCAAAGATATAGTGGCGGCGTGCGTGATAAAAAAGACACAGACCAAGACTTCGTGCCCTTCCCAAAAACCACTGTCCTCCGTTCGAAAAGCCCCTTCTTCTTCTTCCTCTTCATTCACACTTAAACAAGTAGAGTAGGCAAATGAACAGGAAAACTTCAATGTCCCATAGGATCGTTTTAGTCAGACTTGTAATGAATGTACCATCGTTTCAGGATCCGAATCTGGAGTTGGATTTGACTTGGGAGTTGAACATTGAACTTGTAGTTTATTTGGGAGCTCAGTGGAGATCTAGCGTTGAGTTTGAATTGACTGGCGTTGGTGTTGACATTGATAGAAGAGAGACTGATACCAAAAACTTTGGCTCGCTGTTCAGCGTATTCCAAAAATCGTTAAGAACGACTGCGGAGACCGGATCGATGGGTTGGGGTGCTGGGTAGGAAGAAGATCAAGTAAGAGATGTGAAATACGATGCAAGTAAAAGAGGAAATACGAAATATCGAAGATACGGATAAAAGAAGACAGATATCGAAAAAGAAACCCACATCAAAATTCAACCTCCAAAATCTCAATCGCACCTCCATTATGCCCGATACCCCAGCTGGCACTGAGGAGACTTCGGCAGTCGTCGTCTGGGTTATCGGGGATTGCTTCTTCGTGTTCCTGTCCCTGTTCTTGCTCCTCCTTTTCTCTCTTATCCCCATTGTTCTCCTTTTTCCCTCAGTTCTTTCCCCGTTTTTCGCTCTCCCGTTTCCACAAGCTCAAGTTCTGGCTCTAGATTCGGATTCGGTTCAGATTCTGGTGGGGTATAAACAATTGACGGACCATGGGCAGTCGGGGCGGACGAGGGGCCAACAGATGGAACAGGCGACGGAGGACCAACGGGTGGAGCAGGTGGTGTGCCAACGGGCAGAGCCGACTAGAGACCAACAGACGGAATAGACGGAGCAGACGGTAGCGCTGGCGGAGCCACAGGCAATTCCAAATCCTGATCCAGCTCTCCCTCCTTTTTCAACTCTCCTTTCTCCGTAGAAGTCGGATTCGAATTCGAAGTGGAGGTTCGATTTTGGGTGCGCTTGCTAGCACAACATTTATAATGTTGGTAGTGCTGATATTAGAAGTCGTCGCCGTCGCCGTGGACCTTCTTCAGCTGCTCCTTCTCTTGTTCATCCCTTTTCTTTTCCGTCCTAACAATGATAACACCAAGATAACACCATTTCCTGAGGTAGCTAATGAAATGAGCTTTTCCTGGCGGTCCTTAGCAGCGAAAGCATGAAACGAAAGCGCCAAGTATCATTGTAGTTGAGCGTCTAATCACCTTTGGTGAGTTCTTTGCACAATCTCGTCACCACTCCAGCCTGCTGTTCTGGTCTTTCGCTACCAGCGTTGTTTCTCCCTTCTTTCTACGCTGTCACTCACGTGCCTCCATTGTTGCATTTCTTTTCAGGCATCAATGCGTCACTGCTGTTATCTCTTGCTGCCAAGGCCCAGTACCAACACATTTACAGGCCTAGCAAGGGCGGAGGAGTCCTTGGCCATCTGTCTGAAGCTGTTATCGCTACTCAAAAGATAGTACTATCATCTGAGACTCTTGAAAGTACTTGCATGTTTTGATATTCTAATACTAGTGTTCATATATTGCATTTCTAGCTTCCAACGTGAGCCGCGCTACTCTGTCGACAACGTACCGCCAATCATCCTCCATCGTTACAAAGAATCAATATGCAAAATATCAACAATCCACATGGTGCTTCCTCTTCATGTGCTCCAGCTATTCCTTACAGCAAACAAATCTCTATGTGGTCAACTTTCTTGGTGCGCTTAGACAACACTGGGGTCATTGGAAGCATGCGGCTAGACCGTCTTCATGTGGGGTCGGCTCGAAAAGCAATCATGCGGGCTTTGCAACTCTCTCTCTCCTGATTTCTTGGCAGATCAACACTTACCCCACGTTAAAGCACATGTACACATAGACTCAAACAGAGACAACTACCTCCGACTGGCCGTTGGCGCTCCCTGGCCTACGAAGTTCCTCTGAGAGTGTCATCTCCTCCCATCCGAAATGTTGCCCGTTGAGCTTCTACTTCGTCTCCGGGTTGGGCTTGCTATTGTATTTGGTAGCAGATCGCCTACATGGCTCGGGTTTGGATATGCCACCAAAACACCCTGTGATGCGCGGCCTAGCCGCAACATGTGGCCCAGCTTTCATCTGAGAAACGGCACGTAGTCTGTTTACTTGTTTCTCAAATATAGACCGTTTGCACCAGGCCCATAGCTATTCACTACACAATGACTGGAGATGGCTGAGAGTCTACGTGAGTCTTTTCTGGTTCCAGTCTCGGATATGTCGAGCCATTGAATGAGTATCCTTCAAGTCAACTCTAGGACTCTCCAAAACCTCATCAAGGTCTCAAGATCTCAAGTTCGGAAGTTACTCCTTGCATTATCATTTGTCTTCAGCGATGTACACTATCAGCTTCCTTCCTATGATTCTCTCCAGCATCCTCTCAAGCTCTGACCAAATAGGATACAGATAACACCCCACAACGATGTATTATTCGTTTCTATCGGGAAACAGAACTATGTTGTCGTCTTTTGTCAGATGTGTGCCATATGTTATTGAAACTTTCTCAATATCCTTTGCTAGCTCTCGCCGTTGCTTTCATCCGTGAACTGGTAGTCTTCCCATTTCACCCACTCCGACTGTCGTTATTGCCTCCATAAATCCGGACTGTTGCCAATCGAAGCTTACTCGCAAGTCTGAGGCACAAATACCTGGTAGAGTTTAGGTTCCTCTTCTCAAGGCTGCTTTAACACGCCCAAAAGAAGTTTGCGGTGTACTCGTTCGTGGGATCCATGAGTCGGGCATCTGTCCTTCGGGCTGTGGATAACCAAAGGTCGAATATTATGCGTCGGACTTGACTGGACTCTGCAACAGCTCAATGTCTGCCACGGTGACAATGTCGGCTATACAAGTAAGGATTGAGTACTTGAGTATTTGGCATTTGGCATCCATGTACAACATCACGGCGGAGTGACCGCGGTGGAGACGCATGATGGAAAAGCTGAATAGATGCTGTATTTAGCGCGCTTGACTAAGTACTGCTCCGAACATAAGTATAAGTGCCCTCTATTTCAAGCTCTAACAGTCACAAACTAGGGTCAGGGGATATGACAGAAGTATAGCCTACTCTGACTTACGCTCACCGAACCCTTGCGAAGCCGGGAGAGAAGCCGTAAGTTCCATCTGAGCAAAGCAAGAGTTTCCCACAGGCTTTTTTCCTCTTCCCGCACCCAGCGTGCGCCAAAGCGTCTCATCGTTCCTTTCTTCAGCTCAAAATTAAAAATCTCTGCTTACCCACCCACTGCATCCCTTGCATCGACTCTTGTTGCCTTATACCCCTTTGCTATCATTATTATTAAACTGAAGCCCTTCAACCCCTTATTATCATGATTAAATCATCCAATAAAATCATCCGCGAAGTCAAGCAGCAGGTAATCGCTGAGAGTGCCCACCCGCCCAGCGGGTGAACACTTTTCGCGTCCGTGCATGCTCCGCATGCCCAGCCCAAACCCCTTTTTCCTGCTGATCCTTTGCAAACGACTTGCGCGGATGAGGATGGAAGCACTATAGCACTAACACGATTTACCCGGACCAGCGGCTCGGGCGCTCATCAACATATCGAAAGTTGGAGCCCAAAGTTATGTCAATAGGGCAAGTTCACTCATGGGAACGTTCCCATGAGTGAACCACTTCCTTGAATATTTTCTGAGTATCCGTACCAATCGCAGATTCACCCAGATACTGTACACTCAAGAAGACGTGGACAGTAAAAATGGATCGTTCACAATCTGCTGCACCTGGAGCAATTAAGGTTGCGTATCTGTCATCCTGGCGACCTTCCATTGCAGCTTACAGGTAATATGGTTAACCAATACACTAGTGCACTTTAAAAGAGCATTTCAAAGAATTTCTGTCCTACAATTGGCATTAATTTGACTGCCCCCATCGATTCCTTGTCCTGCTCTCGCTCATAGGAACACTTGTCCCCTTGTACTAGATCCCTTTCAAGTTTAGCATGGATATGCCTGTACCCCAACCTGCTACATCACTCGAGCAACGTCCGAAATACTCCGAGACTCTGCTCAAGATTCAGGACGACCTGAATGCAAAACCTATTGAACGGTCAGAAACGAGCCTGTTCAATAAAATCAAGAACAAATTTGGTGCGTCTTGAACTTTGTCTTTCTTTGCTGTGCTATTTCAGTTGACACATTCTGTATCAGGATGTGTAAACGATAACTTTAACTTAGACTCGCCGGCCATGGGCGTCGACGCGACCACGGATGTCATCGACGCGGCCAAGGATGCGGCCGAACCCATTACATCTGCTCTTACTAGCTCCGTTAACGATGGCAGTCTCTCCCAATTCATTGATCCTTTCATTGATATAATAGATGGACTTTCAACGGTGCGCATCGTCTTCATCTGGTCGACCGAATGAGACTGAAGAACGTGACGAGCCAGATCCACCCTGCTATCGCTGGTGCGCAATATCATATTTATTCAGAAAATTTCTGCTTATCTTCATTCAGCTACGTTTAAGCTTTTCAAGGCCGTGTATGCAGTGGAGAAGAAGAGAAGAGAAAACCACCAGATGGTTGTGCAACTCTATGCTGATATGCAGAATATGTTAGCTTTGCTCCTGCGGTGCGTATTCTACCTCTCTCACTTGTTACTTGCTGATAAGTTCGACATAAACCAGTGCTGATGATATCAAAGATAACTACAAACCTTTGCCTAACGAGAAGGAATCTCAGGTATCGTCTGTGGAGTCTCAAGTCCAACATATCGCAGAGGACATAAAGGCAGCTCACCGGACCTGCGAGGGTTTCAATCAGAGTCGGTCTATTGCTAGAGTACTCATGGGGGCGAAGTGGACAGAAAAGTTTAACCACTGTACTCAAACCTTCGCGGAGAGAAAGAATCAATTAAACATTTACATAAATATGCACAGCAGCCATGGTATCGACGATGTGAAGAAAGGTCAAGCTGAGATAGGGAAAAAGTAAGTTCTCAAGTTACGATTCACAGTACATCCTTAATCAATTAGAATTTAGGGTGGATGACATTGCTGCGAAACTCCTCATGTTTGGCGAATTCATGTCGAGTACTGAACGCAAGATCTCCGACTTCTTCCGGACCAAAGGGTTGACGTTGGATGACGCATTGTTGAATAATGATGACGTGCTCTGTGACCTATATGATATTGAAAGAGAGGGTCAAGATTTCAGTGCACCTAATCAACAGAAATCCTCCAAGAATGATCAATCAAAGTCGCAGCGGCACAAGTTGTCCTTACAAGAGAGGACTTATCAAGAGGAACAGCTAAAGAGATTGAAGGATGATATGCGTATGGATGTGGACAAGATCCTTGAACAAGTTGACAAACTGGAGGCGAGGTTCAATATTGAATTGGCAAGGCAGACAAAAGAGGTGAAGGATATCGTGAAGAGCACGGGAGATAGAGTCATTGAATCACTCTCCAATGGGCCTTGGGAAATGCTTAGTGACAAGGTAGGCATCCTTCCCTTCCATTTCAACTGACATAGTAATCTCGGTTTTTAAAGGAAATCTCCCAGTTGTGGAAGTACATGGTATATCTATCTCCAATTCTATCCGTTACGTTCTGATGGTTCATAGAAATGGAACGCAAGTGTCAAAAGCACACACTTCGTACTTGCTATGCGTGACTTTTATCATGACGGCCTGGCTGTGCACCACCATCTGAAACGTGAAGAGAGATCCAAATCCCGCGCTGTTTCAGGAGAACAACGCCAGCGGAAACCCAAGGAGAGAGCGAAAGTCTCTGGGAACAGCCCGGGTGCGAAAGTCCTCGAGAGCGGCGCAAAAGTCATCGAGAGCGGCTTCGCAAGCGGTGTAAAAAGCATCGCGAGCGGTGCAAAAGTCATCGAGAGCGGCTTCGCAAAAGGCATCGCGAGCGGTGCAAAAGCCTTCGGAAACAGTGCGAAAGCGAAAGTTCCTCACGCAACAATCCGTCCGGATGACGAATGGATAATCCCGCAACTACGAATTGATTGTTTGAGATCTGTCCTCGACGCAATCGATGTAGACACATCGGGGTTCATTACTGTTAAAGAGGTAGAGGTCTTCTATCAAGCACGTCCTAAAGATTGGAGGTAAGCTCGCTGCGTATTGTAAATATTTCCGACTTGACAAATGTACTTAGCCTTCTCAAGTGGATCGCGTACTGGGCATTAGGTGAGTGGCGTACTTACTGATAATAACACTGGCAACATAGCTGACATTGCTATAGGTTGGAAAGCATCTATGGTGATATATTACCGCGAGATTCGTTCCACTTTGCGTGCAATGTTCAGCGTGCTCCAGCAAGTTTCACCCAAGAACCGGCGGCCCGTGGACGACTATCTCAGCTATATGTGGTCAGGGGTAATGGTTATGACAATGAGCTTAGTGAACCTGGAGAATTCACCGGACTTTGAAGACTGTTCATCTTACTTCACTGAATATATCAAAGAAGAGAAGAGGTCGCTAGAAGAAAGTTTAAAAAACAACAGGATACAAGGTTACAGATGATGCAACTGTGCGAGTCATACTCGATGGTCCATTAGAAGAGGTTAGCTACGCTCTTTCATCCAACCTTGTTGCTGATGGCACCCTGGTAAATCAGTCACTTTTACCATTACTAGATATTCTCCTCAAGAAACACTTGAAGATCATCAAACTTTCTACAAGTACAATTGTTCCACCTTCTTCCATCGTAAAAGCTCTTCAGGATGCTACTCTGTCAATTTGGTCAATATGGGAGGAATGTACGAATCGCGCTCGAGTTATTCAAGGTACATATGTCTGTAACGTCCTGACATTGCTAAAATAATCTCACAGCCAACTTCAAGCACCAGAGGCGCGACGTCCAACAGGAGTTGAAAATATTTGCTTGTGGATTGGTATGCTCCAGTTTCATTGAGTACAGTTTTCCTGACTATCGGCTTTATCAGTATCAGTACACTCTCGAGCGGCACCATTATACGCCCGGCGAACTGGATCTCCTAGGTGATTTCTCTGGGACAGCCAGTGTCAATCAAGACGAGATAGTAGCTATAGAAAAGGAGCTTCGCGATGATTCTGTGATAGTCACTGAAGACAGTAATGTCGCAGGAGATGCGACAGACAATAACGCTCCCAAGGATGCCTCAACACCACTTTCGCGTGAGATCGACCTTCCTCCCAGTCAAACACCTCCTTCAGAGACCCCGGGTACGGCTGAACCACTGCCTTTGGATGACCCCAAACTCGCCCAAGAGATGTAGGTCTATTTGTTTTATTCTAGGAGCATTGCTTGTTTTTATTCTGTTTACAGTCTGCGCGAATGGACAGGATATATCGAGGAAGATGATGCTGGATCGGTTACTTATATGCACCATTATACCTTCCGAGCCTCACCGTCAGGAGGCTCAAATTTTGATGCAGATGGTACTATTTATGATGGTGAAAGTTTCTCCGTCTCAGGAACGTTCTCCATGGACTCAGAATCGGACACAATCAATGTAAACTTCATCAAGGAATATGACCCAGACACCAGATTGAACTACGTTGGTACTTTTGATCGGCAGACTGGCGAGCTTTATGGATTGATCACAAAACTTGGCCTGGGGGCTGATGCATCTAATGACGTCCGGAAACGTCGATTCTGCTTTCATCCTGTCAGCCCGCTTGTCTGCCAGTCCGCGGTTTGTGTTCGCCCTACAGATCTTTTCTCAGAGACGGCCACAGATTTCGAAATTGCACGTCAACAGCTTCGGGATGCACATGCACGTAATTACGAACGTGTGGGCAACCTGGGAGAAGATTTGACCCCAAACAGAGTCAAATTGGCTTTGATGGTGGGGGACATATACTGGCGACGACAAAGGAGTGTGCATCCTGGCTCAGTGGTCACAAGGAAAGTTCTACCAGAGGCCATGCGAAATTACTACATCGAGTGGGATAAAGAAAAGGACATGATTGAAGAAGAGGCACCACACCATGGGTGAGATGATCATCATGCTGAATATCACCTATACTGACAAAACAGACAGCGTGTATTGTGACAATTGTGGCGAAGAACCAGAAGATATCGTTGGTAGCCTTATCATCTGTGTAACATGCTCCAGAACGGACAGAGGGCATGTCGATCTGTGCTCTACAGTGCAGTGTATTGATTCCCCTACTCTTCGCACTGAGCGGGGCGAGCTTGCACAACCTCATGAGCCGTCTCATGGTCTGCTCAGACTCCCGAACATACTACATTTGGGTATGGAGTCTGATGCCTTGTTCCGTGCCAGGAGAGGGCTTAATGATGCCAAGGCAGTCTGGGAGGAAGGCATGGCTAAGAAGAGGTCCGAAAAGGCTGAGACTCTTGACCGTGAATCCACAGATAAGAAGTTTGGCTGCCGGATATGTTGGAGGAAGATCGTCTCCCCGTTTTGGTTTTGCATCGATTGTAGTTCAGGTATGTCCGAGTTTTCGCGGGTTGTGAATATTATTAACTTTGTCGTCTCAGGAGAGGAGCCGGTTCTCCTTTGCAACAGATGCGGAGTGGATGAAATTCATCATGATACCCACCATCTCGTTCGCTACTCGAGCCCGAAGGAGCAAACAGACAAGGATATGAACATTGAGCAGCAATTGAACTTGTTATCACAACAAGTTCAGGCCGTACAGCCTGTATCGAGAAAGGAGATGGAACAAGAGCTGAAAAGTCTTCGGGAGGATGTTCAGTATAGGTTCGATCGCATCGAGGCTATCTTAACCAGATTGATTCCTGTGGAGGGTTCTTCCCAAAATCTGTAGTAACTTTGGTTGATTTTACTTTAATACTATAATGAATTTTGGAATCCAAGAACTTCGAGCTCAATTGACATCAAACTGTTTTTTGGAAATGTCCTCAGTGCATTTGCAAATGATCACCAAGTACAGAGTCGTGTTTTTGGGAAAAGCAAAAAAACAAATAATGCACTACAAAAACATTATAAAAAGCCAGCAATTATCGAACACAAACACAGCTCCTACTCATCCTGTCATACAATTTAGCTACGAATTCGAAACAAACTTCCATCTCGTCACTGGCACCGTCCTCATCCCACCTGTCTCATCCATCCCATTTGTACCCACTCCAACGACCTTCATTCCCCCATCGACAAACCTTATCGCCTCCAACCCCAATATCCACACATCCTCCGCTTTGGTATACACACAACAAGGTTTACAATCGGAGGTAGAGTTGGAATCGGAATCGGAAGGGATCACCCAATCCCAACCATCTGCTCCTTTCGAAAGACAGGATGTGGATAGAGCAGAGGCTCTGGGTATCAGGAACGAAGATGAAGACAGCTTAGCCGTGTCTATTGTATCTACCTCCATTTCAACATCACCTTCAGCAGCATCCGATGCGGAAAGTTTAATTTTCGGCGTAGATGACTCTGGGAACCGATATTCAAGACACTCTTTTACTCGAGATTGTTCTGTGATGAAGAGGACATAGGGGCAGGAGTAAGGATGGTTCGTAGCTTGCCCAATTAACTTGATTTGGTCAGGCTGCTCGGTTTCTGGTAGTAAAGCTTCGTTGGTGCCAGTACACGTGTTACTCTCCATTTTCGTAGCTGTGGTTGCAGCAGCTGCTGTAGACGTTGGATTGAGGGCGGCTGAAGCTGTGGTTTCAGGTTTCCTTTCGGTTCGGAGAATGCAGAGGACACCACAACGAGGGTCCGACTTATCGTCCCATTCGAGAACTATAGCCGAATGGGAATGATTCTTCGTTGACGTGGGAGAAGTAGAGGTGGGCGAGGCGGATGTAGATGTTGCAGTATCATCGGTGCGTATGCGCTTTGCTGGAGGTTCGCGTTCAGAATGAGAAGAGGAACCCAAAATGAAATCTGAATCAAGTCCTGAAATCGAAACAACCGCATTTCGCAACGCATCAGGGGTATATTTGTACCTGTAATTCTTTATGAATAAGAGCAATGCACTGCAAAGATAAAAAGACACAGACCAAGGTTCCGTGCCCTTCCCAACCCCAATCTTACTCCCAAAAACGACCGTCCTCCGTTCAAACAACCTCTTCTCCTCCTCCTCCTCTTCATTCACACTTAAAGTAGAAGTAGGCGCGTGAACAGGAAAACTTCCTTCAAACGCAAATGCCCCACGGGATCGTTTCATTCCCGCCTGACTTGTAATGAATGTACCATCGTTTCGGGATCCGAGTCTGGAGTTGGATTTGAAGTTTATTTGGGAGCTCAGTGGAGAGTTGAACCTAGCGTTGAGTTTGGATTGACTGGCGTTGGCGTTGGTAGAAGAACTACTAATACCGAAAACTTTGGCGCGCTGTTCAGCGTATTCCAAGAGCCGCTGAGAACGATTGCGGAGACCGGATCGATGGGTTGGGGTGCGCTGGGTAGGAAGAAGATCAAATAAGAGATGTGAAATACGATGCGAATAAAAGAAGACATATATCGAAAAAGATCCAGAGAAGAAACCCACCTCAATAAACTCAACCTCCAAAACCTCAATCGCACTTCCATCATGCCCGATACCCCAGCTGGCACTAAGGAGACTTCGGCCGTCGTCGTCTGGGTTATCGGGGATTGCTTCTTCGCGGTCCTGTCCCGGTTCTTGTTCATCTCTTTCTCTCTTACGTTGATCCCCATTGTTTCGCGGTTCTCCTTTTTCCTTCAGTTCTCCCCGGTTTTTCGCTCTCCCAGTTCCACGAGCTCAAGCTCTGGCTCTAGATTCAAATTCGGTTCAGAGTCTAGTGGAGGGTAGACAGTTGACGGACCATGAGCAGTCGGGGCGGACGAGGGGCCAACAGATGGAACAGATGACGAGGGACCAATAGGCGGAGCAGGCGATGTACCAACGGGCGGAGCCGACGAGAGACCAACAGACGAAATAGACGGAGCCGACGGTAGCGCTGGCGGAGCCACAGGCAATTCCAAATCCTGATCTAGCTCCCCCTCCTCTTTCAACTCTCCTTCCTCCGTAGAAGTCGAATTTGAAGTGGAGGGTTCGATTTTGGGTGCGCTGGCTGGCACAACGTTGGTAACGTTCGTAGTGCTGATATTTAAACCATTAGAAATCGTCTCCGCTGCCGTTTCCTTCTTCAGCTGCTCCTTCTCTTGTTCATCACCGTTCTTTTCCACACCCACACTCTCCTTCCCCTTCCGCTGCTTCTTCGCACTCCCCCAGCCACTCCGCATACGATCCCTCCAAAATACTGCTCGCCCATGCCCCCCATGAACCGCGCTACGACTTCCTCTTTCCCTCTTCCCTGTCCTCTTCTTCCTCTCCCACTTCCCTCGGATCCCACCTGCTGATGCTGCGAGGCTTGAGCTTGAGCTTGTTGAGCCCAAAGTCCATTCGTGCTCTGCATCTGCCCGTCCTGAGTCTGATTCTCAGCACCTTGCACCGCCTCTCCGCCTCCGCCCACATTCTCGACCCAAGGCATCATACCAGCTTCCCCTCCCCCACTCGCACTATTCACAGCAAACCCAGCCCCCGCACCGCCACCTGCCCCAGACACCTAATAACCCTCAACCTCACACACATATCTCTTCCCTCCTCACGCGCCTTCTTCGCACCCGACCACGTCACCCATCCAGAATGGAGCGCGCACAGGAAGATATCGGAATCGTCGGTGTAGATTCTGCGACGGCGGGGTGTTGTAGATTGAGGTGTCGTTTGAGGGGCAGATGCGTTTGGGTTGGTGTTCGAGTTGTGGAGAGGGTGTGTGTTAGCAGCAGGATGGGTAGAGTTGATTGAGGAAGAAACAGGGACGTGGGAGTTGGAGATGTGTCTGACGTGGGGCGGGTGATTATATCGCCCATCTCGACCATCTCTTCCCTCTCTTGCTTCACGTCCATCTCGTCCATCACATCCTTGTCCACCAGACCCCTCCCTATCCACATCCATCCCCATCCCTCTAGAATTAGAAAAGGATCCTCTTTCTCCAAGTCCCAACGACGAAGGCCCTCCCATCGACGACGAAGCCGAAGACAAAACTCCACCTCCCCAAACCCTATACCTCCTCTTCTGCTTGGGTCTCTCTAACGGGATGAACCCGTTTGGTATGATGATTGTGACGAGGGTTTCAGAGTCGAGGACGTCGCTATCTGCGTCGGGGTCCGAGGATGAGGACACGAGGGAATTGGAGTTGGGAATGGGATTGGGATTGGAATTGGGAGGCAAGAGGGAGTTGAGATGGATATTGATGAGGGGGTTGGGGTGGAGATTGAGAAGACCAGCAAGCGGGTCCATGTCCGGGGTCCAGACAAGGGAACTAGACGCAGGTTTTTCTCCATCGACGGGCATCTGTTCCTCCCCTGCAAGTTGCTCGTTCTCCTTATCCCCCTTATCCTTACGGGCTACATTGCCGCTCTCATCATCAGTCCACTCCCGCTCCGCACCAAACAGATACGGGAACGGGGTTTTGGGCCAGACGTACGTCCCAAGGTTTATTTTGACGCGTGATTTGACTTGACGGTCTTTTCCTGTGTCTCCCAGGCCCCGGACTCCTTCTTTATCTCGGTCTCGTGTTTGGTCTCGTGTTTGGTCTCGCGTGTGATCTCGGTCGCGATCTCGGTCTCTTTCTTTTTCACGCTCGCGATCGCGGTCTCGGTCTCGCGCCCGGTTAGCGTCAATTTCCGTTTCTGTTTTTTGGACTCGGTCTAGTTCTCGTTCTCGGGCTCGTTCCGTTTCCGTTTCTCGCTCGCGTCCTCTTTCGGGAGGAGGAGCGTGAGTGGGGTTCGAGTGAGTGTTAGTGTGAGGGTGAGAG
The DNA here is from genome assembly GCA_015501585.1 of Rhodocollybia butyracea. NCBI lineage: Eukaryota > Fungi > Basidiomycota > Agaricomycetes > Agaricales > Omphalotaceae > Rhodocollybia > Rhodocollybia butyracea. The sequence goes on from JADNRY010000022.1 coordinate 420,314, forward strand.
GAGGACGAATCAAACGAGTTGTGTGAATGCGAATGCGAATCGGGTGGCCCAGGATTAAGCGGATGCGGGTTGTTCAGTGACGATGGGTTTTGGTGAGGACCACCTATGTATTTACATTTAGCTGGAAATGACTCGAAAAAGTAAGAACTTACCCATCTCCATTCCTCCCAAACGCTGTTCAAACACATGATCAAGATCCATTTCTCTCTCTCTCGCCCCTACATCTCCCATACCGATGCCTATAACAGCAGCTCTGGTCCGCTCTCTCTCTCTTTCCCTCATCAAATCCCTCTCTCCACGTTCACGATCTCCCATAGTCATGGACATATTAAGGATTCGCTCGCGTTCGCGTTCGCGACTATACGCTTCCCTCTCTCTATCTATCCTATCCAGTTTATCCAACGCAAGTCTTTCTCGTTGTTCTCTCTCCATACGTTCACGCTGTTGTTGTTGGTCCATCATATGTTGGTGTCGATACATGTCGCGTTGGGGATGAGTATCTGGACCTGAGCTAGGACCTGGACCAATAATACGATAACCTCCGGTATCTCGATAATCGCGTTCCCTCTCCCTCTAAACCCACCAGAAGGTCTCCTCTGCTGCTGTACCGGGGACGCTCTCCTCTGTGGTGGATGACTGGTATCCACTTCCTCCCCTTCCTTCGCGCCGGGGGTTAACTGCAAACCCGGTAAAAACTGGGTATGAAACTGATTCTGAAATTGCTTCTGTGGCAAAACTTGTCCACTAGCATTCAAGTTCACAATTGTTCCTCCTCTAGGTTCAGTGGCACCCGGAACAGCCACTGGGCCACCCGTTCCAACGCCTACAGCAGGACCTTGTGCATTGACATGGATCTGTTGTTGTTGAGCTTTGAGCTTGTGCTAGTTGGTGTTGTTGGTGACTTTGTTGGTGTTGTGGTGGAACAAGAGATAGAGTGCCGGGAGCTGGAGCGGGGATAGGTGCAGGAACAGGAGTTCCTACCGTGACGAATGGCTGGAAATGATTGTGATATGGAAATTCACCACTACGAGGAAGAGCAGTAGACGGAGGGATTTTAAGGCCTTCAGTCGGAGCAGATCCAGGTCGGCTACCGCGTCGTTTAGAGAGAGGTGTCGTTTCAGCTACAGGTGATGCAGAGTGGCTTTTGGATTCTGTTACAAAAAATGTTGGACCTTTTTTTTCGTGAAAAGAAAGAAAAAACGGACCTTGTTTCTTTACTGGTCTATCTCTTTCACCGGTCCAATCCATAATATTGTGTATCCTTGGCTGCTGTTGTTGCTGCTCATCCAAATCGCGACGTGGTGCGAATACAGCATCAGCTCGCGACCCTGTCTCTCCACGTGCCTCCGGTCCGGCGATCCGTACACTTCCGCTCGATGCTGTTGGCCAGACGGGTGGGGTCGACGCTGGAGCAGAATTTGAAGTGGAAGGACCCGGCTGAGAATGTGTACGAGTGTGATGTGAGATTCGGGAAAGAACGGGAGATGAAGATGACGAGGAAGGGTTGCTAGAGTGTTGCTGTTGCTGCTGTTGTGATTTCCAGTTCACAGATGCATTTGAAGGCGAATTGGTAGATGGCCAGGTTGCGTGGCTTTGGTCATTATTGTTGTTGTTGCCTGTAGCCATGTTGTTGTTGCCTGCACCCATGTTCGGGTTTGTGGTCGTGCTCGTCCCGTCCCCGTGCCCGTACCCGTACCCACACCGCCGCCGTTGCCGTTGCCGCTACTAACAGCAGAACCAGACCCGGTTCCAGCTCCAATCCCAGTCCCAGCAGCAGACCCAGACCCAGTCCCAGACCCAGTACTATTATTATTCCTCCGCCTCTCATCCGAAGGCGAATCCTGCAACAACGCTGCAACATTCATCTTTTCCTGAGGCGATATTCTGGCTGTTCAGTTTTGAGCAGCGCAGCTTTACGATGGAAGTAGCACTAGCTGTGGAAGCAAATCGTTCCGAAAGAGAGAAAGACTCGGAAAGAAAGAAAGAAAGAGACTTTTTTTGATAGCTGATGGGGAAAGAAACTATTATTCATTCATTCATTTCATCATTTCATCAATTCCCGGCGTCGAGCGCTCATGACAGAAACCGTGCGATCAGCCCTTGAATCCGATGATCGAGTTCTAAATCCATCAATACACGTGGTCACAATCTCAGATTGACTCTACCAGCGTAAAGTCTTTCGGAGTACTCGTATCGGTAGAGTATCAGTATCAGTATATATATCATCCGATGCACTAGATATGTATCCGGTATATCCGACAATATCAGTATCTGGTGACTCCATTCACTCAGAGCTCTCGCTCTCTCAAGTCAGTACCTGCCCACTGATCTTTCCTGGGACCTGAACCTTATTGCTCCCTCTATAACCTCCGATTCGACTTCGATAAGCTCCGGGAGTAAAGCATACCCACAGCTTGACTTTTCACCCACCTCTCCACTGCAAGTATGGGACCACGCAGGGGCGGGCATACTCACAGCCGCGACACTGTCACATTGAGGCAAATCAGGCTTCTTGAAGCTAGGACGTAATTGCCAGACGCTAGTTAGGGGTTGGGTGCGAGTTTGAACATTCCAAGAATCCCACCAGGAAAGCAATCCACTGGAGGCCGCTTCGCCGCCGGAAGGGAGGTTCCAGAGCCTACGTTATAATCGTATGCAACTCAGATAGTTACATACTACAACCGGCAGCGTGAAGCGAAGCGAAGTAGACTCAGGGTATGCACATGTACCTGTTATCGTGGCTGTAAGTCTTCTCCTGTTGTATTCTCTTTTTTTATTTTTCGTTATTGATTTTCTTTCCAGTCAAGCCTGCTCCACAAACGTCCACTTTATACATACAACAATTGGTCTCTTTACATAACGAGAACGTGAACGAAAATTCAGAGTTAAAGAGTAATAACGAAGAATTCTATGGACCTTCTACACATTCTAAATAACACCCTCCACAGACACCCCAAATTACCAAGCAACCTTCGCTAACAGTGATTTTGGATGACCGCGATTCCACCACTTCCGGCTCTCGTCAATGAACAAGATGACAAGTCCATACGCCATGGGAAGGAAGAAGTACTGCGCCTTCACACCACGCGTAAGAAGAATATTTTGGAACACCGGGACGTAGGAGAAGAAGCTATAAGAAACGAAAGCGTCAGTCAACTCCGCCCAACAATAATGCAAGTACATCAAACTCACAAAGCCAGAGCAAGTCCAGCTATGATCGCAAGGAACAGATGATTATTGCGAGTCTTCCGTCCTTTAATCGGATTCTGTTGGAATATCGAAAGACGGCGTGTCCGCGTCGAGAGCAGATTGAACCACTGCATGACTACCAGATTGAAAAAGTCTTTATGCAGGTCAATGTCAGTCGCAGAAGTACATTTAAAAATAAAAAAAAGTAACACACAGATCGACTGGGCTTTATTTGTCAACTCAGCGAGCACGTCTGGATCCACGTCAGCGCCACCGTACTTCAGCCAGAGGGCAGAAAATGGAACGCCGTTGAGCTGGAACCCGAAATAGAACGCGCTACATCAAGGCACAATAAATGAACAGGGGTTCGAAGAAAGGAAAATCACGAAAACACCAACCCAACCATGGACGCAAACGATTCAAGGATACCCAAGAACGCATACGCGTGAAGCATCAGTTTCCAGTTTACGAGTCGGTCTTTTTTGCGATCACGAGGCTTGCGTAGTAAGAGGTCCGCTTCGGGTTTTTCGTAAACAAGCGAAAGTGCAGGAAGGGTATCGGTGGCAACACAGATGATGATCATTTGGATAGAACTGAGGGCTTGAGGTAATCCTGAGCGTAGAGTGAGAACGAGCTGTACACCGCTATGATCTTCGGAGACATACCAAATAGGACGTTAACGACAACGGGCATGAGTTCGGAAAAGCTTCCTGTATTACACATGATATTGTCAGATAAGAAAGAAGAAAGAGATTGATACATAGACGGACCAGCAGGTAAAAGGTATGTGATAGATTTGCGTAGATTTTCAAAGCACAATCTTCCGTGTTCAATCCCAGTAATGATTGCAGAGAAATTTGAGAGCAAAATGAGATCTGCGGCTTCCTAAAAGATTCATCAGTGACTGGACCTTTCTGTCGGTAAAAAGTCAAACTGACCATTGCAACTTCAGACCCTCCGGCAACTGCAACTCCTACATCAGCTTGCTTGAGGGCGGGGGCATCATTAACTGAGCTTTAAACATTAACAAAAAAATGGCGAGGAAAGATGATAGTTTCCCACCTCCATCTCCAGTCACCGCGACAGTACACCCTCCATTTTGGAACGTCCTCACAATCTGAAGCTTTTGTTGTGGGCTTGTACGAGCAAACACCAACTCGTCAAACTGAATATAACCAAATCAATACGCCACCCCCTTGAAAGAGAGTCAACAAACGTACAGTTAAAACCTGTTTCCACTGCGATTCCGTCATAGTCATCATCTCAGGGCCACTCAAAACAATACTGGTCAATTTATCATCAAGTTCTTTATCGCTGTTGAACTCGGGTATTTCGTCGAGAGGCTTGTCGCGAGGCAGATCGGAAAGATGTTGAACCTCGGCCACAGGATTCGTGATAATGCCAACTTGGCGAGCTATCGAGGCGGCGGTAAGAGCGAAATCGCCAGTAACCATTGCGAAACGAATTCCGGCCCTTCTACAAACGCTCACAGTGTGCGCCGTGTCATCCCTAGGAGGATCAACCAGAGCCACAAGTCCGATAATGCAAAGGCCAGTGTTCAAAGCGACGAGGTGGTCCTCACTATGAGTAGGATCAAGTGCCGAGCCCTCCCTCTCAAGCTCAAGATCGTTGGGAGTGATAATCCGTTTGGCGAGAAGCAGAACGCGCATTCCACGGCTGGCAAAATCCTCTTGAATGGAGGAGATACTGAAGATAGTCGGGCGGTCAATTGGACATGTAGTGCCAGATGCGTCGATGAAGTTCGAGCAACGACCCATGAGTACGTCGGGGGCCTGGGGGTAAATATGATAAACGGAGCAGATATCGAAGAACACATAACACGTACACCTTTGACGAGTAACAGTAGATCGGAAGAGGTATAATTGTCAGACTTAATGATCGGGTATGAGGGGTTCGTCGAGTTCGATTTGAACAACTTGAGCGCAAATTTATTCTCTGTGTGACTCCAGTCAGTAGGGTAATGCAAACGTAGAGAAAATCATCAGCTAACTGGAATTGAACGCGAGTTTTCCAAGCTCTTCCCATGAATCTCGAAGATCTGAAACTGGTGAGACCTCCTCAGAGAATCGTAGAACGGCAGAATCTAAAGTACATCACATAACGCAAGGTTAGCGAATATTAATAGTGATCATGCCATTAGATGATTAATACCTGTAGCATCCCCATGAACCTTTCTCAATGCAACAGGCATCGAGTCTCCTGCCTTGTCGTAACTGCTTTCCTCAAACACAGCATCATTACACAAACCCGCAACCGCGGCCAGCGCCCTGACGCTCTCTCCATCAGATTCAGACTTGATAGCCATTGCTACAGCTTCCTGAACGGAATGGGCGTTGCCTCCGATAGCAACCGATGCAACCGTCATTTTGTTGGTGGTCAGCGTACCAGTTTTATCACTGAGAATAAGATTGACCGATCCAAGACTTTCCACGGTGGACAGTGATTTGCACAGGATGTCCGACTTGCGCATTGCACGAGCTCTACAAAGCCAACATGAGAACCATTTTTAGGTATGTCATCAGAAAAACGAACACGACGGTTAGCGAAAGGGTAACGCAAATGGGCAAGCCCTCTGAGAAATAGATGCGCGTGAATAAAAACATTTGGAAGATGGCTTAGAAAACCTACCAGGGATAAAAGCAACGGCTACAGAGACACAATCAACGAGAAGGGTGGACACAGAGATGAAGCCAGGATGATCTTTACGGAGCCAACCACCCCATAGGACTACATAGCATGTCAGCCCTGTGGAGCAGTGCTTACAATAATATATGACACTCACTAATAATAATAGCTGCAACTGTGAACGCCATTGATGCAATAAGCAACACAAAGCGCCTGATTTCGCGTTGTAGTGGGGTGGGTCCTGTACGTTCGGTGGCGGCCTGTTTTGCAATGCGGCCAAAGACTGTGTAATCTCCCAATCCAACACAAATACCAACTCCACTTCCACTGGTGCAGAGTGTTCCTTGTAGTGCGATGTTACGAGACTCCATAACTGCGAAAATGTTTTTGTCAGAAAGGCGGGGGATAAGATAGTAGAAGAACAAGGACGGACAGTTGATATCTGTGGCATCTAGTGTTGCAGCGATGGCGTTACTCTCTCCGGTCAGGATGGAACGATCGAATCGAAGGTCGGAGGAAACTTCAATGAGACGAAGATCAGCAGGGACTTTGGAACCGAGAGTGATTTTGACAATGTCTCCCAAGACGAGGTTTGCGGCAGGAACACTTTGAAAGCGCTTTTGGAGGTGGTAGTCTCGTAATAGAAGGGAGGCTCACTTGAAGGTTTCCCCGTCACGGGTGACAAGGATGTCTGTTGGAAGCATACCAGTGATGGAAGCCATGACACGACCGGTAGAAAAGTCTATAAAATGGGAATGAGTAAAGGTTTGGGGATGAAATTCGAAGGATAAACGCTAACCCTGCCAAGCATTGAACCCGGCTTGAAGAAGAATTACCAGCAAAAGAATGACTGCGAGTGCTAGGTTGGCCGCTGATGGGTTGGGATCTCCAAGAGGGCGCCTAGAAGTAGTATATTCGTCAGTATGTGCAGACTGAAAGAGTAAACATCGTATACCAAGCAATAAAGCAAATGACACTCCCGATGAAAAGCAAACTCCCGAAACCTAGCGAATGAAAATATCAGGAACCAGGAAAAATCTTAAAAGTAAGAAGATTTGCCTCCAAATACGTAAAAAAAGATCTTCTTGGCAAGGTTTCTTGGAGGAGGACTGATAACGTTCTTGCCATTTTGAGTTAAACGACGAGCAGCCATAGGTGTATCAAGGCCGGTTTTGGGAGATACCCCAACACGAGTAGCCACCTCGTCAGTAGAAAGATTATGCCATTCGAGGGTGGATAGGTCTGCGGCCCATGGTGAGTAAATGAGGAGCTAAAGGTGGCATGAAAAAAGAGTACCAGAGACATCCTTTTTGATGGATTTGTCGGGTCGTCCTTCCTTAGTATCAGTAACGTGGATACTATCGCGGCGATGAGCAACACACAAAACCGAGAAACAGAACATACTGTACCTCAAGGTCCTGAACTCTCCAATAATTTTGGCTCTCGAGTTCCCTCCGTTTGGGCGATATCCAGCGGTCAGCTCAGGACGTGGCAAGGGTACACTTGGAGCAGGGGGCGAACGAAGTTCGTTCAGCGTATACGCCGATTCCACGTCCCCATCAGGTACCTTCTCGTTCACAGAGGCAGACATGAAGAAAGCTAGAACTCAAAGTCGGATTCACATTTCTGTCTTTCTTTTAAGTAAGTCATGGAATTGCTGCGCGATTTACGCCGGTGGTTTGTGGTGATGGTAAAATGGATGATATCCCGCAAAATTCCCTACCTCTCCAGAGTTAGTTGATCGACTCCAGTCAATTTCTTCATACTTACCTATGTTTAGTCATGTGATCTAACCTACCATTATTGACGTATTCCCTTTTGCCGGCTAAAATCCCTCACTGTGACGCCAGGGCCCAGCACAACAAAGCGAAATCAATTCGTCCAGCCTGTAACTTAACAGCTGTAACCAGAGTATAAGCTTTAAGCGCAAAAAAAGGGCGTTTCAGCCAATCAGCAGCGTTTGATCGTTCTTCAAATTCTGCCCTGCGTGATTGTGTTACCAGGCTCAAGCGTGGTCACTGGTCAAAGACTCAAAGCACAGAGCCTCAAAACCTGCATTAGCCAGCCAGTCCTTCGCCTTCCTTCACACAGCCCTATACTGAGTATTCGGACCGATATCAATGCTAATGTCACTCTAGAGTCTAGAAACCAAGTGATTTTACAAGAGCGATCCCGCGGATGAGCCTGGTTAGCGTCTTCTAGCGAAGTATACATCAGTCGCTCGTCAATAAACTTGCTGGTGTTACAGTTGGCACGTTGGATTTTGCGGGCATATGTGTGAGCGCCAAGTGCGAGATTTTTGCCGATCACCTGCCCAGTGCCTTTGCACCACGTCCATAGGTTTACCCCCGGAGCTCATACTTATCCAGTGCAGTTCCCCCACTTAGCCTTACATATACGACACAAAAGAGCCAAAAAAACACCTAACACAGCTATCGATTGGTTAACGAACCTGTTAGCTCCCGCGACAATGACGCCAGACAAAACCCTATCTAATTTTGAGCACACATCCGCAGAAGTCGAGACACCGATGTTTGCTAATAATAACTTCAATTCCGAGTTGCTCGAAGTCTAGGAGTAGGGGAGCACCCATCCGAAGTTTCCCATCTCTCCGTCATTACAAGCATGGAACATAGATTCATCTTTGGGTGCTAGTTTTGAATTAAGGAAGGATCCAAACTTGAGGTATCGCCCTAAGGAATGATGATATCGACTCCCTTAACGTTGCAGCAAATATAATACAAGATAAGTCAGGTAAGTATGCACATAAAAACAATAAAAATACAAATCCAAGTAGCCATCCAGAACTCGCTCTACAGAAAAAGTTATCCAAATATTGCAATAGCAACAGCAGTCATCTCGTTATAATCGAATACGACACATCGTCACCCCGCGCCCCAAGGCGACGCCATTCCCCTCGCATGAGCGGACCTCGACGGACCTTTATTAGCCTCGGTATTTCTACGCGTGGTGGAGTCCACACTGCTTGCCGGAGAACCAAATGATCCCATAGTTTTCCGCAACATTGAAGCATGAGGACCCGGAACAGGCAGTGGTTCAGGCATAGTAACAGGTGTAGTTCCGGCATGCAGACTTGTTCTCCTGTCAGCACCAGAGCTCCATGCACCCGGTGTTCCCGTTCCCATCCCCCAGCCTGACATGGATGGACTCGAAGGCGGGATAACGTTCCCCATAGATGGGGTACCAATACTCGGAACAGGCATGCTCACTGCAGGAGTAGTGATGCTGGAGCTAGGCTCGGGCATAGGAATTGTGGGAGGTACGATTCTAGATGTCCCGGCGGGTTCTTCGCTGAAGTTTGGTATCTCAGGCTCCGGCATCGACACAGTACCCTTTTTCTGACCCTTTTTCTGCGCCTTTTTCTGAGCCTTGGAAAGAGGTTTTGAGTTCGTTATCTGTGGGACGGTAGGTTCTGGCATTGGGAGAGAGGGTGCAGTTACTCGGGAACCTCCAGCAGGAGTAGGCGGAGGTTGCTGGGAATCATACGAAGGAACCGATGGCTCGGGCATTGAGATATTGGCTGAGCGTGAACCTGGCGTGAATGAGCCTGGCATGGAGGTTTCGGGCCCCACCGTAGGTTCAGGCATAGACAAGACAGGTTCAGTCATCCTTGAGCCACCTGGAGTTGTATGTGAGTATGAAGGAACAGAAGGTTCGGGCATTGAGACTGTCCCACCACCCGGCGTCGTGGTCCCGTACTGCGGTACCGAAGCTTCAGGCATGGAAACGGCTGGAGCAGTCACCCTCGAAGTCCCGCCACCTGGTGTCGTTGTCCCGTACGGTGGGACTGACGCTTCTGGCATGGGGATTGCTGGAACAGTCACCCTCGAAGCACTTCCAGGTGTTGTCGTCCCGTATTGTGGAACTGATGCTTCAGGCATCGAAACAGCTGCTGGCGTTATTCTCGAGGCCCTACTACCTGGTGTCGTGGTCCCGTATTGTGGGACTGAAGCTTCAGGCATGGGAACAGCAGGAGCAGTCAGCCTCGAAGCCCCACCACCCGGTGTCACTGTCTCATATTGCGGAACTGATACTTCGGGCATGGAAACTGCAGCTGGAGTCATCCGGGAAGCTCCACCGCCCGGCGTCATTGTCTCGAACTGTGGCACCGATGCTTCAGGCATAGCGACCACTGGAGCAGTCAGCCTGGAAGCTCCACCCCTCGGCGTTGCTGTCCCATAAGAAGGAACCGACACCTCCGGCATAGGAACCACCGGAGCAGTTATCCTAGAAGCTGTACCCCCTGGCGTTGTTGTATCATAGTGCGGAACTGACGCCTCAGGCATGGGAACTGCCGGAGCAGTAAGCCTAGAAGCTACGGCTCCTGGCGCGGTTGTATCATACTGTGGAACCGATGCTTCAGGCATGGGAACAGCTGGAGCAGTAATCCGAGAAGGTTCCTGGGTGGAATATTCAGTAACACTGGGATGCGGCATCTGTACAGCGGGGGCAGTCATCGTTGAACCTCCGGGAGTTTGATAATAGCCTTGAGTAGAGTTGAGAGGTGCAGGTGCGGCGGCATACTGAGGCACACCAGGTTCCGGCATCGATATTGAGCCTTTTGTCCTTCGAAGAGACCTTCGGCTGCTCGAGGTTTGTTGGGGTTCATTGGGGGCAGATGGGTATTGGGATTGGACAGATGGGTACCGGGTTTGGGAGGCAGATGGATACTGGGCTGAATATTGGGTTTGGGATGAAGATGGATATTGGGATTGCGAGACAGTGGGATATGGGTATTGAGATTGAGAGACGGTAGGATATTGAGATTGTGAGACGGGGGGATATTGTGCTTGGGAGGCAGAAGCATATTGAGACTGCGAGACAGATGGATATTGGGGTTGAGAGTCGGGCCGATATTGGGATTGGATGTTCGTAGGTTCGGGCATTGGGACTGTACCAGTGAACGGATTGACATATCTGTTACTAGGAGGAGCGTTGACGTCGTATTGTGGAACAGACGGTTCCGGCATCGACGCTCCGCCGTATTGAGGTACGGAAGCCGTAGGCATGGGGACACCTGCTCCAGCCATCCTCGAGCTCCCATGCTTCATGCTGCTTCTCATCGGGGGCATACTGTATATCCCACCAATTGTATTTCCCATAGGTGTTCCTCCCCCGCTTCCACCACTAGAGCTACCGTTCATACCGTTCATCTCATTCATCATCGAGGGAGGGAACGTCGAGGTTAACCCTAAGTCTAAGCCTCGATCATACTTCGGAGTGCCGCTTCGCCTATATTTAGCAGGCCTGGCGAGTTCCGTACCTGAACTCGAACCAGATACCGAGCTTGAACGAGAAGAAGACGACCTGGATCGGTCTTCGTTGTAGTATCCTCCTCCTCCATAGCCTTGATATCCATTCGGATTCTGCTGTCGACGTCGATTCCCATTCCCCATAACACTTCCCGCTCCAGCGATAGGTCCAAAGCCTTGACCATCCCGTTGCAGCTGGATAATTCGCGTTCCATTAGGGGTGGGTACGAACCCCGGGGGAAGTGCGTCGACAATTGGTATTGGTGGAAAGTCTCTAGCATGCATGGGATGGGTAAAGTTCGGATTTTCGTCGTAATCCTCATCTTCTTCGTCTTCTTCGAGGATATCTGGAATAACGGGGTCCTCTTCAGCGCTCAAAGTGCGAGGAGCATCAAGCGGGCTGAGGTAAGCGTTGTTCATAGACTGATGACTATCCGCGTATCCGCGGGTTCGACGGGTCGGGGAGGTGTGGTTAGACTGTATGAGAAGTTAACCCGAGCATGAACGTATAAAAAGACTTAACAAAACATACTGGAGGCTCGACATGGATATTGATACTATGGGTACTGGTACTCCCAGAAGAGTGTTGACGACCAAGTGAACTTTGGCTACCTAGATTCAAGGGATGCGGAGGCGGCCTTCGTCTCGAATTCGAAGTGTTCGAAGACCTGGACGGCGGCCGGAGAAGGTCAGAGCCTGTTTGGCTGGGTGTCTGTGACGTTGAGCGATTAGTATGAGTAAAAGTTCTTGAAAACATAAGTCAAAAACTCACGTCCTCCAAACTCCTCCTCCATTGTTCCACGTTTCTCGAACGTCCGGGACTAAGGACACCGCGATCGTACCCCTCTTCCCCACCCACTGTCGTTCCCTCTCTTGAATGTTCATGAATGGTACTCAAATCCAAATCGAAACCACCAACACCAGTACCCATTCCGCGTCCCACAGAACCTCCAGAAGTCGTAGATCCAGCGCGGGAGGCCACGGCTGGGAACCCACGTAATCTATGTAAGATGTCATATTGAGAAAGGGATCCCGAATTATTGTCGTTACTCATAGTAGAAGGAGTCTGTACATCACGGTCGCGGTCTTCGGTGTTAGTAAAGACGACATTTATAGGTGGGGCTGGCATTGGGAAATAGCTGGGTTGGGGCTCAGGAGGCTCATGAGGTTGAGCGTATTCAGCGTAAGACCCAGGAACTATGCCAGGTGCAAATGGAACCTGGGATATCGGTGTTGGGATGGGTATAGGGTTGGGATCAGGTTGGCCATTGGGGATTTGAGGTGAGAATGATTCGGATTTGACAGAAATAGATGCGCTTCGTTGTGTAGATTGAGGTAAGGGTAAAGAGTATGTTTCGTCGGAATAAGGAGCTTGATGAGCCGGAGGAGGAGAAGGTGAAGAGTGTTCGACGTATATCTGCGGAGGAGGTGAGGGAGCGTGTGAAGTTGTTGAAGCAGAGGAAGCAGCTTGAGACCGAGTACGTTCGCTCATCCTTTCGCTCATGAACACAGAAGGGTCTGTTTGGATGGAACGAGCTCTACGGAGAATGACAGCCTGTTCTGGTTCGGGTTCAGGAGGAGGCAGATATTCTTGTACGGGTGTACGCGACTCTTGACGGTCAGTACTCGAATTGACACGTTCTTGACGGGGGAGTATGTTTCCTGACGACGGTTCGCCGTTGTACTAGTATGTGCGGCCGTGCTCGCGTGCCGAGACTCTGGCTCATTTTTCCTCCTCCTTGAACGGTCTCTCCTTCGGGTCCGATTATCCGCAGATTCCTCGTCATACTCCTCGATATACGCTGCACCATCCCCGACCAATCTCTGGCCATCATAATTCTCCTTCTGTGTAACTGCAGCAGCGATAGCCAGGCGTCCCCGCTGTAATCCCTCACCATAGCCTAGTCGCCTCCCATCCTCTCTTGCCTTCATTATTCGCCCTTCTTCTCTCCACTTTCTCGCCAATCCCCTCGCGCGTTCAGCTTCCCTCTGCGCTTCTGCACGCATCTGCTCCTCAGCTCTAGCCCTCTCCTGCTCTGTTCTCACTTGCTGGTCACGAATCTGCAGCTGCATTTTGTACGCCTCGGCTTCTCTTCGTGCTCGAGCTATGGCTTCCTCCGCTCGAGCTGCGGTTTCTGTGAGCTTTGCATGCGAGAGGACAGTAGACACTCGGCGATTGTTTATTTCAGCTTCCGCTTTTGCTGCACGGGCAGACGCGGCGTCGAGTTGAGATAGTGCGGCATTCAGCAACGCTTGAGTTTCCTTCGTGGTAGATTCCTGTGCTTGAAGTAGTTTTACCAGAGTCGATGGAGGGGTAGCGGAGGAAATGGAGTAACTTTTGGTACGGTCTTTGGTTCGGTCTTTGGTACGGTCTTTAGTACGAGAAGAGCGGGTGACTGAGTGAATTTTGGAAAGAGGCAAGTAGGAAAGGTGTTTAATCTGGTCTTTCTCAGGTAAGGGCGGAGGAATCCCATCCTGACCAATAGCATCAACGTAGAACCCTCGTTTTGATTTCCTCAAACTATCAAAGCAAAGAAAATCAAGAAGGCTGATAAGTCGGTTTTAAAGACCAAACGCACTCTGTACCCGAGTCTGTGCTAGAGCTTCCAGGCTCAGAATCGTATCTCTGCATTGTGAACGGAAGCGAAATGGTACCGACAGCTAAAGCTGTCTCGGTTTAGCCCTGTAGCTCGGCGGTAGAAGTGAGAAGTTTGTTCAAGTGGTCAATTGCTAAAGGTTCTGTCCGCTAGAGATGTTCGAATGTTGTTGCCTCTCAAGAGGCAGATTACACAGAATTGGAAGGTTTGATTGAAGAAGCAACCTAAATTTAACAGATTTATCACGGTTAGAGCTGAGTATCTGAGACCGGGTACCTTATGCTGTTGTTGTGAAGCGATAGCGTTGCAAAATGAAGGACCGAACGGTGAAAGCGGTTGAAATTGTGAGCACTCAAGAACAATGGGCGCTAAAGAACGTCGATCGCGTTCTTCTCACGCGCCTACTTATTTAGGGCAATTTATCTTGCAATTTATTGCCGAATTTTTGTTCTGAGCAATCGGTGCTTTATTTTATATATGTACTACTATACAGATGTTCCCGCCTTCAATTCAAAAGTGGCCAATAAGTGCATCTTATCTAGCCCCAGTTCTAGTGGTTCGAGATTTGAGAGGCCATGTCCCAACAATGTCATACCCTTTGGACCCTTTGAAGTCCAAGCCTCGTACTTTTGGCTGATAAATGAGTATATGTCTTTGGTTTTGGTTAGGGTGTGCGCCTTGTGGCAAGATATGAGGAATGCAACAAAAATCAGATCAGGGAGCGAGTACTCACCAGCACCATTGGGCTCTTGTACAAACCCATGACATGGATCATCAGGTAGACAGTACGGGTGCCCTCCAATGAGCTTGAAGAAAAAACGCGGTTCCGAGTCCGGGGGATATCGACCGTTGTAGGTTATCGGGCCCGACACACCTAAAGCTAGAGTGATGTGTGCAGTTGAGGATGGATTCAATCTTCTTTGGTACATGATCATCTTGATATCCAGGCTCTAACGGTTTCCCATCAATATCACCAAAGGTCACAGTCATGGCAAGCGAGGGATATATCATGAAATGGTTCTGAAACTCGGCCAAAATCTCGTTCCATACTATTTGCTGAAGCTTTGTGGCCTCTTTCTGGACTGGCTTTGCATCAGGTCTGCCCTTAAAGACTATGAACCGGCCGCGGCGTGGTTTGCCTAAGCTAATGCCAATATAGTATGAATTTTGAATGTTTACGGTAGTTTTCTGGGGGTGGAAGTAAACTAGCAAAGCTATGAGGAACGCGAGCAAAACGAGATTGAAGAGTGGGTACTCACTACCGTCTCTCGTGGAAAATCCAAAACATGGCTCCTCCGTACACTTATCCACTCCGGTGATTTTGAAATGAACCAATTCCCGATCTATACTCGGCGACTGCGATAAACGCTGTGGTACATACGGGCCTCTGTATTCTATGCCGCACTTACCACCGCGTCCGAAAAAAGACCATTGATAATTCTGGTGAAGGTTCGTTGATCTTTAAATTTAGGTTTCTCGATACCCAAGTCTTCTCCTTGTGCATCAATGAAGGCCACGATGGCTTTTGACTGGTAATACGTGGGACCATGGATAACGGGAGGAGGTATAGGACGCAAGGCATGAGGTACCATAAAGTGCTCTTCAAACAGATTCTGAAGTGCGTTCCATTGGAGTTGCTGATCATCTGTGACAGCCGTCTGGGCAGGCGTCGCATCAGGTCTGCGCGTTGCATCAGGTCTGCCCATAAAGACTGTACGGTCAAAGGGAGCGGGGTGCGGCTCGCCTGAGGTAATGCCAACATATGGTACGGTGTGTGAGTTGTGAGTTTGGACTCCATAGGGGTTGGACTGGACTGCAGCTAGCGGAGCTATGAGGAACGCAAGGGAAACCACTTTCGAGAGCGAGTACTTACATCCTCTTGTTTTTCACCCAAAACATGGATCCCTACACTTTGGAACCACTTTGATCTCCGGGCACTGATCCACTCCGGTGACTTTGAAATAAATCCATTCCTGATCTATCGGCGACTGTGGTAAACGCTGCGGTAAATGCGGGCCTATGCAGAATATTTTGCACCGTGTCGTCCTGATCTTCAAACCGAAAACACCATTTAACGTTCTGGTGAAGGTTACTTGCACTAACGGCGGTTTAAAAATGGTTTCGGCTCCCAAGTCTTCACCTGTGTCACCAATGAGGGTCACGGTGATGATCCATCGTGCTCGGAGTCGCTTCAATAGCTGGTAATCATAATACGCAGGTGTTAAGTAGAGTAAAAAGCAAAGTACGAGGAAACACTTACATATGCCGACTGTGACAATGATCCTGACAACCCAGCTGGTGCTTTATGTTGGAACTAAGAGACACGTTAGTACGTAGTACAACTAAGCTCAGCCAGAAGTGATGAAGGCTAAATCATATTACCATACCTAAGAGACACGTTAGTACGTAGTACAACTAAGCTATAGGTATAGTGTGAGCATAAATGGCATAAAGCATAAGTATAACAGACATACCTCAGCCAGAAGTGATGAAGGCTGAGGAAAAGAAGGGAATGTCGATACGTACAGTATAAGTAGAAATCCGTATCAATGAAATAAAAGTTAAAACAAATGATAAGAACTCGGGTCTGATATCTACTCGGTATTGGAGCTGTACATACCGGCGGCCATATACCGCGGACCGAATATCCAACACTCCCCCTCAACGAGAATGCATTGGGACAAGTCCCAGTAGTTGAGTTGCCTGTCGATGAGTTTCACCATCAAGAGCTTTGGTGAATATGTCGGCGACATTATCCCTAGAAGCAACAACAGCTGTCTGAATATCACCGCAATGAACCGCTTCACGAATCCAGTGGTGGTGAATTTTGATATGTTTGTTTGCATTAGTGACTTGGTCGGAATTAATGTTCTTCAAAGCCGAAGATGAATCAACAAACATCTGAGTTGGTTCAGGTTGAGTGAAGTCGAGTTCCTGGAGAAGGGAGCGGAACCAAACAACTTCCCTACCACAAGATCCAGCTGCATAATATTCGGCTTCACTGGTGGAAGTCGCAACAGCAGTCTGTTTCCTTGTATACCAGGAAAAACAACCTGTACCGAAAGTGAGGGCGGCGCCAGACACCGAACGACCATGTTCAAGGTGATCAACAAAGTTGGAGTCGGTATAGGCAAAGAAAAGGAGTGACTTGCCACCAAGGACGAGGACGAAGTCAACAGTCCCCTTCAAATAGCAAATAATCCGTTTCACTGCTTTCCAGTGGATATGACCGGGATTATGCATGAACTGCGCTACTTGTTGGGTGCTGCGAGTGATGTCCGGGCGCGTTCGAGTGGAGGCGTGCATGAGAGAACCAACACCTTCAGCGTAGGGCACCAGGTGCATCTCTCTCTGTTCAGGAGAATCATCAGAAGGACAATCAGCTTTGGACAATACCGTCTTTTCCATGGGTGTTCCAATGGGGTGAGCATCATCGAGTCGGAAACGCGAAATGAGAGACAAGATGTAGGAACATTGGGAAAAGGAAATGGTTCGAGCAGATCTATCACGAGTAACAGTCATACCCAAAAATTGAGAGATCTCCCCCTTATGCGAGATATCGAAATGAGTACGGAACTCATCCTTGAATTGAATAATCTGTAGAATGGAGGAACCAAAGAGAGCTAGATCATCGACGTGAGTTGCAATGATGATTATTCCATCGGAAGAACCACGAAAGAAGACACAAGGATCAGAAATGCAAACCTGAAAGCCAAGTTCAACCAAAACACTTTTTAGTTTCTCATACCAGAGAAAACCAGACTGCTTAAGTCCATAGAGTGCCTTGTTAAGCTTCCAAACCCACGAATCCTTTCCTCTGACTGCAAATCCGGGTGGTTGCTTCACATACGTTGGCTGGTCATCAGGGATGGTGCTATTAAGATAAGCAGATTTCACATCAATGACATGAATTTCCCAATCCTGGATGGCCGCTACGGTTGCAATACCACGAATGGATTCAATACGAGCAGTTGGAGCGTGGATATCGACAAAGTCAATACCCGGAATTTGGGTAAAACCCTGAGCTACAAGTCGAGCTCAGTAGACCTCAATGGCCTGAGTGTCGGCATTGCGCTTGATAGCGAAGACCCAGCGTGTACCAATGGCCTTACGGTCAGGAGGTGGTGGAACGAGAGAGTAAGTCCCAGTCTCCAAGAGCTGGTTAAGCTCGTAATGACAAGTGGCTTCCCACTCTGCATGATCGGGAGAGTTGAGAGCCTGCGAAACATTGAATGGAATTTCACCACTCAAGATATGAGCCAGTTCGGGCATCTCCCCCTCATCCCCACTATCATCCATATCAAGCTCAACATGCGGAGGAATATCCTCATCAATCTGTGGCTGGACTTCTGCTCTCGCACGAGAGCGAGTCTTAGCAGGTGTAGCATCAGAAGGCATGCGGGGATTAGGACGAGGGGCACGAGGTGGAGGAGTAGCAGGAGGAACAGGAACAGGAGGGTCAGGTGGGAGAGCGGATGGAGCGGTTATAGGGGAAAACTCATCGTCATCTTTATAAGTAGGATTTTTGAGAGACGAATAATCATAGGACTCCCCTGCGGCGCTCAAAAGTCCATCTCCATTAGTGTTGTCATCAAACTTCACAGAGATTGCTGAACGTACACCTTTACCTGGCGTGTACACATAGTACGCCACCCGAGTCTCGTCGAAACCTAGAAAAATACCAGGAGTACCACGAGCGTCAAGTTTATGCTCCTGTGAGTTGTTGTATACCCAAACTTTACATCCAAAAGAATGCAATTTTCGATGGTCAGGGTGCTTCTTGTACCAGAGATGATAGGGTGTCTCCCCTTTAGGTAGACGACTAGCATAAGTCCGGGCACAGATATTAAGAATGTACCAGACAGCGTAGCCCCACATAGAGAGAGGAAGTTGAGAGTGAATAAGGATAGTGCGTACCCAGTCAAAAATTGTACGATTGAGGCGCTCAGAACGGCCATTCTGTTCAGGAGTGTAAGGAGCGGTCTTTTCCCAGCGGATACTGTGCTCCTTCATCCAATTGCGCCACTCATTGGTTATATATTCCCCACCATTGTCAGTGCAGAAAACCTTCAACTTTTTGCCGGTTACCTTCTCTACTTCAACTAACCACTGCTTAAAAGCAGTAAAAGCATCACTCTTGCAGCGAAGCAAGTAACCCCAAGCCATACGGGAGCAATCATCAAGAAACGTGATGAGATACCCCATGCTGGTCGTGGTCAAGACCGGAGCTGGTCCCCAAAGATCTGAGTGAACTAGGCCCAGTGGCTCTGAAGCTCTAGAGTTCAATTCAGGAAAGCACGTGCAGGTGAGCTTTCCCTGCGCGCAGGCGTCACAGACGGGGGGTTCTGCAGCCAATTCTGAGGCCGTAAGTTTCACGGTCATCCCCTCAAGCGTACCCAAACGGTACAAGTCACGACAAGCGGATAGTTCAAATGCCCAAGCTCGTTATGAAGCTGAACCAGTTTGGAGTAAAGCAGAGGTTTGTCGAGGTGGAAGATGTAAACGCAGAGGTCGAGGGAGCAGAGTCAAGGTGATAAAGTCGAGAATTGTCCTTCGTTCCAGTGAAAACAACATCCTCCTCATCAATAAGGCGCTGGATAAAAGTACCAGCATCATCCTTACTGAATGTTACACATTTCCCTGCGCCAAAGACAGTATAACACTTAGCTACGTCGAGTCGGGAAACGGAAATGAGGGTAGGAGAGGAGTCAGGAACGAAAGCAGTGTCCTTCAGATTGAGACGGACAAGTTGACGATGGCGACGACGCGCAAGAAAAACGGCTATACCTCAACCTGCAATCTTCATAGTACCATGACCAAATCCAGTAACCTTCTGAGAAATGGCTGGATGGTGGAAAGACGTGAAGTCGGCACGAACAGAATGAATGTGAGACGTAGTACCAGAGTCGATAATGATGGAGGCCTATCGGCAGTAGTACCAGCTGGATACACTGACTCAGACATAGGCTGGGAGGAATTCACATTTGTAGAAGTCTCAGTCACCGGGTAAGCAGAGAAATCGATAATATTGGCGCCCAAAGAAGATTCTACGAAATGTGATGAGGTAGACTGCTCAGTTTCACCTCCTCCCCCACTATCCACATGGTGGGCTTTCTCTTTGCCCTTCTTCTTATTTTTCCCCTTTCTGTTACCTCCCTTAGCCTCCATAGCATGTTTCCCACCACCGGGCTTACGGCAAAAATCCTTGGTGTGAGCGGGAGTGTGGCAGTTGACACAATAATAATCTCCACGGGCCGCATAGGAGCGTTCGAGCACAGCGACGGCGGCTTCTACGTTCGACATGCCGGAATTAGAGTTCTCGTCAGGATGAGCTGAACGGTAAGAACCTAAAATCTGTTGGACAGTCAACTCAAGAGTAGTGCTGGAGGTGAGAGAGAAACTGCGGATCCAGGTGTGCCAAGACCCGGTCGCACCTTCCTCATTGGGGAGAGTAGTGACAAGAATAGCAGAGGCAAACCCTTCCTCCACAATGTACCCAGCTTTCCAGATATCCTGCAGAGCGGATTCGAAACCCTGAAGATGGGCAGACAAAGAATCAAAGCTATGCTGGAGCGGAAGTCGGCGGGTGAGTCGGGAGAAGAACATCATGATGAGACCAGAACCCTGAGGACCATAAGTACCCGAAAGTCGTTATAGGCGGCAGCGCTTGTAAGACCTTCTACCATGCTGACCATGCTCTCAGAGATACACTGGAGAAGCATGTTCATCATATAAGAATCCATCCGTTGCCAGATAAGATACTTAGTGTCGGTATCGGGAGGACAAACAAGCGTGCCCGACAAAATAGACTGACATCCTACTGTGCGAGCACCAGCGAGGAAGACGGCAGACCAAGACGAAAAATTTGTTTCACCTTTGAGCTTAGTGTCACAAGGGAAGAGCGAATTTCCACCACTAGGGATGGTCCAATCACTCGGAATAGTCGGCGCGGTCATAGTGGTCTGTGTACTCGAAGTAGTCTGAGTAGGTTGGGTAGTAGGAGCGGAAGGGGTAGTAGACATCGATAGAGATGAGGGTTATGCAGGAAGAGAAGATAAAAGATTTGATTCCAGTAATCACTATAAGGCTGGCTGTATCAGGCGGACTCGGGGCCCATAACCTGTTGGAACTAAGAGACACGTTAGTACGTAGTACAACTAAGCTCAGCCAGAAGTGATGAAGGCTAAATCATATTACCATACCTAAGAGACACGTTAGTACGTAGTACAACTAAGCTATAGTAGGTATAGTGTGAGCATAAATGGCATAAAGCATAAGTATAACAGACATACCTCAGCCAGAAGTGATGAAGGCTGAGGAAAAGAAGGGAATGTCGATACGTACAGTATAAGTAGAAATCCGTATCAATGAAATAAAAGTTAAAACAAATGATAAGAACTCGGGTCTGATATCTACTCGGTATTGGAGCTGTACATACCGGCGGCCATATACCGCGGACCGAATATCCAACACTTTATGTGAGGGCCCTGACACTGGTATGGGGAACACAGCAAGCATGAAGCTTGCTAGGAGTATAAAAAGAAGAGCAGAGCAATCTCATCCAGATGTATACGACGCGGACCTCTGCCCGATAAAAAGATGAAACAACTACAAACACACAACAAACATCAGAGCTGCGTCGAAACATCTGTGCGATCTAGTAAGCCGAGACAGCAAGCCACAGTGACATGCCTGTGACTTGCACTCATCAACGTTTAAGAAAATGAAGGAAAATGATATAAACATTACCAATGATAAATAAAACATCGTATCCTTTCATGATTTTGTTCTGACTGTTCACAGCAGAGTTTTTGCAATTTGCTTTCTTTTTTTTCTTAGTATTTTTTTTCTGTGAAATCTATAGCATCATGTTAAACTACGGATCATGCAGTAATTGCAATTTTGCAAGTACTATTCATTGAGCGCAGGCTCTGGCGTCAAACTGTCACACTAGTGCTACGTACTGCTCCCCCTTACGGTCAAAGTGCACGATGTTTGGAAACGCTTGGTTGTTTGTTCTTTATTTGTTCATGTTTTTGTCTGTATTTATTGCTTACGTCCGCGTTTCCGTACATCTGTACGAGATTAGACAGAGCGCATTTTTTGCCGAACCTTTAGTTTAGCTCCTTAGATGAAAGTATTTCCAAACCATTCTCACGGTCCCGTTTTGGCAACCCTAACCTTAGAGTTAAAAGGTTCGGCCCTTTGCCGCTTGCTGCCAGCCCCCCCAGTCATGAGAATTGTAGAGCAATATCACAAGGAACACAGATTGACCGGCAAACTGTACCTGAGGGACGAGAGACTGAACTGGCAGAAGATTACTGGTTTTTAGTATGCTGAATGACGCTTCCAAGAGGCTTGCGCTCATTCTCATTCTCATCACAGCCTTGCGACTCCAAGTTATACCTGATGATTGATCTCAACGGTGAACGCGGTTGTTGAGATCATATTTGAGATCTTTCGAGGCGGGGGTTGCGCGGATGGAGAACGCCAGGATTTCGACGCCTTTGACTTTGGAAGCGGTGAGGTATTGATACTTATTACATTACGCCCTATAGGAGTAACTGTCAGTGTCATGCGATAGCACTGGCCCACTGCTAGTACTGTTAAGCTAAACTTCACCTACTTCACCTGCTGAGACGGCTATATGTAATCAAGTTGATGAGCAGCCCCGATGACTTTAGTACACACATAAATAAAAAACCAGAATTTAACCACTGCAGACGATCTGATCTGCTGCTTTCGGCATGGGCATTGACGCCGAGCGCCATATCCAAACTGCTCCCGGCTGCTACCACCTCTGTAGAATCCTACTGTAGACTCTGCCACTGCGAACTATGCACAAATTCGCATCGGAAGAAACTGTGGAGCTGCCCGATAGTTCGGGAACCGTTTATTTATATCTCTACCCTCAACCACCATGGCTCTGGCTAGTGCTTTTGTCACTGGTTCCAGATTACGCCTCATCGTCTTTCTTTTTTCTTTCGTGAGTCCCAAGAGATATCTCGGCTCATTCCATCGTACTGACGGACCTAGATTCTTGTTCTGTACATGGGTTTCTCAGTCTTACGAGACGATATACGCTCACTAGCCATACACCATCTATATTCGTCTACTCCAAACACTACATCCAAGTACCCTATCACAGCCCGTCCTCCCGCTTCAGAATCTCTCCCACCGCCAATACCAGGAAAGGCCAATGCGACCCTCGTATTCCTTGCCCGCAATTCTGATCTCCAGGGCGTATTGAAAAGCATGAGAAGTGTGGAAAGACATTTCAATTCGCGGTACAAATATCCTTGGGTTTTCCTGAATGAAGAGGAATTCACAGATGAATTCAAAGCGTAAAAGCTTTTGATCTTTCATTTTCTACCGTTTCCCTAATCCTTTGCGTTACAGAGACGTCATGACCATGACCAATGCATCAGTTCAGTTTGGAGTGATACCTGCTCGTCACTGGTATCAACCAGAATGGATAGACGAAGCTAGAGCAGAGCAAGGCGCAAGGCAATGCAAGAATTGGATGTCATCTATGCAGGTATGTTTGCTTGTTAATGACACTGTTATTTTCTAACTCCATATTTTCTCCAGACAGTGTATCTTTATCGAAATATGTGTCGATTGTAAGCTATAATCTTGAGTTAGGCTTTCGATCTCACTTCTAACTATCGCCTCTATACAGTAATTCTGGAGTCGGTCTATGTCTATAAGATAACCCGGAATGATCCTAACGCGACTTTCGCTGCTGTAGTTCTTCTTCCGCCATCCACTCCTTCAACCTTACCGATATTATTGGCGTATCGAGTACGTATGACTCTGTTATGCCAAACTTATTACCTACGATTTTTAACAGGCCCGACGTTGAATACTTCTGTGAAATCAACTATGACCCTTTCGACTACCTTGAAGAGAATAACAAAAACTTATGGCAAGTTACCTCTTTCTACCATGATAATTAGGTACTTACCATGAATATAGGATTCACTATCACCCTCGTAGAACTTCATCGAACAGTGTTAACGCTATGGGATGCGGTTAAAAGGTTTTCATTTTTATCTATCGCCTAGAACTACTTTCTGACCCTTTATTGCTGCAGAATTCATGGAACAATATCCACAATACATCGCTGAGAATAACGCTATGAGGTTATCAGTGACAATGGAGCGATACATATAACCTTTGTCACTGTAAAGTGTATAGTATCTTTATTCCCTTTATATCTAATACTGACAACAATTTTATAGTCTGGAAGCAACTTTGAGATCTCAGATATGGACTTTTTGGCGCAGTGAAGCTTATACCAAATTTTTTCGAGTTTTTAGACTCCAAAGGTGGATTCTACTATGAGGTATTTGCTTTCTTCTGCCTAGTTTGGATGACTGACTCAACGAACAATTTAGCGATGGGGAGGTCAGTCTGTTTTGTTTTTTCCTTAGTTATCATGACAGTGAACCCTCGATTCAAGACGCCCCGGTCCATTCCATCGCCGCGGCCCTCTTCCTCGACAAGAATCAGCTACACTTTTCAACGACATCGGATACCAACATTCTACAATGCATTGCCCCCAGCAACCCCTGTTCTTGAAAAACTCTTGCACCTGCAATCGTGTTCATACGATAGGTATGGCATCGTTGAATCGATTTCAGTTTTTTGTCTGAAATGTGTCTATGAACAGATTATAGGCAGCATTCGTGCTTGATGAAATACAACAAGATGTTAACTGGACGCTGGTGATTGAGGTGGACACGCGCCGAGTGACTTCGGTGCTGGGTTTTTTTTATTGCGTCCTGTCACGCCGGTCTAGCAGCTGCACTACGCCAGTCGGAATCAGGAATGGGTATTTGTTCGCACAGCGAGACCCGGAATTCATTCTCCTGCCTCGTGATGCTGTAAACCGTGGGTTTGACGCCATTGAATCTGACCTTGTATAATAACTTGCTCTAAGGGTTTGCTGTTTGTTGTGGTGTTCGGATAACAGCCTATTTGTTGCTCGCGTCGAAAGTTATATACTCTGCGATAAAATGTGAAGTCCATATGGAGTTCTGATATGCCGGGTGGCGCAATGGTAGCGCGTAGCTTTCCTATAAACCCAGTTCCTTAGCATTCTTAGGAGGCTGAAGTTGCGGGTTCGATCCCCGTCGTCGGTTTAGGCCCTGATGTTTTGTTGCAATCTCTCTTTCTTGACAGGTTTGTGATGTGGTTGCAAGATAGGTCAGGTAAAACGGCTTCGGCAGTAGCATTTGTTTGGTTGTTTTTGGAAAGTACTTACAGTTATACTAGGCTGCATGATGCTTGCCTCTACTTCATGAAACTAGAGTCTGAGAGTAAGGACTAGCGTATTAAAACCCGGCACGGACTTTCCGGTCAATTAAAGAAGTATGCGTTACGTTACAGTAAGTACATACGATACAACACAACAACCACAACATCGAGACTAGCAGCAGATAATCAACCAAGGCGTCTTGCGACGAGAGCGAACCCAGACATACAGCACTGAACAAAAACCAGCTTGGAAAAACAATCCCCATAACTGGTGAGTGGCACAATCACAGACACATACCAGCACCGAAACAAAAATTGGCAGCACACAGAGAAATGGTCGCCCCCGACGTCTTCACAGGCGAGCTTGAAGAGCGACAGCCAATGGAATTCCTACAAGCCCTGGAACGACACTGCATGGAGGTGGGCTGCGAAGACTACGTATACCAACAGGGCTGTACTTGAAGTACGGCTCAAGGGCCTATAACTGGTACACGAACACGCTCACAGATGAGCAGCGAGAAGATTCCTGGGAGGAGTTCTCCAAGCTGTTCAATGCCAAATTCCCATCTCTGCAGTGAAACCGATATCGTCCAGAGTCTATCGAGATGAGTTACTTGCGTTGACCATCACCATCGATGACCTGAAGAAGATCCACCTGACTCGAACATGCCCTGGCACGAGCACTATGCAACCAACTCTTGCAGCTCGCGACGTATGCAGAAATTGCAGATACGTGTGCATACATGGACTTCGTGTGGAAGAAGATGCCAAACGTACTGGCAGCAGCGCGTTGGAAATGAATATGACAATTGGTCGCAGTTCACAGCCGCGATAGAAGACATCCAATGGTCGACGCTGGAAGCGGCAATTGACTACCAAGAGGAGATGTGGAGAATGATAATAACACAGATGGGTACCCACGATGGTAAAACACGCAGCGAGAAGGAAAGAGGTGTTCAATTGAAGGTTGACTAGAAGGGAGGTTTGATGCAAGTCTCGGTCAGCTTGAGTTCATTCCGAAAGCGGAGTCGAAGTTGGTGCAGGTGCAAGAAGAAG
Organism: Rhodocollybia butyracea; assembly: GCA_015501585.1. NCBI lineage: Eukaryota > Fungi > Basidiomycota > Agaricomycetes > Agaricales > Omphalotaceae > Rhodocollybia > Rhodocollybia butyracea. The sequence goes on from JADNRY010000022.1 coordinate 446,337, forward strand.
AAGTCGTTGAGAAGAGAACAGCGAAGTTGAAGAGACTATGCATCGGAGTAGTCATACAACACAACAGCCATGACATCGAGCCTTCATTAATAATAATCAGTCCTCCGCTTTAAATCTGCTCTTGAGTCCTATTTACATCAATCATAGATGATAGCTTTGTGTTCATTTTCCTCTCTCGTCGCAAACCCTGCTATGTTCAGCATGGTGAGCGGTAATGCACAGAATAATAATCCTTGAGATGTCGGATGTGAAGATCAAGGATAAGAGTGGGCATATTTAATAGTTGAGGGAGTACTGTTCGAAGATCGCACCTTGTTTTGGATGAGAAGAAAAGCAGTGACCGCCCCGTGATCGTGATTCGCTGCGCATCGGCGCCTTTGTGCATCACTATGACGTCAGATACCTCAGAAATCTCCATCTTTAACCACCATGTCGTCTCCAGATAAACAGACAGGAGACAGTTCAGCCTCTTCATCTCCAACCATTCCCAAAGCCAAAGTCTCCGCCTTTACCCGCTTCAAAACATTCACTACCAGCGGATTCAAATCTACCCCAGAACCTCCGTTTCCTCCGAGCACCTGGGAATTATCAGATTCACCACAGAGTGGTTCAGGTGCATCTGACTGGGACCAGAAATCTGAAAAATATAGAGCTGGACTAGATAAATGGAGAGAAAGTAAAAGCGATTACTCTTCGAGAAGAAGCAGCGAAAAAGGAAAAGGAAAAGAGTCCTGCCCCTGAAGAACAAGGAGCAGAAGCGGATGGAAATGGAGATCAGGATGCACCAGACTCTCGTACATTGGCTATGAGGATCAAATCCTTGATCGATGAACAGTTCACTTTTGGAGCCGGAAAAAGTTCCTCTACTTCAGGACCAGACGACCCTCCTACGGAATCGCGTATCCCTCCTGCGACGCCTCCTGCGACGCCTCCTGCCAATGCGAGTGCGAGTTCCAGTTCGATGTTCGGTGGTCTCGATGCAACGCTTGCTAAACTTCTTTCTACCGAATCCATCATGAACGGCGAAGTCGGCAAAGGACTCGAGAAAGGCCGTGAAAGTGTCTGGGCCATGTTGGACAAACTGGGAGCCATGGCTGGCGCCGCAGATCCCAATGCCAACAGGGCAGCCGATAAAGGAAAGGGAAAAGCTACTGATCCTCCGATAGACGAAGGAGAAGGGGAGGGCATTATGATGTACACACCATTACAGCCTACCAAAGATCTGGAGCCAGAAATCGCTGAATCAGAGCTTGAATACGTCGATGACGAGGATATAGCTGGTCCTTCTAGTCCCTCTGACGATGATCAGACTACATCTACAGAACCTGCTCCACCTACCACTTCCCAAACCAGTCGACAAACCTGCACCGAAACCAAAACGAACTTTTTATCCTTCCTCTACTCAGATCTCCCTTGAAGTCACTTGGTGGGGTTACAGGCTCTTCTTGCCTCCTCCAATTCTCGCTCAGCTCTCCTCCACACACATCGCAGCTGCGAAACGAGGAGCGATGATCACCGCAGCTCTCAAATGGCTCATTGACCAAGTCCCTCTGATGGTTATTCCTCTGCAGATGCGTGCTGGTGTTATGATGTTGAAGCGGATGTCGCCATACCTAGGCTATGTCGGAGCTTTTGTCGCTTGGTCTTGGACTCGAGTACAGGCAAAGGATGAAGGCCACGGGGTAGTTTTGACAGCTACATGGCTGCTTCCTATCGCTATACTTCCGGCCACCTGGGATTACGATATTCATGGTCGTCCCAGAGATGTCGAGCTTATACAAGCTACGAACAACCCCGGAACAGACGATGCATCTGGAGAGCAATCTGCGAATGAGCAGACTGATAAAACGCCTTCCGCTTCGGGAAGCACCTCCGGCGCTAGATCGCAGCCCACGACCCCTCCGTCGGAGGAGCCGGGTTTGCTGTCTTCTGTTAGTCGTCGATGGAATAGCTTGAGGAGTGCTCCTTCCAAGAAATAA